>OX638371.1:49486694-50057596 GCA_951812925.1 Calliopum simillimum | reverse complement strand
AAGATTCTCGCTCTTGCCGACATAACGCCCCACACCACAGAGACAGTGATCGACACAAGCGTGTGTATATACAGTGGTTGCTGCATTCGTGCCGCTCCTCTCACGTATACAATCACTGCAAACGGCGTAATTAAGAGTCGGAGTTGTCAGAGCTATTGCAACGTGACGACCGACAAGAACTGGCGACGACGACAAGGGGGGGAATTTTTATGTGAGAGCCACGATAAAAGTGTTAGGGTTGCTCACATACAAAGACCCACGAACGCTGTAGGTATAAGCAAAAATCCTCGATCTGCCACCGCACGATGCTCCCGCATACTACGACACAAGAAGCAGCGACACAGCAACAACAGCAGCAGTAACGACAGCGCGCCTCTGTGACATCCCCCTGCAAGCCGACCGACGGGCACCACCGCGAGCGTAATAAGAACAAAGACAGTGAAACAAAATCGTGAACAAACGGGGAAAAAATGAACATTGAACGATTCCGTCTCCTTATTTTTTTTTTTTTTTTGTCACTTCGGTTTCTGTGTTTCGTTCCCCTGGTGTTATAGGCTATTGGTGCTGCAAATATAAATTTTGTGTAACCAAACCCTGGACACCGGCTAGTATACCACCGGCCTAAAAAGTTCGTTACAGTGCGTATCCTGAAGTTTCATTGCGCTGGGTATTTACTGTCCACTGGAGTTCTCTCAACGTTAAATCCCAGTCTTTCGGGTTATCAACAGTTGTACGAATATAATTTAAAATTGTTTGATTGGCCCTTTCAGCCTGTCCGTTAGACCTTGGAGTACGTACAGCAGTTTTGATATGTAGAATACTATTGTTTTCGCAATATTCTTGGAACGATTTAGGGCGTGTGCCAAATCGAAACATTTTCCTTAAGCAAATAGGGGTGAAAAAATATTTCACTCTGGTGACTAAATTTTTGTATTTTTGCTGTGCCAAATAGATTACAAATTCTGACTGATTCAATTTTTGACATTCCAATAAATCGAAGTTTTTCCGAAAAACTTTTTTTTACGATTTTCTTCAATTACAGAAAATAGAGGTAAAAAATATATGATGAATGAGCTGGGTCACTAAAGAACGCAGTTGTGGAGCTAATTTTTAGTGAAAAAGTATGACCCAAATGTCCCAAAAGATAATTTATATTTACTTAAATAATTAAAAATAAAAAAAATAAGCCATTTACCGAAAATGTTTTTTTATTTATTAAAGAACACCATTTTGGAAGTTTATTTCTTAAAAATAATATTGGCCGAATGTAAGATTAGCGGTCACGGCACTCATTTATTCAACATCAACAGCCAACAAGCAAAATTACTTATCGCCATGATATTTGACTTGATTTATTTTTATCCTAAGCGGTGCTATCGGACCGCTTAACGCAATAGAATTTGTTGTTTTAGATTGCGCTAACTTTGTGCTTGCAATAACTTCAAGTTCTTGAAGGATAATTTTATTATGCGGTGCTACAATTGGCGCAGCATTTGTCGTTACTTGTAATGCTGTTGCATTTATGCTTTCAATAGCTAAAACTTGTCGGCGTTTGGTTGAATGCGAATTTGTTAGCAATCCAACACTAACCGCACTGCCACCAGAAGTAAAACCAAGGGAGCCAGTAAAACATATAACACCACTTAAAGCGGACGCATGCGATTCAGGTGTAGTAGATTATAAGCTCGTAGCACTTGTCGCTGATGCAGCTGCAGCAGAAACTGAACCACTACTAGCTGCTCCATTTGATATTCACGAATAACTGTTTTCCCTATTTGTAATGCTGATATTTTTTTTATTTTTGAAAAATTTGATGTTTCATTTTAAATCTTTTATTGACATTTTTTAATTTGTTTGCTGCCCGACATTTTCTATTTCGATTGTCACAATTTTCAGTAGCCCCTGGGGCTAGTACAAATTTTGACACAACAATTTCACCTCATATGCTTCAAAAATTGTGTTTGGGACGTCAGAATTTGTATAGGTGAGTGAAATGTTTTTGATTGGCACAGGCCCTTAGACGTAAATGCGGTGCCTCGATCGCTAATGATGCACATGGGCAGACCAAAATAGCTGGTGACTTCGTTAAGAGCATTTATGACTGGAGTCGTTTTCGTCGAGCGTACTGGTTTCACGATGAGGTACCTACTGAAGCTATCCGAAATTGCAAGAATGTACGAATATCCCCGTTTGCTTCGAACAAAAGGTCCTAAGTGGTCAATATGTACGGAACGGAATGGTACAGGTTCCACGTCGTTGTAGTGGAGCACTGCTTCAGTTTTTCCACCACGGCTTTTGTTGTAACAGCAACTCACGCAGGCGGCGATGTACTCTTTGATGTATGTTCGAATTCTAGGAAACCAAAAATTTCTCTTCACGCGTTGAATTGTCTTGTCGAGACCAAAATGTCCCATGTCATCATGGCAGTGTTATGCAATTCGCTATCTAACTGCGGTTGGGACAACAAATTTAAGTCCATCAGGTTCATTACGGTAAAGTCGGTTGTTTTGCATACGATAGTCTTTTCGTAATTGTGTTTCTTGATTAGATTTGCGTTCGTTTTTAAGCACGGCGATAATTTCTGCAAGCTTTTCGTCTTGCAACTGCTTAGTTAGCAACCAGTCGTCAAGATTGCACTTTACCTGCATAACTCGTCCATGAGGGGCGACGTTTTGTGCAGAGTTGTCTGGGGCCCAGCTAAAAGCATCCACATGGGCCATGCGGCTACCGTCACGATGTGATAGTTTGAAGTTAAACTCCAATAGTCTTAACCACCATCTAGCAATTTTCGGTTTTAACTCTTTTTGTTCCTTAGTTTTGGCAATAGTGGCAGAATTGGTCACTAAATGATATTCCTTTCCGAGGAGATAGATCCGGAAGCGTTCAAGAGCCTCTACCACGGCCAAAACCTCTAATTCATAACTATGATAACGTTTTTCGGCATCAGTACAATGACGGCTGTAATAGAAAACGGGTCGCCAATCCTTTCCGCTGTGGGATTGTAAAAGCACCGCAGAGCTATCGTACAGAACCAAGACTGGATGTTTGCATAATTTTTCAGTTAACTGCATGAAGGCGTTTTGATGATCTGGGCCCCATATAAATTCAGTTTCTGTTTTGCGTAGAAGATTTGTAAGTAACTTTGATATCAAAGAATAATGTCCTACAAATTTTCTGAAAAATCCGGTGAGACCTAAGAATCTTCGTACTTCGGTGATGTTCGACGGAATCTTAAAGTTTTTTATAGCGTTCACCTTATCATCTCCCGGTGTTATCCCCTTTTCGTTGATAATATGACCAAGGTGTGTAATGGTACTTTGAAGAAATCGGCATTTGTCGAGTCGAAGGGTTAACTCAAATTCGCTTAGGCAGATTAAAAACTCATTCAGTCGCGAAAGTTCTTCCACGGTTTTACTCGGGATTATTACATCGTCCAAGTAAGCTAGGACCGAACCATGTTTCATTCGAGCAACTATCTTGTCCATTACAGCTTGGAAAACAGCAGGTGCGTTCAGAAGTCAAATGCGGAATATTTTTTTGACTCTTCTGCTATTTTGATTTGATGGTATTCCATTCGTAAGTCCAGAGTGGTAAAATATTTGTTGTTCGATAGTTGTGCAAACTGCTCCTCCATAATAGGCATCGGATATGGAGTTTTTATCGTAATTTTGTTGAGCAACCTATAGTCAACGCAAAGGCGATGTTCTTTGTTCTCTTTCTCCACTAAAACCTTAGGAGACGCATAGGGCGAATCGGATGGGCGAAAAATGTAATTTTTCAGCAAGTCATCAACTATATCGTTGATAACATTTCGTTTTGCGAACGGTACTCGATACGGTTTGACGTTTACTGTTATATCAGTGTTCAGTTTAATTTCCATTTTGGCGACACTACATTTTCCGAGTTGTGAAATATTTTCAACGAAGCACTTACGGTGTTTAGTCAGCAATAATTGAATATTTTTGATATCTCGAGCTGAGAAATCATCGGACATCTCAAAGTTTACGTTTTCGATCCAACAGTCAGCTCCTTCGATCACCAAACGTTTGCCATTTTGACATAAAACATCTCAATCCAACAAAACTTGTTGGCTAATGGAATCGTCGCTTACTACCAGCATGACAATTTCGTAAACGTCGTCATCAATTTGCAATTTTGCAAAGAGTTTTTTTTTTTGCACGTAAATTGACCTCCTGCAAACCCTTCTAAAACTACGTTACATTCAGAAGGCTTCTGCAAAATTTTTCGGTATCAAGGTTGGAGTACTACCTGGATCAATTAATGATTGAGCTTAGTGTCCATTGACTACGATGGATTTTGTTGTGAGGTCGTCGTTTTCAGTAGCAATGGGTTGTTCTTCGATTTTGTTTACATTTGAGCGTGGTTTTGATTCAGTTGAAGTTCTTAGGATACACTTATCCGTTGTATGCGTCATACGTTGGCATTTTTGACAGCGATCCTTTTTCTGCGGCTCTGGACATTTGATAGAATAGTGTCCATATTTCGAACAATTAAAACATTTTATCGAGGATGCGTCGTTTCTGTTACTTTGAAAGTTGTCTTATAATCTTTCATAGACTTCGAGGTGGTGTTAACAACCATATGTGCAGCGTGTTTTATTTCGTTACATGTACAGTAGTTAACTATATCACGGAGCAGATAATTGCACGTTGCGTAATTGTTCAAAATTTTCTTTTTAAGGTCAGGATCGTTTGTACCATTTATTATGTGCCTGACGATAGCAGTCTCAGGTAGATCTCCCTTCCATCCTAAAGCGGCCATTTTATAAAAATAATCTTGCGCAGACTGTGCTGCGTTCAGCGATTTGTCAGATCGTGGATCGAATTCTGGCAAAACAGCAACGATGTCTCGAACATTAGCGTAAGTATTAGCGGAAGGCATTGTCTGAAAATTGTCTGGCGAATTACAAACATAATTAGGAGTACATACCGGTGCATTATGGGGTGCAGCAGCTGTATACACTGGTGATTGGGCACTATGGCGATTGGAAGCAAACGTTGCTTGTTGATATTGACTAACGGTTGAAAAGAAGTTGAACCAGCAGCGATTGAGGTAAAAACGGTGGTAGGCGATGTAGCAGCGGTTGAAGTAAAGACAGTGGAGGACGATGCAGCAGCTGAAAAAAGGGTGACGGGAACAGATACAACTGGCGGAACAGCTCGTGAGACTGAGTGCTGCGTTTGATAGGCGGCTATTGTTTTTTCCAACACATTTAACCTTTCTAAAAGAGAAGAGTGATTCTCGTCGAAACTTGCGAAACCTTCCTCATCGTAATTTTCCTCCAGACGTGTCACTTATTGATTTTATTGCCATTCGTTGACAAGCCTAAATCCCTGCACATTTTCAGTAATTCTTCAACTTTTTTCCCACGAAGTGACATTGCTTATTTATTATACGTTGAGCGATTTCTTTTTCGAATTTTATGGTTTTTTTAAACGCCTCCTATGACGTAGACGTGCGTAAGAAAGACAGACAGCTTTTTTCACAAAAAACTATCGTTAACAGAAATTTGCGCTTTCTGTCGTATTAATGCAGAACGTTGCGTTGCGTTAGCTAAGTTTTTGAATTTTCGACGCAGCTATGACGTACTCAAACATAGAAGCGACCGTTGAAATAAGTTTTCGTATATCGGCGTGCCAGCGTAGAGCGTTAGGATAATTTTTGAGTTTTCGATGCGAGAAGCAACTATGAAGTACACGTTCATAGAAACAACTTTTTCCATCATACGTTAGAAAACGAAAAACTCACGACGTTGGCGCAGCGTTTTACTGCACGAATTTCATACAGGCGACGACGCGACGGCGCCACCAAAAGAAAAACACACTTTGTCTTGAAATTCACGCAAAATATATCTCACTTCTGAATAAATTGTCACAACAATTTTATTAAGTTATAGTTTATTTCAATGTTTATTTAAATCAAAAAGTTATTATTATTAAAAGAGAGACTAAATATAGAAAATATTACAAAAGCGTTGTCGTTGATTCAATCGCGAAAAACAGACTGATACATAAAGTGGCATCAGGATTGCATTTTAAGAAAATAGTATGCAGAGTTGCATAATAAGTTAAAAGTAGGTTGAAAATACCTTAAAAACGAATGCAATTGAAAATGTTGTAATTTTTTGTATTTTATTATTGTCTAACTTGAGAATACCTACCAGGCAAATTGTCTCCTTTCGTAGCTTCTAGGCTCAGTCGCGTTTGTTTCTTTATAGCTCCTGTGGTGGCGGCTTCCAGTTTTGTAGCAGGCGCTACATCTTTTTTCACTGGTGTTACAGTTGCTGCTGTATATGAATACGTACGAAAGTAATAAGAACGCCAATAACTAATTCAAAGGTTTATTAAAATATAAATTACAATTAAGATGTGCATACAATGCACAGCGAGATCAGAAAAGAAAGAGGCCTGTCAAATTGCAGAATATAGCGCAGTACAATATTTATCGATAGGTGCAATAATTTATGAGTCGATAACTGATATACATCATCTCCTCCCCTCTTATTTGGAGGATCCGTCATCAATGGCTTTCTGACGCAATCGACTTGATCGGCGAGGTTGATTATCTGTGGCTGACAAATCATTAGGTTGGCTCTTAGTTGCGGCGTCGATCAAAACACTGCGGCCTTTGATTTAGTTGCGATGTCGTCTTGACATTCCTTGACCAGTTTCGACTTTATACATTATTTTTCCAAGTTTACGTCTTACAGTGCCAGGGATCCATTTCGCACCCCCAGAAAAGTTCTTAACGAAAACCATGTCATCAACTGCAAAAGACTTCATAGGCTCACCAGAACCAGCGTTGACAGTTGGTGCTGGCAGAAGACGTGTTAAGAGCGTATTTGGCTGACGCCCATGAAGCATCTCGGCTGGAGATTTGTTTGAAATCGGATTAGGCGTAGCTCTGAAAGTACTCAAAAATGTTAGGATTGAGTCAGTGGTACTATTACCTTCTTCAACAGCTTTTTTAAACGACTGCTTAAAGGTTCGGACAAAACGTTCTGCTTCGCCGTTGGATGCTGGATGAAACGGTGCTGAAGCACAAAACGTCTGGAACTCGGCAGTTATAAACTGCCGTCCGTTGTCAGTAACTATTGTGTCTGGAAGACCTTCGATGGCAAAAATTGGCTTTAGTGCGTTAATAGTTGCTTCTGCTGTTGTAGACTGCATTTTAATTACGAACGGGTATTTAGAATAAGCATCTACGCAAATTAACCACATTGCGTTGTAGTATGGCCCAGCGAAATCCAAATGTATACGCTGCCATGGCAGTTCAGCGGCTGGCCAACAAACAAATTCACGGGGTGGTGAAGCGTTATTATGTTGCTGACATAAAGTACATTGTGCTGAAAATTGCTGAATGTGTTCGTCAATTTTGGGCCACCAACAAAATCTTCGAGCCATCTGTTTCATTCGTGTCATGCTCCAGTGTCCTACATGTAGCATATTTAAAACCTTTTGTTGAGCGGCGGTTGGGATGACGACACGAATAAAATCAGTTTGTAGTAGAACTACTCCACATTCACTGCTTAGTGCATAACGATGGACGAAAAATGGTTGCAAGCCTTGATCTTGCGGAGATAGTTTGGCTGGCCATCCATTTTCGATGAAAAACTGAACTCGTTGAAGTGCTTTATCTTGAGAATTAAAATTTTTTAACTGCTTTACATCCATCGGAAAATTAGATACATGCTGTTGTATATCGAGCTGCATGCAGTTGTTGGCGTCAAACAATGCATCGGGGCCTCCTGGCAGACGCGATAAAGCATCGGCGTTGCTGTGCTTATCGGTTGGCCTATATTTAATAGTATAGCGGTATGCCATAAGAGTAATGGCGTAGCGCTGCAGGCGTTGAATAGTCATAGAAGGTAGTTGCTTGTCAGGGCTGAAAATTGACACAAGCGGCTTGTGGTCAGTTAGCAGAGTAAAATTGCGGCCATATAAATATTGGTGGAATTTTTTTACTCCAAAGATGATAGACAAAGCTTCCTTCTCAATCTGACTATAGCGGCGCTGGTGCTCGTCCAGAGTTTTGGATGCAAAAGCGATTGGCTTTTCGGATCCATCAGGGTATATATGCGATATTACGGCTCCAATACCACTTGAAGATGCATCTGTAGCAAGCACAATTGGAAGGCTATCATCAAAATGTGCTAGAAGTGGCGCGCTGCATAGTTCATCTCTCAGAAGTATAAATGCTTCTTCTTGCTTTTTTTCCCATTCAAATTTGACGTTGGCTCTACGTAGTGCATTTAAAGGGGCTGCTTTTTGCGACAAATTTTGAATGAATTTGTTATAGTAATTAACTTTGCCAAGGAAAGCTTGCAGTTCCTTTAAATTACTTGGGCGTGGCAAATTTTGTATTGCTTTAACCTTTGAAGGTGCTGGGCTGACTCCATTTTCATTTAAAATGTACCCAAGGTACTCAATTTCCTTTTCCATCAAACTACATTTAGTTTCGCGACAAGTCAAATTATTTTCTTGGAGGCGGCTTAGTACGGATTCAATATTACAAATTAAATCAGAATCGGACGTACCTGCTATTATGATGTCATCCAGATAGTTCACTGTTATCGGTATGCCTGCGATGATTTGCTCAAGCATGCGCTGAAAAATTGCTGGTGCGCTAGATACACCAAACGGCATGCGTTGATATTCAAATAAGCCCAATGGCGTGTTAACTACCATGAGCGCTTTTGAAGTGTCATCCAGCTCCACTTGAAAGTAAGCGTCTGACAAATCAATTTTTGCGAAAATTTTGCCTCCACAAAGCTTATGAAAAATCTCCTCCACACGAGGGAGCGGGTGCTGGTCTACATCTAAACAGGCGTTGACTGCTTTGAAATCACCACAGATGCGTATGCTATCATTTTTCTTTTGTACAACGACGATGGGTGCTGCCCATTGACTAAATTTAATCGGCTTCCAAATTCCTAGTGTTTCCAAACGATCGGCTTCTTTTTTAAACAAATCCATTAAAGCGAATGGTATTTGGCGTGTTTTGCAGTATTTGGGCAAAGAATTTGGTTTTAAATGTAAACTTGCTTTGTATGATTTGCAATGACCTAATGTTTCGGTAAAAACAGCGGAATACTTTTCGATAAAAAACTTCATATCGACGTTTGTTGTTGTTGTAATTGCGTTGACAACATGTGCTTGACATTTGCACAAATTTAATTCGTCTGATAAATCAGTTCCTAAAATATCGCCATTACATTTCACATCAGTTACAATAAGCTTGGCCTGTATGCGTATATTATTATGTTCAATAACAGCTTTCAAAATTCCCAAAATTTTAACTTCATTACCACCGTAGCAAACAAGACTTTCGTCCGTATTTGACTCAAGCTCGGGCGTACCTAGGATTTCATACGTTTTTGGTCCAATCACTGTGCAAGTAGCACCAGAATCCAGTTGGAAACGTAGAACGTTATCGTTTACACGAATTTCAGCATAATATTTGCGACCAATCTTTTGCGGGGAAAGGCTGTTTATTGTATTACGAAAATCAAGTGAAAGGATTGCGTTTGCATCTGAAGTTTTGTTACACCTTCCACGTGGATGATGCGTTCCACATCCAGAACATGACTGGAACTTGCTATTTGATTTCGTATTTGCTACTTCGTTGGCTGTAAACGTATTTTTACGATACCTGTTGTCCTTGCGTTTTAATTGAAAAACCTCGTTAGTTGCGTTCTTCTCTGCTGACATTTTCTTTTTTAATATTTGCGTTGTTTCGTAGCTTTCGGCAATTAAAATAATGTCATCGAGTGTTGGATTTAGCTTTTGGAGCGCGGCGGTGCGTACGGCTTCGTGTGGTGTATTCAAAACTATAATATCGCGGATGAGCTCTTCTACAAATTCTGCTTTGCAATTTTGGTTGCTGCAAATATAAGTACTTACAATTGCGTGCTATGCCACGCAACTCGGCAATCCACTCTGCATATGATTGATTTTGTTTCATCTTAAGAGAAAATAATTCATACCTGGATGCGAGTACGTGTACGGATGATTTGAAATGTGCAGAAAGTTTGGCAATTATATCAGCAAATTGCTTTTTTTCTACGTTTTCACTGCCATATAATTTGGTAAGTAGCTCAAAACAGTCTTGCCCTATCCACGATAAAAAAAAATGCACGCTTTTGATCGTCGGTGCTAACTTCGTATGCTGTAAAATGTTGTTGCATTTGAGCAATGTAAAGCTCCCAATTGTTTTTTTCTTTGACAAAGGGGTTAAATGCCGGCACATGGCGTTGACTTTGTGAGGTTATGCTTGTGTTGGCAGTATTAGATGTCACATTGTCAGCCTTAAGTTTCGCAAATTCCTCCATTTGCTTTTTAAAATGATCTTGCATCCATGACCGATTTGTTCCCAAAAGGTCCACGAAGAAATCTCGCCGGTTAGTTAAAACTTGGTTTAACGCTGCTTCGTCCATTACTCTGCTTTTTTTTCTCGTCGCCAATTGTTACAGTTGCTGCTGTATATGAATACTTACGAAAGTAATAAGAACGCCAATAACTAATTCAAAGGTTTATTAAAATATAAATTACAATTAAGATGTGCATACAATGCACAGCGAGATCAGAAAAGAAAGAGGCCTGTCAAATTACAGAATATAGCGCAGTACAATATTTATCGATAGGTGCAATAATTTATGAGTCGATAACTGATATACATCAACTGGCTTTGTGGTCTTTTGTTGATCTTTCTTTTTTCCGGATTTCGATTTTGATACTGTTACTGTACCTGTTACTTCCTTGTATCTTGCCTTCAGCGCAAGTAATGTTTTGACTTCAGCATCGACTTGATCTTTCGGCGCATTCTTTGATTTAGAAACGCGCACTTTTTCACCCAGTTCAATGATTTCTTTCGTTAACTTATCTTTTGATGTATAGTAGGAGAAGAGAACATGGTAAATTCTGCAGGATTTGCTGTTGACTCGATTGTAGCGTTTGGCGTCCAATTCTGGCCAGTTATTTTTTTATATTCGGCCTTTAACGAAATCAAAGTTTGTACTTCAGGGTCGATGACCGACTTTGTAGCATTTTCTGATTTTAGTTTGCGTATCTTGTCGCCTAGATTTTTGATTTTGTCTAAAACGGCATCAACGTCAAAGCTAGCTAAACCAATCGTTATTGGTTCAGCTAATTTGGTCGGTATTGGTGGTGCTTGCACTTGTGCAACTGCCCACTCTTGTTCTGTTAGGCTTTTGTAATCTGCTTTAAGTGTGAGAAGTAGCTTCACTTCCACTCACTGCCAGTAAGTTGTTTGAAATCAGCCTTTACAGACAGCAACAATTTTAACTCGGCAGAAGAAGCCTATGTTGGAACTGCACTTGGTTTCCAATCTTGTCCCGTGTCTTGCGTTAAAAATAAATAAAATTATACTTACAAGTATTTCCAATTTTGCAAGTTGTTTTCAATATTTTGACAGCTGGCCAAGTTGCCATACTTTCAATTAATTTACAAGACTAATGAATTCTTTTATTACATCTCTATTTTAAATAATATTGTAAAAATTATATATTAGGCGCGTTTTCGTGGCAAGTGGGCTTAAATGTGCTAACTGTGGTCGAATAAAACGATGCATTGTGAAAAGCACTTTCGAAAATTATCTTCTATATTAACAGCTGACATTTGTTTATATTTTGGTTTTTTTTTTTTTTTGGTTAACTTTGAAAAAAATTCAATAGTTTTCTAAAAATACAGAAAAATTAATAATTTGAACAAATCCACGTACGTTTTTTCAATATCGCCGCCAGTGCCTGAAAAATGTTTTCGGTAAACGCAACCTTACTGCATTTGGCACATGTCGAAAAGTCCAAGAATATTAGGATAATGGACATGCTACGGTTTTAAATGTTCAAAAGCCAAGCTTAGGGTGCAGCTGCGGTTGTGGTATTAAATTGTCGCAGAGCGTAAGGCACAAAAAGCCAAAGCTGTGCCAACTGCTTTGGATGGATTCACTGTAAAATTGCAAAGCGCTGATGTAGAGCCGTTGTTGTCGTCAGTTGCAACGTAAATCATACAGTTGACACTGAGGAAGAACCCGAAACTGATCCAAATGCTGATAAACCCGAATGGGTGAACACCACAGGAATAATATAATGAATAAAAAATTGATGAAAGGTGTATTTTTGAAAGCGAGTGGAATGATAAGAAGGTATACGCTGTTGCTGTTGTCGGAGATGTGCTCGATGGTTGTCTATATGATTTAATTATGAATTTACTTGAAGAGAAGGGTATCAGCAATGAATTTCTTGACAAATTGTCTGACCACTTTGCAGCAATGTACCACCGGGGGTTGATCAATATGAAGAAGGTCGCTACTTTGGTTTTGGTAATATGTACATAGTTTATCATCAGCACATTTCGAAAAAGTACGTCATGGTCAGGAACGTTTTGAAGAAATTGTAGATAATTTTAATGGACAAACGTCCAGTTCAGTGACACGTGACAAGTTGGCACAACAATGCCAGAAACTACTGAAGTGCAGAGATAAATTTTGACCTGATGAAGAACTACAACGACGAGCACCAAATTGGGGAGAACACTTAAGTGCATTAAATGTGCATATATCAGAAGCCGGTTATGGCAGTCGTACGCATACGATAATTTTATTAGATGACAATAATAATTTATATCTTCATGAGGAGGCAATGGCTGGAGTCAATCCAGATGATAAGTGGACAACGACTCATATTCAGGCCTGTTCTGTAATCCTCGTGGTTTCAATTACTTTTCACTTAGGAGGTTTTTTGGATGAAAATGGATAAAGTCGAATTTTTCGACTTTGCAGTTTTTTAAGAATGTTTCCTAAACGGTTACTTTTTCGTTAACGCAAGTCAATGTTATTTGTAGAATCTGTTATTTTCCACAAAAAAGATTCTAACACTTTTTATCGTGTGACTCACCATTTTCATCAAAAATCCTCCTAATTGAAACCACACGGATTACGGAACAGGCAACATTGAGAAGCAATACTTTGACGGTTTAAATAAACTGTAAATTGTTATTTATTCATCGTATACAAAGACGAGTTCAACTTTTGTATGCAAAAATAAATGTATTCAGCAATTTTCTCAGGTCATTTACAGCCAGAAGTTATTTTAATACTTTTAATGTGTTTAACGTTCCAAATAACTATTAACTTATAAAAAATATGAATTATTTAGTAATAGTAATTATGAATTTTATTTTGTACAGTAAATAATTTAACACGCCTTGCTTTCAAACTGTTTTTTTTACAAGCTATTTACAATAAAATATTGACTTTAGATTTCAAAAACAAACCCGCAATCATTTCATTTTTTATAAGATTTTTGTATCTTGTTCTTCACACCTTTGAATGCTCCTTTGCGTGAATTTTTAACAGCGCTTTTAAACGCACGTGAATTTTTGGCACTTGAACTATATGTATGTATGAATTCTCCCTTAACTCCTAGGAGGAGCACAGGGCCAATATGAAATCTCTCCATTTGTCACGATCCCTTGCGATAACTTTAATCTCTTGCCACGACTTTCCAGATTCTTAGATTTCCTTTTCCAGCGACCTCTTCCAGTTGGTTTTGGGTGAACTATATAGCAAATTAAAAAAGATTTCATTATTAGGATTATGATTTTGAATTGTCTCAACTCATTTTACCGTTTATTTAAGGAATTCCTACTCAATGGTATGTTTGTGTATGGATCTACTTTGCCTTTCTTTTTCATATCACCCTTTGCCTTTTTCGATGAGTAGTAGTAGTGAACCTGTATATGCTGATTTGTCCGATTTAGCTGTATAACCCGATTTCATAGAAACTGCATCACTGGCCCCAACAGGTCGATGTATACCCTTGCCACCAGCACTATAACGCGAGGTAGAAGTTTTACCAGAGTGCATGCTAGCAGCATCGTTAGCTTTACGTTTGCGATTTAAGGCGTTGAGTTTCACTTCTTCACCTTAAATTGTTTAGAAATTAAACTTTGCATTTGCGTTATATGTATTTAATATACTAATTACCATCACTTGAATACTCTTCCATGCCACGTTTGACTACTGGTTTTGTTTCCATAGCATCATCGCTATCATTATCATCGCTACTGCTATCGCCACCAACGCTACCAATGCCACGCAACGCTTTTTCACTTATAATCAGTCTTCCATCTTGTGCAGTTTTAAAGCCACTACTAAAAGAAAACGCGTATAACTTCGCTAGTTTGAAAGAGCACAAGAGCAGCAGTGATGCCAAATATTGCATCATATACAAAGATGTGCCCCTCTTTCAGTACGGTTATCCAAGCAAGTGTTTGACGCACATCGGAACGATCAGGTATATAGCTGCAAGCAGTTTTGCACATAGAGTGCCATTTAAATTTTCAGTGCGTGACTTCAGGCTTAAATTGTTTCAAACAGTACTTCGTATTACGTTCACTAGCAGGATGAGATTTAATTTTGATTTGATTTCCATTAGTACTGGTTGCTGCAGATGCTTCATTGTCATCACCATTTTCATCATTGGAGTTGGAAGTTGTCATAAATGAACTGCCATGTACTATGGACACAATTGCATGTTGTGCTGCTTTGCGTATTTATGTATATTAAAAGAATTTAGTAAGTACATAATTGAAAAATTTATCAAAAACTACCTACTTTTGGTTTTGAATGCGTCGTAAGTGAGAGTATCGCATCAATATACTGCCAAGTTGTGCTATAACTCGTGGTCGCATAGTCTTGTGCACTCAACAACACTGACAGGCAGCCAATGATGTATTTAATGACCGATTGATTTGTTGTCTCCATAAAACGCTGCAACAACGATAACAGCGTTTGTGCAGTCTCTTCGAAACTTTTACGAAGTACTGGTGCTGGCACTGATTTTATACCCATACCCAATAACGACACACCAGCCAGTGGCGGATCCAGTATTGTCAAGAGGGGGGGGGGGGGGGCGATTGACTACATTTCTAGATAATAACAGAATGTTTCAAAATCTTTACATATAATTTAGGTTTGAGAGAGGGGGCGATCGCCCTATCGCCCCCCCCCCCCTTGGATCCGCCACTGACACCAGCAATAATATCCTGCTCCTCAGTGCTTGCCTCTATTTGTTGCATTAATAAAATAAAATACTGTAGATGATTCTGTACCGCCACGTTCTTTTATTATTTCGGTCAGCGCTGTTCATATGGCCAACATTTCCTTATGCAAATCTGAAAAAGCTCTAAAGCCGACGAGCAATGTTTTAAAGCTCATATTGGTACAAGTGCTGTAGTTGGATGTAAATGTTTTGAAAGTCTTAAATGTGCCGTGTTGTGTTTCGGATATATCCTCATCAGCATCATCATCCATATTGAAAGATTTCAAGTTTCCTGCGATGTCATTTACTGTCGCTTCGGCGTTGTACATTTGACGCTGTTCATGTTTTTGCACCGCTTCCAATGTTAGACCAGTTGCATCTGCATCTCCTGCCACTATAATTTATAAATTAATGGATTTTTTTTTTTTACTGAATAAAGCAATTTTCTTACCCATATTCAAATTTGGTTGAAAGAAACGCGACTTTGACTTCATCCGATGTTTCATCTGCTCTGGATTTGAAGTAGACGAAAGGCCCCGCCCCCAGCTTTTACCTTTGGTATGACGCTTAAGTTTTGAACGAATTTTAGCCATTTTCAATTACACTTTTTTAATATTTTTCAATAAAAAAAAAAACAATACAAATGTCAACAATACACAAATGTCAACTTACAATAGATAACAGAGGCGAAGTCACAATAGGAAAAAACCTATTAAAAACGAAGTCAAACGGCAACAATATTTAGCCGCGGAACTTACCACTTTAATTTAACGTGCATTAGCTTAGCGCTTTTTGTTGTTGCTTTCCCATACATTTATCGTAAAGTGCTAAAGAAAGTCCAGATAGATGCCCAAAAAAACTCACCTATTACAGCACTATTTATCACATTCTTCTACAATTTTGAAAAAAATATTAAAATATTTCTCATATTTTAAATTCCCAAATTTTGGCAAGAATATCTCCTAAGTGGTACAACCTAATAAATGAACTCACCACCCAAGGTGAACTTAAAATTTTCCACACACTACCAAATATTTTTCGCGCCAAAAGTCATTTCTCTCGGAAGAAGAACAAGAGTCTCCGGTCTGGTTTAGTCCGTGACACTGCTTTTGACAGTAAGCGCCGTATTCAATTAATTTCATTATAGCCAGTGAAAATTTGGTTTCGGATTTGCTTAAGAATTTGACGGGCTTTTCGTTCAAAAGAGAGCAATGCGTATAAGACTAAGCACATTATGGTTGAGCCTTAAGAGAACAATTTTGAGAAAAATCTTAACCCTTGTACTACCGGGTCAAAAATGGTAAGTACTACACTTTTTAAATCAATAATACATGCTTGCAAGGTTATCTTTTTAGGCATTTCCTAAGTAGATTTGTGTGTAGAATCAGAATTCAAGGTCAAATTTGGCCATCGCCTCAGGATTTTGCGAAAAATGGCTACTTTTGAGGTTAGATGCAGACTGCAGAAAATTTTTATAATTTTTTTAACCTAACAACGCACACTGGTTCAAAATCCTAAAAAGCTGGCCAAAAGTCGAAAAAAAAAGTTTTTTTAAATTAACTTTTTGTGGAACGTATTGTCTAACAGATATTCATAGACCTCAAAAAATTTATAAGAAAGATCCAGGTATTCCTACAATGATCTTGGGATCTCTCCAAAAGTACGCTTCTCAGACGAAAAATTCTGTGAATTAAAAGTAAAAATTTAATGTTTTCTGTAAAAATTGTGTGGTTACTGTAAAACTGAACTGATTTTAACGTTAGAATGTGGAATCTCTTCGTAAAAGAAAATACTATCGAACCTCTATGTTCAAAACTTACAATAATTTATATTTTTGCGGTAATTGTGATTAACTTAAAATCAAATTATTTCACAAAATCAGTTTGCAATGGTTATGAAAAAAGCACAGAACTAATTTAGACCACATCATGCCACCAAGGTTTTTTGGATTTAAGAAGATTGAAACCTTCTCTAACACATATAAAAAAATTGAGGTGCCTTTTGTTGCCTTTTTTGTGTGACGCGGTTTTTTTCTGAAGCAACCAGTGGAAAATTTAACTCGAAATGATAAAATTTTTAAATTATTATACATCTTATAGCTTAAACACAATTGGAGCGTACGACGAATTTCGCCCGACGAAAATTCGCTGTCAAAAAAAATTCGTCGACGAAGTTCGCTCTGTTAAACACATTCAGAGTGACGACGGCAATAGTTGTTTTTATTTTAAATTGTTTATGTTCTCTGATGACAATTTTAATAAATAAATATTAAATAAAATCTCATATTCTTTGAGTTTTTTCTAAGAAATCTAAAAATTTTATATTAAAAACGTATTTTTCCGGTTTGAAATTTCCAAAAAACGCTGGCGCCGGGCGAATTTCGTCGTTCGGTGCGGTTGTGTTCAACTTCATATACTCTTGTGTGTTTTAATTTTGACAGCGAATATTCGTCGGGCAAAATTCGTCGTACGCTCCAATTGTGTTCAAGCTATTATACTCCATGATAAAGGAATCTAAAACCCATTCTTACGTAGATCAATTTAACGTTGCACACAACTCTATCAAAGTCAAAGTTTTGAAATAAATTTTTAAATTAGATATAAAAATTGTGGAAGTGTTGTTTTTTGCCATTTCGAATCCGCCATTTTGTTTTTCAAAAAATCTAATATCAGATTCGTAATCAGTGACCCCAAAAACTCCCGAGTAAATTTTTTTGTTGGATTTGGTTGAATATTTATGCAAATCGTCCGCCATTTTGAATCCGCTATTTTCTTTTTTAAAAATCTAACTAAAATTCGTAATCACCGACCTCAAAACCCTGAGGAAAAAAAATTTTATAATTTTTTGTTTTTGGAACAGATGATTTTGTCTCGAAACTTTAATGATTTCGACTTTTGGCCAGCTTTTAGGGATTTTGAACCAGTGTGCAACGTAGGCAGACATTTTTGCTCGATATACTTATAAATTCACACAAAACTAGCGGACATTATTGTAAAATTTCCGAAAGAAAATATTTTTAATTTTAGTTTATATACTGTTTCAAAAATAAGAAAATTAAATAACAGCTGTATTTTTTTTTTTTTTGGTACCATTGCTGCCATACTTTTCAAATATTTTCATTGTAGGGTGATAATTTTAACTGCATAAACTTTTAATTGAATGGAAATATCTGACAAAACTTGTAAGGGTTTTTAAATGAATTTCTATTTCATTAACAATTTAATTATCGATTTGTATCATAATTTCATTAATTATTCGGTGTGAACATAGCATAAGCTAATATTAAAATGTCTTACTTTTTAAAAGGGCGATTACATACAAAAGAACTACACAGAAGTAACAGTTTAGAAGATATTCCTAAAAAGCAAACCTCCAAATGCCGAAAAAAACAGTTTTTATTGATATTCCATTACTTTTATCGTATGACACACCGATTCGGAGATATTCTTCAAATCCTGTATTTTCAATACCTTAACAGTTTTTAAAATATATATTTTTAACTATGAGTTGTACGAAATAGAATAAAATACGGTATGAGTCGTCTAACTGCAAAAGACGTTAAAAGACTATAAAATTTTTTTTTTTTCAGAAATTGGTATTTTTGGATTCGTTATGTCCCTGGCTATCAAGTAATGATGTAAAAAATCTGAAAAAAATTATTAAAAACATGTTAAAATCGGCCGTGAAATATGTGTGCAGCTGCAAAAGAAGTTAATTCCTGTCAGCTAACAGAAGCAGAACAAGTTATTTTTCACTTCAGCTGCAAAAGCAGTTATTTCTGTGATCGTAATGAAAAATAATTCAGTTAATTTCGTTTTTTATCGCTGTTTTTTCGTTGTGGTATATAAATAGAAGTTTTATTAATTACACTATGCAACAGCCAATTCTCCCAGTGAATGCCACTATCCATTTCATATGTAAAATGGGCTGCTGATTCCGAAAATTGCATTATTTTTTAATTTTTTCGTGTCGTTTTCGAGATATCAGTCATTTTCGGTTTTCGGACCAAAAAAAAAGAAGATAGTTCCATTTAAATACAAATATCTCAAGAACTAATGTTTGTATTCAAACGTTTTATATGTCATATTGAAGGTAATTAAATTACCTACAAATGATATTTACATCACTTTTTGGTTGGTTTGTTAGTTTCGGCGAAATAAATTGATTTCTAAAAAAACATTTTTTTTTTTTCGAAAAAATTAACAAAAAATCAGAATCAACTGCAGATTTATACAAGAAATAACTTTTTTATATTTTTTTTTGTTTTTGTGTCATAGACTATATATTTGTGAAGAAAATAAGATACCACTTAAAAAACGAAAAAAATAGGGAAAAACGCATTTTGGTAACTTTTCCAAGAATTGTATACAACTTTTGCATTTTTCCATCGGTTTTTTTTGAGTGGTATCTTATTTTCTTCACAAATATATAGGCTATGATACAAAAAAAAAAAAATTATAAAAAAGTTATTTCTTCTTGTATAAATCTGCAGTTGATTTTGATTTTTTGTTAATTTTTTCGAAAAAAAAAAAATGTTTTTTTTAGAAATCAATTTATTTCGCCGAAACTAACAAACCAACCAAAAAGTGATGTGAATATCATTTGTAGGTAATTAAATTACCTTTAATATGACATATAATACGAATACAAACATTGGTTCTTGAGATATTTGTATTTAAATGGAACTATCTTTTTTTTTGATCCAAAAACCGAAAATGACCGATATCTCGAAAACGACACGAAATAAAAAAAAAAATAATGCGATTTTCGGAATCAGCAGCCCATAAAATGAATAATGGCATTCCCTGGGGAAAAAATTTTTACTCATTTATTGAGTAGTGTAATTACACAGGTTTACAAAAAAAAAAAAATGTCATGGCGTTTTGACCAGACTATGTGTTTCCTAGGGACTTTGACGTCCTGAGTCCGAATCCCGGGTCCGTTTTTTTCCAGAACGTCTGAGAAAAAAGATTTCAAGGCCATATGGAGGTCAAAATGGGGTTCATGTGTCGATTAGTGATAAATTCGCTAAAATTCTGAAACTAATTTTTAATCATTGAACTCTTAATTCTTAAAAAGAATATGTGAGCAAAAAGGGTATCTCAAGCCTAGTTTTGGAGATATAGCCATCGGAAGATTCGGATATATCTTCTATAAAAACCGCTTAAAGTTGGGAACCCCTGGAGGGATTTGAAAAATATTGGTGTCATATGAAAGGTATTTTATTGTTGTTTTTGTTGTTGTTATTATTGATGTTGTTGATTTATTTGTTGTTGTAATTGAAAAATTTCACAAAATTTCAAAAAAGCTCATATCTCGAAAACTATGAATCCAATTGAAAATATGTTCAAGACATTTTTATAGGCTGTCAAAATACCTTTCATATGACATCAATAATTTACAAATCCATCCAGGGGTTCCCAACTTATAGCGGTTTTCGTAGAGATAAATCCGGATCTTCCGATGGCTATATCTCCGAAACTAGGTTCGAGGTACCCTTTTTGATCACATATTCTTTTTAAGGACTAAGAATTCAATGATAAAAAATTAGTTTCAGAATTTTAGCGAATTTATCACTAAACGACACATAACCTCCATATGACCTTGAAATATTTTTTCTCAGACATTCTGGAAAAAAACGGACCCGAGATTCGGATTCAGGACATCAATGTCCTAAACACATAGTCTGGTCAAAACGCCATGACATTTTTTTTTTTTTGTAAACCTGTGTTATTATAAATTAATAATGGAGAAAGTGAGAGTCAATGATTTGGATGTAATTTTGGTCACACCGCCTGAAAAATTCAGGAAGAAAAAAACCTTCATCGGGAACTTGGAAAAGGAATCAGACCAAACAGTTTGGGTAAGTTGAATATTGCAATGGCATATATAATTCTATTCTTAATAGCCACGACTAATTTTTTAAACTAAATAAACAATTTTTATTATTATGTGAAGGCTATTAATTGCACAAGGACTTCTTGTGCAGGCTTTATTCAAACTACATTGATCCGATAGGGAGATCTCATCGGGGTTGGAATATTGGGAATAGTGTAAAAAATTTTATCAAAATGTTTTTAGATGGATGCTTCTATAGGTAATGAATATTTTAATGTCTAAAAACTTGATTATTAATTCATTTTCGTTTGTTGTCCATATTTTGTTTCCAATTTTTTTTTTATGAAAACATAAGTTTCTTATATACATATTGTAAATTATATAATCCAAAAAGTTTCTGATTTTAAATAAAAAAAAAAAAACAAAATTTTAAAAAAGAAATCATCAAAATCGTAGCTGTTCTTGAGGACTTCCGACTGATTGGCTGGGAGCTATTTTTGAAGTTACAACCTAAGAATATTTTAGTGAAAAAAAATACAAAAATGATCTTAACAAAGAACTACAGTTTTCGAGTTACCAACCAATAGACGTATCGATATTTTTGTATAATTTGTACATATATTTTTCATATAAAACGTACTAATTTTATGAACTTACTTAAGACGTTATTTGCAAGAATCGAAATTCCATGTATTTTGCAACTTAGAAAATTATGACAACTTAGGAAAAAGAGAAAACTACCTATAAAAATAAAACGTATTTCTGTAGGGAACTCCCTGAGCTACAAAATTCGGGATCAACATTTTTCTGTAGAAGTTCGCGATAGCGAAATTTTGCCAAAAACTGGTTTTTGCAACCTTTGAGTCTAAGTCTGCACACACGACCTCGAAATGGACTTTCACACTTTGTTTATCATGCATAAATAAAGACAATTCCGGTGAAAAAAATTCACATGGAATTATTTTGCAGAAAAATTCTAATTTTCCTGGGCTAATTGTAGTTCGACTGATTAATAGCGATTGAAAAATTTTTTTCGCTCTCCTGAAAAATTATGTTTTTGCAAATAGAGGTTATTGAATATAAGCCGTCGAAATGACGTTGTTTTGCAAAATGACATGTAATGAAGAACCAGTGCCACATAAAGAATGAGAATAACTGAAAATCCACACAAATATTAATATTAAACGTTTGCACTAAACCACTCTTTTTTTTTAATAAATCTTGAAAATTTGTTTTTAATTATTTTATTATAAAAAAATTTTTTCCCAACAAAAATATAAAATCAAAAATGATGACACTACAAAGTTTTCTATTTATCCTTTATTTGCCTCCAAAACCACCCATCAAATTTCCTAAGCCGCCCATGCCACCAGCGGCTCCTTGCTGTAATTGTCTCATCATATTTTGCAAGCCACCTACACCACCCATTTGTTGCAGCATACGAGGATCTATCATTTTAGCCATTTGTTGGTTAAGCCTGGCCATTTGAGTTGGGTTGACATTTTTAGTCATATCGCCCTGTTTGAAAAGGCCCTTTACTCCGCCCATTTTTTTCACTACTGCAGCGAATTTCGTATAGTGAGAAATTAGCTCTTTAACTTCACGTTCAATAACTCCAGCACCATGTGCAACACGAACACAGCGAGAGGGTTGCTTGCTAAATAGTTTAGCACCGTCACGGTTGTCCAACTCGCCGTCAGACATGCTGTCCATCATGGTCATCATACGCTTAATACGTGCCATCGATTCTTGTTCACCGCCTTTTGTCATAAAGTCCTGTGAAAACCCAGGTATCATTCCCATAATCTGCGAAAAAGGACCCATTTTCATTATGTTCTGGAACTGCTCATACATATCGCGTATTGTGAATTGACCATGTTTAATTTTTTCTAAAAGTTCTTCATTGCCGTCCAATTTAAGCTCGTTTACCTGTATGGAATGGTAAAAAAAAAATAAAGAATTTTAATAATTTTAATGCAATCAAATTTCGTACAAACACTAGCAATAGTCGAAGCAAGCTCAGAGCAAGAACTATGTGAATTCGGGCAAGAGGACGTGGCATCTCCCATATAAGCATATTTTTCAAAATGCAGCTGTGCAAGCGTTATTAAAATTAGCTAAAGCTAATGCAACCAAATTTCGTTCCGACGCTAGGTAAACCGAAGCAAGCTCAGAGAAAAAATTAGGTATTTCGGACAAGATGGCGTGACACTCCTCACACAAGCAAATTTTTCAAAATGCCGTACTGCACGCTTTATTTGATATAATGCAACCAAATTTCGTATAGACACTAGAAATAGTCAATCTTTTCAAAATTTTTGGTATATTTTAAAACTTAAACATAAAAAAATTGTTTTTCCATGATATACTTTGGTTTTTAACAAGTTGCGCCCTCTAGCGGGCAAACGCTTAGCCTTGGAATAATGATTTGAAAACAAGATTATAGCAAAACAAATTTTTTACATTTATTGGGGTCTAAGCTTTCTGTGCGACTCTTGCATCTTATAGTAATAAAACCATTTTCCGAGTCAAAAAATTTCAATTGCTTTCAGGACTTCCAGAGGCCCAACAGAACCTCCCGCAAATGCTGTCTATTTCTCCAATTTTCGAAGTTATTCATCGTGAAAAATAATAATGATGCACACAAGATAAAATTGTTTTGTTGACTGATTTTGACAGCTGTCAAATGTACCTTCAAAATGACATATATATAAAGTTCGAGCTTTCACGATATTTGTTAGTACGGACATCCACCGTCAAATTCCGGCTTTTAAGTTGTACACCCAATACAATTAACACTTTTAACAAAGAAAGCATAAGCTAAGAAAAAGTAGATAAATTAACAATAAAAATTAATAACAAGTAGGTAGAATCTTCGTGAGATCTTGACTTTGCGTCAATGCAGTAGCAGAAGACGTTGCAGAGGAAGGAGTCTAAATCAAACCAGCCTAGAAAGTTGAGCGATGTCAAGTCCGAAGATAGCCTAGAGTGACGACGATCCATGGTTGCATGCATCAATTTTTGGACAGAAAACCTAACCAAATTTTTACCAGTTGTCTGACATCCATAGATGACATCCAATCTTTTTGGAGGGAAGGGGCCAGGTAACATCTCACCAGGCACCGCCACCACTGATCTAGTTTTCTATCTAAAAAAAGGTGAAATCTGGCTTTTAAATGGTATAGTTCAATACATTCCGATGTTTTCTAGATATGACACAGGCTTATTTTTATAGTGCAACGGTATAGAAGTCCTCAGCTGATGAAAATGGATTAACCGTGGCATGGCCTATGCGACAAAAATGTAATTCGGTCTAAATTCAACTACTTTGAAGTTAAAAACCTAGAAAGTTTCAAAAAATTTTCTTAAAATACGTATAATAATTCCATTTTTTATCACCTACCCCCCGTGCAGTAAAAGCATTGTTATTAATTATACCCTACACCCAGGGTATATTCACTTTGTCCTTCGGTTTGTAACGCAGAGAAGGAGGCGTGGCAGATATGGAAAAGTAAATAGATTCTTGATCAGCGTCACCTCCTGAGTCGATATAGCCATGTCCGTCTGTCTGGCTGGCTGGGTGGCTGGCTGGCTGGGTAACGGCTGTGTGTGGAAATACATTTTTTGGGAAAACTAAGCAAGATAATTCAATGAAATTTGGTACACAGCCTTCGTCGTCAAAGTTAGCTCGGGGGATTGAAAATGAGCGAAATCGGTCAACGGACACGCCTACCGCCTATACAAAAATATCTTCAAAATGCAAATTTTGGAGTATATTTCACAACAATGCAACCAAACTACACATAAATACTACGAATTGTCAGCGCAAGCTCTGAGAAAAAGCAAGCTTTAAGCAAAAACTGGATGAAATCGGACAAGAGGGCGTGGCTCCTCCCATATAAGCAAAAGCTTCAAAACGCTATTCTGAAAATATTTTTTTAGATAATCCAACCAAATTTCACTTAAATACTAAGAACTATAAATGCAAACTCTGAGAAAAAACTGGGTGAATTTGGAAGGTGTGGCACCTCCTACATTAGCAAAATTTTCAAAATACTGCTGTGTAGGGTATTTAATGTTTGGCCTGGCCAAAGGTAACACCCTTACTAGTTTTCGTTTCTGTTTATGGTCGACTGGGACCTCCTTATTACGACTATGCGCTTGGTTTTTTTCTATCATGTCAGGATCTTGAGTTATACCCTTATACTTAACGCTATAAAACGAAAACAATCAGTAGTATAATTAAATTTTGTTAATAGAAACTACTCACAAAAAGCTGTTCTTTAACCATATTTAAATTGGGTTCCTACTTTTCCTATTTTTTTGGCTAAATGCGAAATTTAGAGTTTTTCGTTTTTTGCTCGACATGGGAGGCTTAAATTAAAACTAGTATGGTTGGCCAGGCCAAACATTAAACACCTTGCACTGCAGTAAAATTCGGTTTATATTTAAAAATTCTGTTTATATGGTAGGTGCCACGCCCTCTTGTCCGATTTCACCCAGTATTTGCTCAGAGCTTTCATTCATAATTCTTATTGTGTGAGTGAAATTTGGTTGGGTTATCTCAAAAAATGTTTTCAGTATAGCGTTTTGAATCTTTTGCTAATATGGGAGGTGCTACGCTCTCTTGTCCGAGTTCGTCTAGTTCAAGCTCAGAGCGTGCATTTATAGTCCTTAGTATTTGAGTGAAATGTAGTTGGATTATCTCAAAAAACGCTTTCAGTACAGCGACCATACTGGTATTTGTACGATCTGGGCGGCCAAAAGTCCAGTTATGAAAATAGCAATCTATCCTTAAAAACTAGTTACAATGGTAGGGGACAGTCCAAACAATAATACCCAACCTCTTATTCCGCCTAACCAATCATACTGGGTGCTTACCATCAGCTGAAAATTGGTTGTTTCACTTAGTAAAAATATCTGTTTTTAAATAATTTCAAAAACGCAAAGTTTGGAAGCAAATATTTCTATATTAAGGTCCACTAAGAGTTGAAAGTAATGGATTCTAACACAACAGGTAATAAACTTATAATTGATTATAAAAAAAATTAAAAAGACTCAATTAAAACGTCTTGTTTTGAGTTTTTAAAATTACCCTTTTTTACAAGATATTTTTTTAAAATGTTTTTTTAATGAGGTAAAAGCTGTGCGATCCTATTCGATCCTGTAATAATTTTAATTGGAATGTCATATTTGGTCTTTCCTTTAATAAAAACTGTTTTCAACGTCTGTGGAAAACCGTGGAGTAATAAGTTTTGGTTAAGTAAAATATTTGTCTAAAAACTTAAAAAAAGAGTCATATTTCCTTTTTTCGCCACTTTGTTTAAGGTCCACAAGGTAGCTAGGGAGTATAGATTGCCACTGAAAGCTATTTATTTGACCGCATTAAAAATGAGAATTTGACTAATTTAGATGCAAAACTAAATAATCTACAGGAATATTTACTATCGTGCAAAGATTATAAAGCAGACCAAATTGCTAATTTTAATTTAAAGTTTTTGCCCATTTTAAATCGGTAATCAAAGTCGGCAAAAGCGAACAAAAAAGACATTTTCTCAAAACATAATCATTTGTGGCTGAAAGCAACATTGTACCGATACACTTGCTCTACTACTTGATTTTGAAAATCATAAAAAATAAAATAAAAAAAAAAAAAAGTTCGAATAGAAACATCAGTCGGAGAAAAGATTTTGATGAAAAGAACAGGAGATTTCTTATAAAAAAAAAGAAAGCTTTAAGAAAAAAAGAAGATTTTGGCGTTGGCAAAATAATTGACGACTTCAGCAAGAAATTTAGTTTGGTGTTGGCAAAATAATTGATGACTGATGACTTCAGCAAGAAATTTAGAAAAATTATGAAAATTTGGCTTTAATTACTTGATAAGTCGAAATACGATTTTTACGTAATAATTTAAAAAAAAAAAAAGAATTGAAACAAGAACAAATTGCAAGAACCAGAAGCACCGTGAAATTTTTCCATTTGGTCTGTCAGTTTGCCTGTTATGGGAAATATACGGAAGCTCCCAAACATTTGAATCCAGCGTAATAAAATTGTCGATTCGATGATTTGAGGGTGTATGGCGGGCGCTCACGTTGATGCTGATCCGATCATATCATGTTCATTATCATCATCAGCAGCACGAAATCTTTTTAAGAATGGTTTTTATTGTTATTTTTTTTTGTTGCTGAGTTTTAGAGTAACTTTTAACTTATTTTAATTTAACGTTATATCTTAATTTCTCTATTTACGTAATTTTTATCCATACAATTATTAACCTGCATTCTTATATGCATATCAGTTTCATATTTGCACAAATTTCATTTCGTTCATAAAAACAAACCTTCGAACAGAGCTCTATTCGTTGCAGCAAGACTACATTTCAAATTATAAAGGATTAACAAGTAAGTTCCTTTTTATATACACTTGTTTTAATATAAAAATGCAGAATTTAAAAATTTAAATTAGAACAAGAAATTTCGTTATTTTTTTTTATAACTAATAGATTTTGTTATACTTTTTTGTTTTTAATTTTTGATATTGAACATTATGTGCTAAACTACAAATTTGTGTTGTTGTTCAATATAATAATTGAACCACAACACAAAAATACAATTATTTCAATAACATATTTGTTTTACGTCATTGGTAATTGGGCTTAGTATTTACTTTTTTTTTTTGTTGTTTTGTGTGTTTAAACATGAATAAGAGGTATAATACGAGACTGGCTCAGAGTCAGCAGATTATACCCGGAAGTCCCGATTCTGACCCGAATTTAGACCAAACTTTTATTGAAAACACAGTTCGTGCTTCAATGCCTGACCTTCGGAATTCAGATGATAGAGATAACGCAATGAGTAACCGAAACATTACTGATAGCTCGGAGAATGTTGACACACAGAGCCAAAACAACCACATAAAATAGAACAAAAATAAAAAGATATCTCTATGCTTTTCATCCAAGAAGAAAGTCACATCAAAACCATAGAGAAAATCTTTTTTAAATTTCTGTAAACATATATAAGAAAAACTCTTAATAGTAAGAAGAAATCTTATCATTTTCAATACGATTTCTTCTTGAAACGATGTTTTCATTCTATTGAAAATTATGTGAAATTCAACTAAAATTTATGAGAAATCTTCTTGAAAAAGGATAAGATTTCTTAATATTATAAGGTTTTCATAGGCTTTCAAAGGTTTGCATAGGGATTTCTCTATGAAATATTCATATTGTTTACTACTTTTAATGTGAATTCATAGTAAAATAGCTCAATACGACAATCTTCGAGTTTATAAGAACATCAGTATCACAACAAGTTTCTAGAGAATTAATATCTCTGGAAAATCGTTTGTTGGTAAGATTAAATGAATCTATAAGTCAAATGCTTGCTTCATATTTTTTTGTGGAATCGGACTGATATTCATGTCTATCCATATTGCCAGCATTAAGTTACAGTTTCCCTATTCCATGAGCCAAGAACAGCCCACGACACACCATCATGTAAAATTGTTGCTTTTAAGCTATAAAAGTTTAGGGTTTTATTTGCCTTATGCCTGACCATATGGCGTCTATCGATCAGATAAAAAGCAAATATTATATTATTGGATCCATTAGAAAGCAAAAATAATATTTTCGGATCCGATGAACGCCGCATGGTCTGGCATAAAGCAAATAAAACCATTAACTTTTATAACTTAAAAGCAATAATTTTACATGATGGTGTGTCGTGGGATGTTCTCGGATTATGTAATGGGGAAATTTAAACTTATCGGTGGTAATATGGAAAGACATGAACATCAGTCCGATTCCACAAAAAAATTTGCGCCCAGTACTTAAAAAATGGGCTTACCACAAGATGACTTTTTATTTTCAAAAGACAATGACCCTAAATACACATCCTGGGACACTTCTGTACAACACCAAAGAGATTAAAACACCACAGCGATATTCTTCTTCGAATTCAATAGAATTTTGTTGGTCTTATCAAGCGGAAAGGTCAAAAAATACCATATTTTATCAAAAAAATGTGCTCAAACAAGTACTGCAAGAAAAATGGGAAAAAACACCGACCGAAAATGTCGTAAAAGGATAGAATCCTCGCAAAGATGTTTAGATGATGTCTCCTCAAATAACGGCTACCATGGTTATTATTAAAAAAGCCTCTTTTACATGATAAATAATCTCAAAGTAAAATTTTACTAAAAAGCAAAATACTTTTGTGACCTTATAAAAAAGATGAATAAATCATTTCTTTGCTTTTTAAGTGATTAGAACGCATTATTTTAATTTTTTTATGAAGTGGTATCATAGTTAACGTTCCATTGACTCGAAGTTTATAAAAAAAATATTACTTTTCTAAGAATGAAACGGCTAAAAATTGAGTATTAATTCGAATTTTGGAATATTTTTCGCATGCAAAATACATCTGTGACTCACTGTAAATAGGCAAACAAAATCAATTCGGTCCCTGTTGCTATACCTAAATCTCAACCGATTTGCTTGATTTTTTTTTTGTTGGAAAGGTCGTCGGGAGGAGCAGTGCATAGGCCTATATTTAAGTGGGCGGTGCCACGCCCCTAAATCAAAAAAACTTTCTCACGGCTTTACCGCTCCATCGATTTTAACCAAATTGGGTATGGAGATAGTATTAGCACTAAGGAACGATAAAACGATCATTATGTTTTTTATTGGGCGGTGCCACGCCCCTTAATCAAAAAACCTTCTCACGCCTAAACCGCTGCATCGATTTTAACGAAATTTGGTATGGAGATAGGATTAACACTAAGGAACGATAAAACGATCATTATGTTTTTTAGTGGGCGGTGCCACGCCCCTAAATTAAAAAACGTTCTCACGGCTAAACCGCTGCATCGATTTTAAAGAAATTTGGTATGGAGATAGGATTGGCGCTAAGGAACAATAACATGACCATTATGTTTTCAGTGGGCAGTGCCACGCCCCTTAATGGAAAAACCGCTCCCACGGCGAAAATACTGCATACTATTTTTATGAAATTTGGTGTAGATATAGAGTTAGCACTATATAGCACGATTGATTTTTATGAATTTTGGTATAGAAAGATATCAAAAACTGTTTGCTCTTAGTAGGAGTTACATGCCTCTAAATGGAAAGTACGATATTGCAACTTAGCTGCTGCAGCGATGCAGATAACCCGAACCGTAAGGGAAGAATATTAAAAGCTTTTTGTGTTTTATCGCCCAAGGAAGGGTATAAAAACTTTTTCCTTTATTTTATGGTCAAATCGAAATGGTCAAATTTCGGCCACAAGGCGAACTCTAGTTTAACTACACATATACACGTATATAGGGTAAGGGAGAGAAATGTGGACTACGTGGGTAATATGGACCACATGGATATTTTCCATTGCGTACATAGGATTTACCGTTATTCATATTTAAACGTTACGCAATACCTAAAGCTTATGTCAGTGCGATTTTAGCGTTCGGTGAAGTCGCATGATTCTGTTAAGTTCTTTTTTCTAAAAAAGAGTTTGGTGATCATTTTTTTCCAGTGAGTAAATTTCATTATTTCACTTTAAAGACATGGTGTTTTTAACTAAATGGTTAGCTATATAAAGTCAGTGAATACCATTTGTAAGTTATCAGCACAAATATGTTCATTGACCACAAAGGTTTTTGATAAAACACCATTTATTTCACCAACACGTGGTGTGGGTAATATCGACCACCAAAGAAAATAGCCTAAAAAAACAAATAAATTTATGATCTACTTTAGATGGCGAATCTAGTGGCAGTTTTCATGACGAGTCTGATTTTCATTATTTGAAATTTGTAAACTACAAATGAATAGAAGATGAAAAATGCATATAATGTAAAACCTTTTACTCAGAAGATCACCCTGACATTCTTGAAGTCATGAAAAATGTGCCGGATATGGAAGTGATATTTTTATATGCAACTTCTGTACCAAATAAACATGTGGGCCTGGACTATATAGTCCACATGACACTACACTTTTTATACCCTACACCCAGGGTATATTCACTTTGTCCTTCCGTTTGTAACGCAGAGCGTCAGCGTCACCTCCTTAGTCGATATAGCCATGTCCGTCTGTCTGTCTGGCTGGGTGGCTGGCTGTGTGTGGAAATACATTTTTTGGGAAAACTAAGCAAGATAATTCAATGAAATTTGGAACACTACCTCCGTCGTCAAAGTTAGCTCGGGGGATTGAAAATAAGCAAAATCGGTCAACGGACACGCCTACCGCCCATACAAAAAATATCTTCAAAATGCAAATTTTGGAGTATTTTTCACAACAATGCAACCAAAATACACATAAATACTACGAAATGTCAGCACAAGCTCTGAGCAAAAACTGGTTGAATTCGGACAAGAGGGCGTGGCACCTCTCATATAAGCAAAAGCTTCAAAACGCTGTACTGAAAGCGTTTTTAGAGATAATCGAACTAAATTTGACTCAGACACTAAAAACTATAAATGCAAGCTTTAAACAAAAACTGGATAAAATCGGTCAAGAGGGCGTGGCTCCACCCATATAAGCAAAAGCTTCAAAACCTCATTCTGAAAACATTTTTTCAGATAATCCAACCAAATTTCACTTATATACTAAGAACTATAAAAGCAAACTCTGAGAAAAACATGGGTGAATTCGGAGGGAGTGGCACCTCCCATATTAGTAAAATTTTCAAAATACTGCTGTGTAGGGTATTTAATGTTTGGCCAGGCCAAAGGTAACATCCTTACTAGTTTTATCTTCATTTTGAATATTTTCAGTTTTTTAACTTTTTATACCCTACACCCAGGGTATATTCACTTTGTCCTTCCGTTTGTAACGCAGAGAAGGAGGCGTGGCAGATATAGAAAAGTATATATATTCTTGATCAGCGTCATCTCCTGAGTCGATATAGCCATGTCCGTCTGTCTGGCTGGGTGGCTGGCTGGCTGGGTAACGGCTTTGAGTGGAAATACATTTTTTGGGAAAACTGAGCAAGATAATTCAATGAAATTTGGTACACTGCCTCCACCGTCAAAGTTAGCTCGAGGGATTGAAAATGAGCAAAATCGGTCAATGGACCCGCCTACCGCCCATATAAAAAATATATTCAAAATGCAACTTTAGGAGTAGTTTTTACGCCAATGCAACCAAAATGCACATCAATACTACGAATCAAAAGTGCAAGCTTTGAGAAAAAACTGGGCGTGGCACCTCCCATATAAGCAAAAGTTTCAAAACGTTTTACTAAAAGCGTTTTTTGAGATAATCAAACCAAATTTGACTCAAACACTCAAAATCATAAATGCAAGCTTTGAACAAAAATTGGGTGAAGTCAGACAAGGGGCGTGGCACCTCCCATATAAGCAAAAGTTGCAAAACGCTATACTGAAAACGTTTTTTGAGATAATCCAACCAAATTTCCCTCAGACACTAAGAAATATAAATGCAAGCTCTCAGCAAAAACTGGGTGAACTCAGACAAGAGGGCGTGGCACCTCCCATATAAGCAAAATTTTAAAAATATTGCAGTGTAGGGTATTTATTTTTTGGCCAGGCCAAAAGTTAACCCTTACTAGTTTTCTTTATCCTGATGAGATATTTATCTAAAAGTGAATCAAAATTAATTATTTTGTTTTATGTTTTTTGAGTTTTATTTAAAAAAGAAAGGTTGGTGGTCTATATTTCCCTCCCTTACCCTGATAATTATTTGTTGAAAAGTCTTTTTATAAAAGAATTGATTCATAATTAAGATGTTTTTATTAAAAATTACTAAATTTGTCTGTACACGTACGAAACTTTTTGGTTTTTTTAAAATTTTTTTGCAAATTAGAATTTAGTGCTTAAATTTAAAAGTTTTTTCAATTCAACTAAGCGAACTTTTGTATATATTTAGACATCGCAAATTTCATATTTGAGACATTCGTTTTGATTTCCTTGGCTGTAGCTTAAATTATTATTTGGACATGCGAAATTTATTTTTTATAAAAAAACTAATGTTCACGAAACAAGTCAACTATTTGTATGAGAAGTTACTTAGTTTTTAATGCACACGGACGTTAAATTTAGTTGTTCCGCTGTTGAATTACCTCAACAGCAGACGATTGCCTTTTGGTTTTTATGAGCAAAGAGAAAAATTTGCGAAATCAACAAGTTTTTTAATGCAACTAATTTTATGATGGCTAGGAATATGTCGCTTTAATTTGCCATGTGAATAACCTAAAAGTTTTCTATATCTTTTTTAATATTAATGATAGTTTCATACGCAACGTGACTGATGCTACGTGACATATTTTTCCACTATACAAATTTTAAATTGAAAATCTTTCAAAAAATCAGGACTTCCCGGTGACGTGGGATCACCATTTCTTCAAAAGAATTTTATTTGTCCTGATCCATTTCACACGTGTACCAAATCTCATAAATTATGAATTTTTTTTTAAGGGCGTGGCATCGCCCATTTTCCCAGTGAACATTATTTGTCCCGGCGGTCTTTACACATTTATCAAATCTTATTCATGTGCATTAAATATTTTCAGAGATATGATGAACTGATTTTTGTGGGGCGTGATCCCCCCTCTTTTTCCCAGCCACATTATTTGTCTTTGCGCTTTTTACATGTCTGGGCATTTCTCAGAAACTTTTAACCTATATGTCTCTTACATATTTTCAACAAATTAAATTATAATTCGTACAATCTTGAGCAATTAATTTGCAATCGCACCCATTAAAACCCATTTTCTAACATATGTTCGCAAGCAAATTCAAAACATGTTCCGACACCTGTATTTTTTCGGCTTGTCTTTAGCGCTTACCAAAATAAATACCGTTTATATCTGACGAAAGGCAAGTTGGAACTACAGTAGAAAAAATTGATAACTGTAGTTTAATTTACCTCGAACAAGGCAGATGTGTTTATTTAAGTCTGCAAGTTCAATATTAGTGATAAAAAAATTAGAAAGTTGTCAAGTTTTGATGTCAAACGCGTAAGATGCATGGTATGTACAATTAATTCAAATAGTAATGATTTTTTGTGAATATTGGCACGCGCACATATTGTTCCAACATTAACAAATATGTGGATTACATTTTTTTGTAGAAATATATGGAATTCGCGGCAATTTTGAGCTCGACGTGCTACCATGTACAGAGGTTACATTTGAATGTCAAAAGTGTAAGTTGTAATTACTCAATTGTATGTATGTATGTATTCTCCTTTAACTCCTAGGAGGAGCATAGGGCCAATATGAAATCTCTCCATTTGTCACGATCCCTTGCGATGACTTTGATCTCTTGCCACGATTTTCCCGATTCTTGGATTTCCTTTTCCAACGACCTTTTCCAGTTGGTTTTGGGTCTACCACGTCCTCTACTGCCTTGTGGATTCCACTCAAGGGCCTGGCGACAAACTTCGCTGTGTGGTTTCCGGAGAGTGTGACCAATCCATCCCCATTTGCGCAGCTTGATCTCGTTTGCTATAGCCTTCTGTTTGCATTTTTGATGTAGCTCGGCATTTGATATAGTGCGAGGCCACCAAACCTTTAGTATACGCCTTAAGCATTTGTTGACGAATACTTGCAGCTTGTTTGTTAGTTGTTCAGTAACAAGCCATGTTTCGCACCCATATAACAAAACCGATTTCACATTCGAATCAAAAATGCGCACTCTCGTTTTGGTGGATATAACGGATGAAGACCATATTTTGTTCAGTTGAGCAAACGCGCCTTTTGCTTTTGCTATTCTTGAGTTGATATCCTCTTTTGCTCCACCATCCATGGAGATAATGCTGCCTAGATACGTGAAGCTATCGAGGTTTCCGATGTCATCACTGCCAGCTTTAAACGTGATGTCATTGCTTGCGTTTAGCTTCATGCTTTTAGTCTTGGATACTCAATTACTATTGAAAATTGATTTAAAACCGGGGTGTAAAAATTTCAATGTTCAACATGAAAATATGTATTATTAAGCCAAAACAAACATAAAAATCATGAATATGTAGATGTGCTACCGATTTGAATTTTTAATTATCGAAATATCGTAAGTAAATGGTTCCTGAGAATTGCCCATTTACCAAATCTCACGCATGTACGTTAAATAGTTTCACGGTTTACTTTTGTGTGGAAATACCCATATGCAGTCCTTAGCGCAAACTCTTTCTTTGCAGCCAGTTTCTGGCGTATTCTGTGGTACTTCAAACTGGTATATGTAGCCACTGGCGCATACTCTCTATCTTGTTGTTGTTTCTGCTATATATGCAGCCGGAACTACTGGCGCAAATTTGTATGCTTACTGGAGACACATTTAACACTAAGTTATGTATCAGACATAATGTTATTTAATCTTAATATTTTTAAACTTATTTTTAGTCTGCTAAGATGAGAAGATTCAATAAATGAATTAAGTATAAAAAAAAGTTCAAGTCAGACATTGGTAACTTAAAATCTAGTCTCAATTTGTATTTAAGCATTTTATTTTATCAGATCTAGCTTTTAGAATTTTTATCTAGCTATTATTCTTGTTAACTCATTTTTGTTATAAGTGTTCAACACTTTAATTTATTAGGTTTAGTTTTAGTGTACCTATTGTACTATACAGTTAAATAAAAAAAAAAACAAAATAATATACTGCGCAATGCATTAAGAAACCATAATACATAAAGCGGTTGAAGGTTTGCTATATAAATAACGTGTAATTTATAAAACAAAAATGCCCATATCACATTATCCGAATTTACTCTACATCTTGCGTATTTTACTTCATATATTTAAATGTTTTCGTTGCCAGAATAAAACATTTCATATCATACCTTGTCAATTAATCCTTCGATATCGCCCATCCCCAAAAGCTTGCTAACAAAAGGCTTTGTTTTAAAAGGTTCCAGATCATCAATATGTTCTCCTGTGCCAATAAAAATAATTGGAGAGTTTGTTGCTGCAACTGCAGATAGTGCGCCACCACCTTTTGCATGGCCATCCAACTTTGTAATGATAACAGACCCGATGTCAACTTTATCTTTAAAAGCTTTTGCTTGGGATTCACAAGCTTGTCCAATAGTAGCGTCCATTACATAAATAATGTTGTCCGGACTTACAGCATTTGCAACCGCTAACATTTCTTCAAACAACGATTCTTCCTGCTTGTGACGACCACTAGTGTCCACGATAATCATTTCAAATCCTTCGCGCTTAAACATATCTACACCCTCTTGCGCAATAACGACGGGATCTATTTCTGTATAACTACCATAAAATGGAATACGAGCTTTTGTCGCATTTTGTTTGATTTGATCATAGGCACCTGCGCGAAACGTGTCTGCACAGACTAGACAAGACTTCCAATTGCGCTTCTGGTAGTGATATGCTAACTTCGTGCAAGTCGTAGTTTTTCCAGATCCCTGAAGTCCAACAAACATAACTATATTAGGACGACCTTTAACGGGTTGGTACGGTTTAACACCTGGATCAACCAATTTTATAAGTTCTTTAAATACCGCTGACTGAATCATACGCCGCTTGTTTAGGCCGCCAGCCATTTCATCAAAGTCTATCACAGCACGCACATTTTCACGTAATTGTTTAACTAAACGAATGTTTACGTCTGCCTCCAAAAGCGCTGAACATATTTCCTTCAACATGGAGTTCAAAGCCTCTTCATTGATAACTGTGGCTTTGCTGAGGGAATGCAAGGCTGTAGTAATTTTGCGGCCTAAGTCGGCTAAAACCATTTTGCTTTTTAAATTTTACAAATTAGCGTAGTAAGTTTTGTTTTATACAATATTTTCGATTAAGTATTAAAAAGTCAAGCAGCAACGTAATGAATGACACGTCGAAAAACCAGGGATGGATGTTGGACATAAAATATTTTTGATACTGCGACCCAGTTTACACTTGCGACTGCAGTGTCAAATTTCAAAATTTTTTGTCACTTAGAATGTTAACACATCGAATCGTCAGTCATGCGACTGCAAATCAAACCCATGAGCATTTTTGGTTTTATCAGTAGCGGAACTCCAAAAATTTAACGGGAACTGTAGTATCGAGAATGAAAGTTGTCAAGACAAAGGCATTTTGCATTATCAGCAGGAATGAGTTTTTCAGTGAATGTTAAACGTAGTTTAAACTTAGTTTTCTGAACGATATTGGCCGTTTAAATTCCGTTTAACCTACAATTTTTTTTGATAACTGTTGATAAATAAAACAAAATTGAAATAATTAATAAAAAAGAAGTGATAATAGTAACAAATAAATAAATGAATAAAAAAAAGTCCATAATTTGGAAGAGAAACATTTACATATTTCAGTCGTTCTGAAGTTTATTTTTAGAATAAGAAATTCACAAACTTCACTTTAAATTTTTTTTTTTTGGATTGCACATCAACTACATAAAAAAATCTAGGGCACATTTTTCATTAAATCAGCATCGAGATTACGACGTTACGCGATTAACAAAGCATTCATGTAAATGTATGTACGCCAATCGTTGTTGTGGCAAAACGCCAATAATTTGAAAGGCTGAAAAATAATTTTTTGCAGGAATACGTCCAGATGAAATTGACTTGTAGCCACCCACTGCTTTATTGTTGCTGATGCTGCTCCTAATATTTTCTCGGCTTTCCAGAGGAATCAGCAAGATTTTAGGGAAACTTTTCAAAAAATTAAATTTTTCGCTGCGAGTTGTCAAACAAATTTAATATTTATACGTTAACAGCTTGTCATTGTTCAGTAATGCCTACTAAAAATCAAAGTAACGAGTTTAAATTAAACTCGCACTGAAAAAGTCATTCCATAGTAAAACGAGTTTAACAATGTAAAGGAATTTAATAAAACATCGTTTAAACGAAGCTTAAACTTGTACTGAAAAACTGGCCCTTAGTGTTGTTTTGTACAAAAACGAGGAAACAAAGCAACAGCGGAACAGTTTTATGATGGAAATTGATATGCTGATGGAAATGACAGAAATAAATTAAAAAAGAGTAAAATCATCAAAATATACACTATAAATTTATTTAAATGGGTCTACAGCAACAACTTGTCATTTTCGAATCCACTTTATCACCAAAAAAATGGGTTTTGGCCATTTATGAAATTTTTTTTATTGAAATCTTTTTCTTAAATTAAAAATAAGAGTCGTTGATAAAAATAATAACAATCAGGTTTCAGTAAATTGATTTTGTCTCAGTCATAAAATTAAAATGTTCTCTTCAAGCTCCCACTAAGCTTCAGCAAAAATCAAAATCATTAAACTATCCGTTTTTGTGTAAAAACAAATCAAATTTGCAAGCCATTTTCATTTCCACACGATGTACACTCGTTGAAATCTTTTCTTAACTGACTAAAAGTGTACTGCAAATTTTTGATTGCATTTACACAATCAACCTACCCATCAATACAGGACAAAATCAAAAAATTTTGTTTTTCGGCAAACTGATTGTCATTAAAGATTGATGAGTATTTACATGATCAGTTTCTCATCCATGATTCAGGGCCGTTTTCTTCACTCCATGCTAAAAATTGTTAAAATGGCAAGTTCAGGGCATGCTTGCTTAAGGCGAGCATGTGTTCTCGGCGAATAAAAATGCATGCTAAAAATTTCGTTTTCTTCACTGCATGCTCGCTGAGAATGTATGTTTTAGCAGGCATGCCCAGAGCAGGCACCAGAATGTGGTTTTTCTCGATTCTAAATTCGTTGTTATCTTAACGAAAGACATTCTGAAGTAAAATTTACTGTTTATGTTTTCAAATACAATTTACAAATTTGTGAGTTTTTCTGTGTTTTTTATGAAAATTAACAAAATAATTTTCAATAACCAGGAGCAGCAGCAGCTTCAAATTAATTTAAATAAATTTAAAAGCTTTTAATTGCTAATGGAGAAAAAACTATGGAAAAAAAAAATCGGAAGCGCAAAGAAGACACTGGCGATAAACCGCAGCGATCACGGCAATTAAATTTCTCAATGCAGGATGAGGAGTTTCTGGTTGGGCTTGCTTTGAAAAAAAAAAAATTATTCAAAACAAAAAAACGGACAGCGTGACTGATCAACAAAAAATTGAAGCGTGGAAAGAAATTGCAAAAGAATTTAATGTGGCAAATTCCTCACTGCAGGTTTGGATTATTTTAAATGTTTTCTTGCAGCTAAGCAGTGTTGCCCTTCTTATTTATTCGTTTTTATTTTCATTCTCGTTTATCAGTGCCGAACGGTGGATTCTCTAAGAAACAAGGGCTCAATTTAACTTTATCGACTGTTGTTGTTTTAACTTTATTTTTTTTGCCCAAATAGGACTTTAAAAATTAATCATAACAACAACAACAACAACAACCTCTGAGCGGATCTACTTTCGGAGATATAGCCATCGGAAGATCGGGATATATCTTTTATAAAAATCTGTATAAGTTTGGAACCCCTGGATGGATTTTAAAAATATTGATGTCATATGAAAGGTATTTTACCGAACTATACAATTGCCGTACAAAATTTTTTAATTTGAGTGATAGTTTTCGAGATATGACAATTTTTTAAAAGTTCATCCCAGTTTTTTCCCAAAAAAACGGCATTTTTCCCAAAAAATGTATTATTAACTCAAAACTTTATAAACTAAATTAGAAAGCCCATTTTATTTCCTTTCATTTGATATGCAACATGTTTCTGAAATTGCATCATCAATAAATTTTTATAGAAAAAAACAAAAATAGACCAAATCAATTTTCTTGAAATTAGGAACTTTAAACAACAATGCCAGAACAAACAACAAAAACAACTACTACAACAACAACAACAACAACAACAACAAAGAGGATCAGCTACTTGTACAAGCGCAACAGCTACTTATTATATTAAAAAAATTTAAATTTTTATTAAAAATTGCGCTAGCAAACTATGTGTTGGATGTATTATAGACTGATACGCGGCCGAAGGCCGCCGCGAAGCAAGTATTGGATTTTTGGGAGTTTTAAATTCTGAGCTGCGGCCGCAAGCCGCCCAATTTCCCCTACTCTTATGTAAAATTACTGTTGTTGTAGTAGTAGTAAAGTTGTTGTTGTCTGTCTTGGCATTGCTTTTGTTTAAAGTTCCAAATTTGAAGAAAAGTGATTTGGTCCATTTTTGTTTTTTTGTATAAAAATTTATTAATGATGCAATTTCAGATACATGTTGCATATCAAATGAAAGGAAATAAATTAGGCTTTCTTATTTAGTTATTAAAATTATAGGTTAATAACATACTTTTTAGGAAAAACAACGGTTTTTTGCGAAAAAAATTGGGTTAATTTTTGAAAAATTGTCATATCTCGAAAACTATCACTCAAATTGAAAAACTTTGTATAGCAATTATATAAAATACCTTTCATATGACACCAATATTTTTAAAATCCATCCAGGGGTTCCCAACTTATACCGATTTTTATAAAAGATATATCTCGATCTTCCGATGGCTATGTCTCCGAAAGTAGATCCGCTCAGAGGTTGTTGTAATTAATTTCCAGAGCCCTATTTGGCAAAAAAAAAAAAAAAAAAACAACAACAGTCGATCAAGTTAAATTGTTCCGAAACAAGTATTCGAAAATTAAATTGAACTTGCGAAAACGAGCCTCTCAACAAAAACAGTACGCAAAGATAACTGGCGGTGGTCCATCTTGGTCGTCTCCGCCACGGCTATCAGACATAATGCTACAACTCGAAGAGGTGATTGCATTGTCAGCGCACGGTATGCCACCGCAAAGTTATGACGAAGACTTCATCGTAACTGACAATGCAATGGAAATGAACGAACGTGAAGGGACGCAAATACTACAAGAATTCCTCGATTCGAATGACGATGAAAGCATTTCGAACCTCAACCGAACGGAAATCGATATTTCTAATGATGGTTGCTCTTCACAATGTGTTCGCACCTCGATTATTAGCTGTGTTTCTTTTGACGCGTATATATAATTAGCAAAATATTTGTATGAAGCGATAGTTGGCGATAGCAAGAGTCGCACATAGGGAGATTTAACCCAAAAAGCTGGTCAAAAACGAATTTTTGTAATTGGTCCAAAATTATTCAACTTTTTTTTATTATACAGGTGTGTTCTTTACAATGAATTTAATTTAATAAAAAAAAAAAAATTATTATAAGAGTCAAAATAGTGTGTTCAAACTTTATAAGTAATTAAAAAATTGTAAATTTTTAAAAGCACAAAAGTAATGGATCCTCACTAGTCCCAATTTTTTCAACCAAAAATTCTCATAAATGAAATCTTTTTGTAGCTAAAACTGCAAAATTTGGCTCCTAATATTTCCTATTGCCAAAATAGCTGCACTTTTTGCTGATGCCTATACATGTGATATTTTTAGATTTAAAGAAATTATAAACGAAAAAATGAACGAATTCAGAGGACGAAAACTCTCAGAAATTATTTGATGGCGAAGAGTTTTCAGATTAAAATAAAAAATAATTGTTTTTCAAAAACTTGAGATTATTAGTTCGGAGATTGAAATGTTGGAGTTTCGGTAAGTTATTTCGGCCTCTATTATCAATTTTTTTGATAATTCAGTAATACAGTATTACTCCAGTTAACAATACTAAAAGAATAAGCCATATCTATTAAATAAGGTGTAGTGACATAGAATTTTTAAAATGTTTTTGTGATGTTTTTGTCTATAGCGCCCTCTGTGGACAAATTTTCTATTCTGTAGTGTTTTCGGACTACTCTTCTGAGTTATATAAATTGATTGACACCTTGATAACTAAAATCAATAAAGCAGTATACGAGATAGAAGTCCCTAAAAGTTACTACATTTGTCATGTGAGCAGCCCCTTCTATTGAATGTATTTCAAAAGTTTAAAGCCATCATATTGTCATTTTAGTAAAATCAAAGAGAAAAATTTTATAAAAACCAAAATCGGCTCAGTACTACAGGAGCTACAAGGCTTTAAATATTTCACTTGTCTGCAGCGCCCTCTGTTGACAATTTTTTTAAACGATTATATTTGTTTTGATTATCTGAATAATTTGAATAAAATGACACCTCAATTTCCAAAATCGGATCAGTAGTTTCAGAGTTATTAATTTTGACCAGGTTTTTAACTCAGATACCCCTATGTGTGTCGCTTAGATCATAATTGAGGATAAAAGCCAGTGCTGCCCGTCAAAGATGAGTATTTATCGATAAATTCCAAACAATACCAAAAAAAAAAAAACAAACAAAACGTCAAAAGAATTGATTCTAAAAATGGCAGAGCAAGATAAAAGGTAAATTACAATTTTTAGGGCCAGTTTTTTAGTGCAAGTTAAAACTTTGTTTAAACTAAGTTATATTAAACTCGCTTAAATTGTTAAACTCGTTTAACTATGAAATGACTTTTTCCGTGCGAGTTTAACAGCGGGTGGCTACAAAAAAATTTGAATTGCAGGCTTTCAATTATTGGCGTTTGGCCACCGCAACGGTTGGATTGCATCAACGCTTAGCAAGTGCATTGTGATCAAGTCGAAATGAGGTCCTATTGTTATATTAGATATGCGATGTTTTCGCTTTGAAGTTTTATTAAGACATAGGAAAATATTATTTTCAATATAACATTAGAATCAATATTGAATAACATAAAACAAAACCTTATTATAAAGTTGATTTCAACAAAGTATAACTTGATTTCTCAACACACCTCCTCAAGTTGTTCCAGGTTGAAATTCTAATCCAAGTGAATTAAAACAAAAGTAGTGTTTTTCTTTTGGGACTGGTTTCGTTAAAAAATCTGCGGGCATTTCATTTGTTGGAACGTATTTTAGTTGAACAATCTTTTTTTCTACTGCATCTCTAATGAAATGATATTTATAATCGATAAGTTTTGTTCTTGAATTATTGGCTCCGAATTTTGCCATGTGTTGAGCGCTTTGCGAGTCACCAAAAATTGTTACAGGATCTTGTAATGGAAACCCAAGTTCTTCTAGAAGGTAACGAAGATACATAGCTTCTTTGGCTGCTTCTGCTAGAGCCACATACTCCGCTTCGGCACTTGAAGTTGCAATTACTTTTTGTTTTCGTGATTCCCATGTGATAGCACCTCCTGCAAGGATATAAGAAAAGCCAGATTGCGACTTACGATCGTTGACATCAAGTTGTTCCAGGTTGAAATTCTAATCCAAGTGAATTAAAACAAAAGTAGTGTTTTTCTTTTGGGACTGGTTTCGTTAAAAAATCTGCGGGCATTTCATTTGTTGGAACGTATTTTAGTTGAACAATCTTTTTTTCTACTGCATCTCTAATGAAATGATATTTATAATCGATATGTTTTGTTCTTGAATGATTGGCTCCGAATTTTGCCATGTGTTGAGCGCTTTGCGAGTCACCAAAAATTGTTACAGGATCTTGTAATGGAAACCCAAGTTCTTCTAGAAGGTAACGAAGATACATAGCTTCTTTGGCTGCTTCTGCTAGAGCCACATACTCCGCTTCGGCACTTGAAGTTGCAATTACTTTTTGTTTTCGTGATTCCCATGTGATAGCACCTCCTGCAAGGATATAAGAAAAGCCAGATTGCCACTTACGATCGTTGACATCCTGTGCCCAATTAGCATCCACAAACCCCATAAGAGGCGAACCTGTTTTGTGATACGTCAACACCACATTCTTCGTTGAATTCAAATATTTAACTATTTGAAGAGCCGCTGTCCAGTGTTGCTTTCGTGGATCTTGTGCAAATTGCGATAACATGTTTACACTACATGCAATATCTGGGCGGCTGAATATTGCAATATGCAATAATGAACCTATTATTTCCTGGTACTTTACTTGCTCAATTTTCTCAGCTTCATCAAATATTTTAGGTTCCTTTTCCAAAGATATTTTTGCTTGCATTGGGAGCCTAACAGGTTTCGAATTCTCTAATTTGTACTTCTTCACCAAATTCGTAATATATCCAGGTTGTGATATTGACAGCTTATTCTTCTGTAACTCTATCTCCAATCCAATGCAATGTTTTGGTTCATCCATGTCTTTAATTTCAAAATTTTTCCGTAAGACTTTAAGAAACTTTTCAACAATTTCAGAGTTGTTGTGTGCAATAACTATGTCATCAACATATAATGCTACGAATACCATCAAACCATTATTTCGAATAAAATAAATGCATTGGTCATGATTTGATTGTTGGAATCCAAAATTTTTGAAAACAAAATCTATTTTTTTGAACCATTGTCTACCTGCCTGCTTTAATCCATATATTGCCTTTTTAAGCTTACACACTTTTCTTCGTTGTGCCTCTTGAACAAAATGTTCTGGTTGATCCATGTAAATTTCTTCATTTATATACCATTCAAGAATGCTGTTGACACATCGCACTGTCTTAGTTTCAAGTCATTTTCAACTGAAAGAGCATATGGGACATTCTTTTACAAATCGAACATCAAATTAAACTTCACATTTTAGAATCGTCTGAAAATTGTTTTACTGCTTTAGTTTAGTAAATTAGTCGACACGTGTATCGGCATTTTGGCAAATAATTTTTTTTTTTGCAATTAGAACCATTCAAAGTTTTGGAAAAATTGGATAAAATACAAAAACACCTTGTATTCAAAATGCATTATCTCCGGTTCTACTGAACGGATTAATATAATTTTTTTGACATATTTTTCCTTTTTACAAGAGCTTTTTATATAGCTATTTACATCCTTTCTATTTTGTTAATTAACTTGTGGTAATAACAATTTAATTGTTTAAACAATATTTTCATGTTCGCGCCCAACACGAAGAAAATTTTAAAAAATACTACCTTGTGCGCTGTCCTTTTATCTAAAAAACGCATATCTTAGAAAACTGGACACTTTAATAGATCCAAAGTTATTAAATATCTCACGGTGTTCAAACGACAGATTTAAATAAAATTTCAAATTACCAATTTCACTGTTCAACGGCAAAAAATTATCTGAGTTCAGACCATGAAATTATTATTCCTTGCTATTGACATAAAAGAACTGCATTTACAAAATTTTTCCATCACGTCTCAATTTTCAGATAAATTGACAAATCAAAAATCACGACTTACATCCGCGCGAAATTAAATTAAAAAATTTTTATCCGTCAGATTTTTTAAAAAAAAATGTCAAACGATTCAGAAAATAGCAACAATTTCAAATCTGAAAAAAATTTTGAAATCGGCTCGGCAGATTTTTTTGTATGCCCGTTTAATTGAGAAAATGTTCTGAAAAAACCATAAACCAACCATCTCTAATTACATAAATCTTGCCTAAATCAATACAAAATTAAAAAAAACTCTTCACAAGTTTGTGCGTCATTATTTTAACTTTATTTTGATATCAAAAACTTAAGGATTGGACCATGAAAAACCAACTTATTTCCTTTTGAACAAAAAATGTACATACAGGAAGTCATACAAGTACTTTCATTTCCAAGTAGTTATGATACAAAAATTCAATAGCTTTTGTATGACTTCCTGTATGTACATTTTTTGTTCAAAAGGAAATAAGTTGGTTTTTCATGGTCCAATCCTTAAGTTTTTGATATCAAAATAAAGTTAAAATAATGACGCACAAACTTGTGAAGAGTTTTTTTTAATTTTGTATTGATTTAGGCAAGATTTATGTAATTAGAGATGGTTGGTTTATGGTTTTTTCAGAACATTTTCTCAATTACACGGGCATACAAAAAAATCTGCCGAGCCGATTTCAAAATTTTTTTCAGATTTGAAATTGTTGCTATTTTTTGAATCGTTTGACATTTTTTTTTAAAAAATCTGACGGATAAAAATTTTTTAATTTAATTTCGCGCGGATGTAAGTCGTGATTTTTGATTTGTCAATTTATCTGAAAATTGAGACGTGATGGAAAAATTTTGTAAATGCAGTTCTTTTATGTCAATAGCAAGGAATAATAATTTCATGGTCTGAACTCAGATAATTTTTTGCCGTTGAACAGTGAAATTGGTAATTTGAAATTTTATTTAAATCTGTCGTTTGAACACCGTGAGATATTTAATAACTTTGGATCTATTAAAGTGTCCAGTTTTCTAAGATATGCGTTTTTTAGATAAAAGGACAGCGCACAAGGTAGTATTTTTTAAAATTTTCTTCGTATTGGGCGCGAACATGAAAATATTGTTTAAACAATTAAATTGTTATTACCACAAGTTAATTAACAAAATAGAAAGGATGTAAATAGCTATATAAAAAGCTCTTGTAAAAAGGAAAAATATGTCAAAAAAATTATATTAATCCGTTCAGTAGAACCGGAGATAATGCATTTTGAATACAAGGTGTTTTTGTATTTTATCCGATTTTTCCAAAACTTTGAATGGTTCTAATTGCAAAAAAAATTTTTTTTAGCCAAAATGCCGATACACGTGTCGACTAAATTGATGAGAAAATACTATATAAAAAAATTTACCCGATTTAAAAATTCGAAAAAAAAATTTTCCCGAAATCCGTTCGATTTGTAAAAGAATGTCCCATATATTAACCTTAATGAATTCTGTCGTACTACTGGCGCAAAAGTATCCATGTAATCGAACCCGTATCGTTGTGAATATCCTTTTGCGACTAATCGAGCCTTTCGTTTCTCAATTTCACCATCTGGTCGATATTTAGTGGTAAAAACCCATTTACAACCAATAGTACTCCTTTCTTTGGGTAATTCCGTCAATTCCCATGTTCCATTTTTCATTAAAGAGTCATACTCACTATTCATCGCTGCTATCCATTCTGTTTGATGAGCTGATTTCATTACATCCTTTATGGTTTTCGGGTCTTCTTCCCTAGAAATTTGAGCGACCTCTTGGCCTTTAAATTTAAAAGATCTAAGTCGGGATTTGAAGGAATTCAACAAATTTGGTTCTTGAACTTCTTCCCTAATTTGATTATCAATTGTGTTTGATTGGCTTTCTTCAAGTTGTATTTCCACACTATCCTCAAAGACTTCATCTTCTTCATTATCTAAAAAAACTCTTGAATTGACAGATTCATGCTTGTTTTTCTCAGATGCATTATAATTTAACCTGAAATCAATAAAACCATCTTCATTTTCTTCATTTCGATTTATGATTATTTCTCCAACACTTGTTGTTTTTTCTCCTTCAATGAAACGAACGTCACGACTTTTTATAATAGTTCTTGTGCCTCTTTTCCACAATCTATAGGCTTTTGATTCTTCAGAATATCCCACCAAAGTATATTCTTCACTTCTTGGTTGCCACTTATTTTTGTTGGGCTTTTTATTTAAAACATAGGACTTGCTACCAATCTGACGAAAGTATGAAATACTTGGAACCTTTCCCGTCCAAATTTCTTCTGGTGTCTTGTCTTTATTTAAATTTGTAGGACATCGATTTCGTATATATGCAGCAGTGTAAACAAGTTCAGCCCACAACATTTCAGGAAGCTCCGCCTCTAACATTAAGCATCTTCCCATTTCTAAAAGCGTTCTATTCATACGCTCTGCAATTCCATTCTGCTGTGGCGTATATTCGACGGCTAACTGGTGCTTTATACCATAATCTTTTAAAAATTTTGTAAATTCATGACCAATTAGTTCTCTAGCATTGTCAGTTCGAAGAATCTTTATTTTCTTTCCAGTTTCTAGTTCAACACTTTGCTTAAATTCCTGAAATGCAGATAAATAGTCTGCTTTTTGTCGTAAGAACTTTACAAAAACTTTGCGAGAGAAATCATCAATAAAGGTGACAAAATACACCTTCTTCCCCATGGATTCTGTTCTCATTGGTCATTGGTCCATTGGTCCGAATGTACAAGTTCTAATACTTCTTTTGTTGACTTTGTGTTTTTTTCAGGAAAACGTTCCTGTGTCTGTTTTCCTCTGATGCAACTTACGCACTTGATATGATCTGTATCAAAATTAGGCAACCCTTTTACCATTTCTTTGCTTTTGAGCATTTTCAATGAGCTTATATTTAAGTGTCCATACCTCCTATGCCATAATTCAATACATTCTCGTTGATTCTTGACGCCATTACTTGTATATGCTTGGTTAAGTGCACAAACTACATAAAGACCATTTTCTTTATATGCCTCTAGCAAAATTTCATTATTTTTGGCAATTTTTGCAGAAACACCCATCATTTCCACCAAACAACCATTATCCGTTGCTTTACTGGTAGATATTAAATTAGTTTTCAGCCCAGGTACAAAAAGTGTATTATAAAGTCTAACTTCTTTAATAACATTCCGTACATTTATCTTTAAAGTAACAGTGCCTATTCCTTCAACTTTTAACATTTTATTGTCAGCTAATTGAACACTTCCTGCGTACCCTTTATCAATATTTTCAAAAAATTGTTCATTGCTCGTCATATGCGAAGTAGCACCACTATCTAAGTACCACTTAATATTGTGACAACTTTGATTTGCCTTTTGCGTAATATGAGAGTAAGAAACAACGAATCCACTAGATATCGTGTTTAAGCAATTTACATTCGTGTTTGTCTTACAATTCTTAGCCATATGACCTGCCTTACCGCACTTATAGCAGATAATAGTTTTCGACATACCTGGATAGTTAGATTTGTTATGATTATTAGTACGAAACCTTTCTTTAGCTGCATCGTTGTTGCGGTGAAATCGCACTTTCATCGCATCATTGCTTCGCTCACAATCCTCAACATTGATTTCATCTATTTCTAATAAACGCGACCTTATTGTATTTAACGACGGAAATTCATTTGCTGTGTTGAATGCTGCCTTTATTTCTTTGAATTTTTCCGATAGTCCATCTAAAATTATTATGACCTTTAACTCATCTTCGATCTTACCATCCATTTCCTCTAGTTGGGTATTCCATGTGTCAAATTCTTCCAGGTATTTGCTTATCGTATGTGATTCACTCATCTTGAGATTCACAATCCTTCGATATAACTCTGCTTTCTGCCGTGTTGACTTTCGTTCATACGTTTGCTGCAGATAATCCCATATTTCCTTCGATGAAGAAAATCCTTTTACCAATGTTATTATTTTTGGTGCCAATGCCATCAAAATATCAGCACGCACATCTTGATCTTTTTCTTGCCAACTCTCTAGTTCTGGAGGTTCTGCCGGTGCTGGTAATTCACCATTCACTATCTTCAATAGTCTACTTTTGTGTAACAACGCCTCCATCTGCGTCTTCCAAATCGGATAATTATTTCCATTTAAAATTGGGATTTTTCCCGTCATCGACATGCTTGCCGCCATTATCAATTTATTTATATCTTCAGAGTCTCTCGACTTGGAGCTCTGGGCCCATAACCTATTGTTATATTAGATATGCGATGTTTTCGCTTTGAAGTTTTATTAAGATATAAGAAAATATTATTTTCAATATAACATTAGAATCAATATTGAATAACATAAAACAAAACCTTATTATAAAGTTGATTTCAACAAAGTATAACTTGATTTCTCAACAGGTTCCTTATCTTTAAAACCTATTAAAATTAGTGAAAAACAAGGATTTTTTAAGAACAAGTATTAATGTTTATTTTATTAAATCACATATATAATGTGTTTTTACACAAGCATAAGTATTAAAGAAAAAGATGTATGCAATCTTATTTCAAAAGGAATGTTAATTAAATGTATGACAGACAACCCAACGGGAAACGGAAGTGCATTGAAACGACTTCAGTTGCGCTTCTAGGGAAGCAAGAAGCTGCTTCCAGTGCTGTTCTCACTGCTTATCTATTTTAACACAGCATGTCCTAGCGGAGATGCAAATCTTCAGAAGCACATGAAATACGCTTCAAATACGCTTCCGTGGCAGCACACATTTGGAGGCATATGAAATACGCTTCCATGGAAGTTTTTCAAAATTTTAAGTTCCATTTCACAAAAATTACTTTTTTTCTGTAACTTTTGGTAGATTTATGAAATTTTATATTGGGCGTTATTTCATATTTTTGGGCGTTATTTCGTTTTTTATTTTGGGCGTTATTACGTCATTTTATTTTTTGGGCATTGTTTCGTTTTTTTTGGGCGTTATTTTGTTTTTTTTTTAAAAAGGAAATAACGCCCAAAAAAAAAACGAAATAAAGATCAAATTTTTGGGCGTTATTTCCAAAATGATTATCGCCCAAATTTATATGAAAATAATTTGGGCGTTATTTCGTTTTTTTTTGGGCGTTATTTCCTTGGGCGCCACTTATCATGTATAAAAACTTATGAATTATGCGTTAATTTTTTAACACTTCGTCTGTTGAATATTCTATTTTTAAATAAATAGTATGCAAATATTTTCCTCAGCTGATATCTTGTTGGATTCTTTTTAGTTTGTTGATATTCATTTATTTTATGTATTGTATTTTTGTTTTTCGTCAGCTGTCAAATTTTTTTCAGTGCTACCAAAAATTTTTCAGTGCTGCCAAACTTTCAATTGTTATATTTAATTGCAGATGCGCGTGTTTTTTGTCACACATAATCAATTATATAAACGCGTCAAAAGAAACACGCCTATTGTTTCACCACAGCCAACCACATCAACAGCAGTGTACACACTATCAAAATTTGTCGATTTTATTTTGATGAACTCGAATTTGTTTGGCATCACTAATTTTGAGTTTTGAGTGTACACACCATCCAATCACTCTTCAAATTTCAGTTTTGCTTTGCATGCCGATGAGGTAATATCGCAATAGCGGATGAATTCTGGCTATGAAAATTGAAGCGTCGATGAAAAACAAGGAAACTAATTATTAAAATGTAGTGTAAATACCATAAATTAAATCTTATTTGCAGAAATAAATTATTTCATCTATTGAAAAAACAAAAAAAAAAAATTATTTTGTTACTATTTTACAAAAAAAATATACTTTTGTGCATAAAATTTTTCAGTAGCTGCACCTAAAATTACACATGTGCATACAATCGGCTAGGAAGTTATTTAATAATTAAATTTAATTATTTAAGCTTTTTTTCAACCACAACCTTACTTAAAACAATGAAAACAACCCTTATAATATAAAAAAAGATCATATTCCTCTTTACTTTCATCATCTGAGCGACGTGCACTCGTTGAAATCTTGTTTTGAAATGAAAATACGCTTACTGTTACGCGGCGTTTGGTATATGACAAAAAAAATTACGAAAATATTTTCACTTAAAGGACAATCGGGTAAAAGTGGCATGAAAACTGTCAAAACTCCGGCTACACTATCTGATGGTCGTGCTTTTCCCTTTTAATCTAAACGCGTAATCAAAGAAATGTTCATGCCATTAAGATAGCTCTACTTTAAAAAAAATTAATGAAAATAAACTTGACCATTTAACCTTATCGTGAATAAAATCAATTAAACCATCCAGTGACATTAACTTTTGTCACTTTGAGTGCATTGGGCCCACCCCACCTTGGTAATTCAGGCACTCTGTTATTTTTGGAACTGCCCCTTTTTTCATCATTGTCTGCCTTACAACATACTTACACGCCGGTCTATATTCCTTCTAAATAACGAAAATTTAATATTTCATGATTATAATTTTAACAGCGTAAAAATTTTATTGTTTTAATTTTTGTTTTTGTTTTCAAATGAGAAATTATGACAAGAAAAAAAAAACAATATGCCTATTACTAAGGGTTTGCTTAAAATTAGATCAAAAGTAGATTTTTCTTTTGGTTTTAAATTTATATGGCTCAAGGCTTTTCAAAAAAATTTTAAATTTTAGTTCAAACATTTAAAATTTAATTAGATTTTTAAAATGAGTATCTAATTAGATTTCCAAATGATTAATATATATAGGTTAGATGCGCATCTATACATTTTACAAATATACAATGGCCTTAGGAAATTATATTTTTAACTATAAATACAAAAGAAAGTTAAATACAAATTACTTATTTTAAATGCGATTACTTGCCGCCGTTGATCTAAGTTGACATGAATAATTCGCTGCTTCGGTAATTGATAAAACTAAAGATGATTTGATTTGCAAAGTAATTTTCATTTGGAAATTTTTTTATTATATTTTATTTCTCTTTTTTTTTCAGTGTACTTCAAGTGACACTTGTCTTGTTATATATTTTTTTTTTTTACTTTGTTTTTATTTCGGTCTTTGTTTTCTATTTTATTTCTTTTTCTTGCTTTTATGAACTTTTTATCTTATCTTCTTTTATTACATTCAGTTTGGCCATCGCGTTTTAGTTATGTACTATAATTTTTTCTTTTTTTTTTGCCTTTTCTTTTTCTCTTTCTTTATTTTCCACAGTTTTCGGCAACTTGGAAAATAATATCCCAAACAAGGGAACAATTGGAATGGTACACATATGCACCATGGAAATCACAATAGCGATCCAAAGCAACACTATAAATTCATGCCGTAAATTTCCTTTTTTTTTAGCACTGATATTCTTTAAAAAAAATGCGTTTTGGGGGCAACAGTATTTTAGCTTTTAGTCAAATTCTAACTGCTATTCACATTTTCTGAGTGCATTTCAGAAATTAATTAATCGTTTTAGCACTAAAACAGTAGGGATTCTTAGCTGTACACTATTTCTTTTGTTACACGAATTCAGGGTGCATTTACATATCTGTCTGTGCCGGCGTGCGAGAACAAAAATGGTCAAGGTTTTTACTTTTTTCACTTGCGATTATTGTTTTTTTTATTTTTTTCAAACGACTTACTGCCATACCTAAATTGGAGCGTCAGGCGTTGCGTTATTTAACGTTACACAAAAGCGTCAAGCGCCATGCCGAAATAAAGAGCGTTGCGTTGAAGTCATTTGTTTGTCAAAATCATATTGTTGTTTCTTTTTTTACTTTTCTGCAGCTAACTTCACTCCATAACGCTTTGTCAGAATTGGAAATTCGAATAGCTCAGCGTTGAGCGTTGGCAATTTCGGTATGCGCCATACAAATTGTATGTACATAAGAAATTTTTGACAGTAAAATAACGCTGACGCTCCAATTTAGGTATGGCAGTTAGTGAACAGGTTAATATTTAACCATTGCTTACACTTTTTGTGTTTTGCGTTTTTAATTAAGCCACTGGCTAACGCATTACCATTATCTATGGATTTTATTTTTCACACACAACACGACGTAAGGCAACAGCTAACCAAAAAAAAAAACTAATTTGCCGCGACGTCAACAGACGCGCAAGTAAAATCCAAATCGCACGAGATGAAAACCGCAACTAACTGAACATTTTTGCTGACGCCAAAATCACGACATCATGACATTCTATCGAAAAAAAATACGGTACTTCTACAAGTTACCAACTGTCAAAAGCAAAAGTATGCATTATCGATTTTTTTAAGTGTTGCCATTTCAATGCACTAATTGAAATACACAATCGATAGGGGAATCTATTACACAGCTGATTCTTTCATTGATTTTATATCTTATGAAAGAACAGAAAAACAAGATTTTGCCAAAACCAACGTGTGGCACGACCCACGAAAAGCCAGGCAATTAACCAACCAGCTTCGAATTAGTCTTTAACTACGGATCTTACGGACGAATGTGATCGGCATGATATCTTCCTATATAATTTCCCTTCAAATCCTCAACATCATAGAGAGAGTTTCCAACTTTGTTGCGAATTCGACACTTGCTAAACTTTGGCATGAATTTGGCATTTATCCCATGTTTAAAATTTAAAATATTATTGGTCTAGCACGAGTATTATAAACCTTTTCAGCTTTCTCATGAGCAATTCTAAGGTTATTCTGAATTTTTGATCGTATTTTATTGCATTTATCAACATGGTTGATGGGAACATCATCTTGAAAAAGAGGTAATTTATTCAGCAACGCGTAAGATGACCCATGTAATATCATGTTCTGACCAAAAACTGCATAATACGGGGAGCAATCGATGGAAGTGTGGTAATCGCTACGCAAGACTGAAAGTATCTTTGGGATGCATTTATCCCAGCCAAGGTGATTAGCCTCATTTTTTAAATAGAATCTCAATTTTGAGATAATTTCGCGATTGACTCGCTCCGAGGCATTCGCCTGGGGTGAATATGTTGAACACCGTTTAAAGATAGAAATTCTTACATTTCCTTAGATACAAAGTTTTTTGCGTTGTCGCTATAAAGAAATTGTGTCACACCGAAGGTATTAAAAATGTGATTTTGCAGAAAGTCAATAACTTTAATGGAAGTAGCATGTGCCATAGGCTGAAGAAAAATGAATTTGGTTAAATGGTCTAACACTATAAACAAATGGGCATTACTGGACTTGTGCGTTGCTTGCGGATACGGACCTAGAAAATCGATATATAATCGTTGGAACGGACGGTCTGTAATAAATTGTTCACATTGGCTGATAAACTTCTTGATATCGCGCACCATGAATGGCCAAAAATATTTTTGACGCAATCTTTGCAGAGTCTTGGCAAATCCACCATGACAACCTTAGTCATGTGCTGATTTAATAGCTGATTGGATTAAAGTTTGTGCTAACCACAATCGCCATAAATTTTCTTCCTCATTGTCAATATCTTGACGAAATTTAACCCTTTTATACACGCATTTATCAATTAGACGCAAATCTGGTACGCGATCGCTGCTTTCACTTACGGTATTCCTCAGCTCAGCTCAGAGTTCAAATCGACTTCAGAAAAATTAGTATTTACCTCAAGCTCATCTACATCAAACCTCGAAAATGTATCGGGGACTATATTAAGTGACCCTTTCCTTTGTTCCATTTTACAGTCGTATCCTTGAAGTTCTAAACTCCACCTTGCCTAACGGTTTGTTAGACCTTTCTGTATCATTAACCATTTCAGACTCGAGTGGTCTGTTATGATACGAAAGGGTAACCCTTCAATATATGGTCTAAATCGACGAACGGAAATTATGGCAGCTAGACATTCTATTTCTGTCACTGTATAGTTTCTTTGTGCCGGATTTAGTTTTTGCGAAACATACGCAATAGGCTTTTCATTGCCAGCATCGTCAAACTGATATAGAACTCCACCTACACCCACTCTTGAAGCATCACATTGAATTACGAATTCTTTGGAAAAATCAGGTTGAGCCAAAAGATTCGCAGTGGACATTGCCAGTTTTAATTTATCGAAGACTCGATAGCTCTTGAGTTAAAGCGAATAGCTTATTGTTCTTTCGCAAACAATCAGTGAGTGGACCTGCTAAATTTAAAAAATTGCATATAAAACCACGATACCAATTCGCCATGCCAATAAAACGTCGTACTTGACGCGGAGATTTCGGATCTGGAAAATTAGTAATGGCTTCTACTTTTTCAGGATCTACTTTTAGACAACCCATACCAATGCGATAGCCAAGATACTTTATTTCTTTTTGACAGAACTTGCTTTTGGAAACATTAATAGTAAGTTGAGCTAAGCGCAAACATTTGGCTACTTGACTCAATAAATCTAAATGATGTTCGAAAGTTGGACTGCAGACTAAAAGGTCGTCAAGATTTTCACGAAGTCGTGAGGGAACAACCTTATCCATCAATCTACTCATAGTTTGAGGACCGTTACAAAGCCCGAAGGTCATAACTCTATATTGGTAGAGGGGTCTACCAGGCACTGCAAACGCCGTTTTTTCTTTCGAACTTTCAGTTAATTTTATTTGGAAGAAAGCATCTTTCAAATCGATACTACTTATGAAAGTGGTGTCCTTTAGCCTACTCAATAAACCACCAATATGTGGAAGAGGATATGAGTCTTTCTTCGTCAAAGAATTTAACGTTCTTGAGTCAACACAAAGACGAATTTTGCCAGGTTTACGTATGTTTACAATTGGGCTAGACCAAGGAGAGTTGGATTCTTCAATGACGTTCATTTCTAAAAGACGATCTAACTTCTTCCTGCCTAGGCGGTGACAAAGGATAATGCCTACACTTTATCGGAACTGAATCACCGGTTTCAATGTGATGTTCTAGTAAGTTTGTACATCCCAGACCACATTTTTCAAATGAAGGGAATTGTACAATTACCGCATCGAGAAGAAATTTATTTTCTTGGAATAGATCATGGAAATATTGATCTTCATTTTTTCCGTTTGATTTTAAATTAATGCTGGCGACTGCTGGTATAATATCGGGTGCAATTGAAAATGATCGCCAGAAATTAACACCAAGATAAGCCTCTTGTGCAAGTGAAGGTACTGCACAAAAACAATATTTTTAGTGACACCTTTATAGGTGACAGGAATAGAGCAATGACCCAAGACATTTTTCTTTGAACCATCCGCAGTGGATACAAAAGAGGAAAAAGGTTTTATCTTGATATTGTTTTGTTCAAGAAAAGCCAGACAATTTTTCCCAATACGCTTGCACCTGAATCCAGAAGTCCATATACAAATTCATTTAAAACTTTAATTTGAGCAAAGGGTCTGACATCTACGCTCTCCGCTAGATGTGTTGATTCAATTTCTTTGCGATAAAATTTTCTTTTATGGTGCCGAAGTCTACATTTGGAAATATGCTAAGATAAAAAACATGAAGATAGTGAAAAGTTCGAATTATAAGGTAAATTTGGGTTATATAAACATCGAAGAAATTACAGCGGACAGACGTGTTATTTTTTTGCGCCAAGTTTTTTTCATTTTTACCTGTCTTAACTACGCTGAAATCCTTTGAATTTTACTCTGGAGCTTGCTGATGTTGGGCGGTGCCTGTTGGTGGAGATCGATTTTGCTGTTGAATGCGGAAACTGGTTGATTTTTTAATAAAAATTCTGAAATTTTTATTTCCACGAACTCCATCTTTATTTTTATGCTGAGAGCGAGATTTGAGTGAGAACTTGAAATTTTTTTTTAATAATTGAACAAAACAACAAAACTTAAAAGAAAAGAAAAACTCATTCAGTGAACAATTTAGAATTTGGTTTTTTATAAATAAACAACGATCAGCTGGTCCTGCTCTGACACAATACTGGTTGTTAGATGAGTGATGCCAAATTGTCATTAAAGGGACACTGCTTTACCGACAGTGCTGCCAATAGGGTTGCCGTTCTAGAAAGTTTATAAAAAACAAACTTTGAGATTTTTATTGCTGTTTTTTTTTTCAATTTGTGTCTTGTGTTAAGACAAATGACATCGCCGGCAGCTATTAAGCTCAGGGATACCTTGTATCGGCGTCAATTATTTCAACGATATGAAAAAAAAAGTGTGAAAACTGCAGAAAACGGTGATAAATCTGGTTTTGAAACTAGTGAAAAATCTGAAGAAATTGGTGAAATATATGATAATTCCCCTGTTGTGCAGGAAGAAGTTGAAAATGTAAAAACGATTCTTTCCCAGCTTACACTTTTAGAAATTCGTTTACGTGAACATACTGAACAACAATTTAGTAAAGTATCATCTGAGATATCAGCGCTTGAGGATAAGCTCACTCTCAAAATAGACAAAGAGCTAAAAGTTTTGAAAGATAGAGTTGAGGAAATTGATACTAGAGTCCAGCAAATTGAATCTGAATTGACTGAGTTTCAAAAAGTTTGTGTTGAACTTGAAGCATTAAAACTTGATCATAGCAAGTTGAAAGATAATTTAACCAAAACAAATTTCATCAACAACAACAACATAACAACTGATGCTGTTTTATTTGGGTTGCCTGCTACTGAAGACGAAGATCTGAGAAGCGTCTTTGGAACAATTTGTAGCACTATACAGTTCCTACCACCACAAGTAAGGGATATTTTCAGATCTAAAAATAAGTCTGCTGTAATTGTCAAGTTTTTCACCTCACATGAAAGAAATAGTGTACTTGGAGCTTTCAGTAAATATAGAAAGGTAACTAAAAAAGATATTACTTTGCGTGAATTGGGGCTTGATAGTGATGAAACTATTTTCATTAATGATAGCTTGAGCATTGAAAATAGAAAAATACTACAAGAAGCTGTAAAACTAAGAAGGCAACACAAGATTTATAGTGCTTTTGCTTTTCGTGGAGTAGTTCATGTACGAATTGTTAAGGGCTCTATTCCGATTGCAATATCAGCTGTAAAAGACTTGCCGAAAAATTCACTAGCCGAGAACCAAACTGAAAGTTCTTAGTTATATTTATGGTATTATTATTAGTTAATTAATATTAGTTAATTTTTTTTTTTTTTTGTGTTTGATTGTAAAGATGTTTGGATGCAAATTCTTTTTACTTCGATATTTTCTTTTATTGTTCTTTCAAGTTAAAATGCTTAATGTTGTTGTTTTAAATGTGAATGGCTTTTGATGATTATGGTACTAATAGTGTTGATAATCATAAGATATTAATTGATATCTTATGTCAACAGCATAGTGGTCTTAAAATGGTTCATTTCAATGCCAGAAGTTTGAATGTTGCGAAGATGGACCATGTGAAATATGTATTTGAGAATTCCGATATTGATTTAATATGCATTTCTGAAACATGGTTTGTTAATGAAGTTAATGATTGCTATTATCACTTACCGAATTATAACCTTTTCAGAAATGATAGAACTCATAAAAAAGGAGGTGGCGTAGCCATTTATTGCAAATCGGATCTTAATGCAAAAATTATAAGCAAGTCAAACAGCGGTTCAGTTGAATTTATAAGTTTAGAGTTACGTGATAACAATTCAAAAATTATGGTGTCTTGCGTTTACAATCCTAATAGATCTTGCAGTCTTGAATCGTTTTTTTCCGATCTAGTGGTGCGATTGATTGAATATGATCACTTTTTACTCTGCGGTGACTTTAATACCAATCTTCTAGTGAGGGACAGCGTTGCTGATAAATTTTTGGATAGGGTGAGTGAGGCTGGGTTGTTGGTTGTCAATACTGAAATGCCAACGAGATTTGCTAATAACGTATGCCCCAGTCTTTTAGACCTTTTTATTGTATCAGATAATACTGAGGTACTTCAATTTGATCAAATTTCATTTATCTCTGATCATGATATGATTTTTTGTAATTTAAGAATAAATTTACGGCGAAAATTCGTTATGGAAACAATCTCTTATCGTGACTTCAATTCCATTAACTTCACTTCAATGTTCGAAGATTTGATAAGTACGAATTGGACTGAGTGCTGGTATTGCAGTTCTGTTGACGATAAGCTGAATATTTTTTGCAACAAAATTTGGTCTCTAGCAAATGCTCATATTCCAATAAGAACATTTCAGATTAAAAAGAGTTCCTGTCCGTGGTACACTGCTCGTGTACAGCAGCAATTAAAGCTAAAAAGCAAGTTGCTTGCAAAATGGAAAAAAAATCGTACTAACGAAAATTGGGAATCTTATAAGCTTGCACGCAATGCAGCTAATGTCATCGTTAGGCAGGCAAAGAAAGAATATTTCAGCAATAAGCTTAACATAGCGCTTCCAGCCAAAAAGCTGTGGAACAATTTAAAGCAACTAAGTGTGTACAAAAAAGATAAATGTGAGTGCTCTATTGATCCTAACTTATTAAATGATAGTTTTTTGGAAGCTAAGCCCAGTGCTGTAGTAAATGCATTTAAGCCAAACCTTATAAATTTGTTTACATCTGCAGACAAATTTGAATTCCACGTAGTTGATGAACATGAAGTATTTAAAAGCTTAATGAAAATCAGGTCGAACGCTATAGGAGAAGATGGAATCTCTATTAAGTTCCTGAAACTTATTTTGCCGTATGTGTTAAGGCCAATAACGCATATAATTAATCACGCCATAACTACTTCTTGCTTCCCGAGCATGTGGAAAATAGCTGTTGTAATACCTATACCTAAGAAATCCCCGGCAACTGCTCCTTCTGATTTCAGGCCCATTAGTATTTTGTCACCTCTGTCTAAAGTATGTGAGGCACTTTTGTCCTGCCAAATAACCGAACATATAAATTGTAGTAAACTCTTATCGCCGTTGCAATCTGGATTTCGTGCTGCACATAGCTGCTCTACTGCTATGGTAAAAATAATTGATGACATTCGTTTATCCTATGATTTGGATGAGCTTACTTTGCTTGGTCTTCTTGACTTTTCAAAGGCATTTGATTGTGTTAATCATTTTATATTATGCGAAAAGTTGAAACTCTATTTTGGTTTCTGTGATAGTGCACTGCGGCTCATGAAAAGTTATTTGACTAATAGGTCCCAAAAGGTAAAGGTTGGTGAAGTAGCTTCTGACTACAGGTTTTGCAATGCTGGTGTCCCACAAGGCTCTGTTTTGGGGCCACTTTTATTCAGTATGTTTATTAATGACATTTTCCTTGTCTGCAACAACGTTAAAATGCACGGCTACGCTGATGACATACAGATATACATGTCTCGTCGAATTGGTCTTATAGATGATCTGGGTTGTAGATTTAATGAGGACTTATCTGCTATCTATCAGTGGGCAGTAAACAATGATCTCTGCTTGAATCCTTGTAAATCATATATCTTGCCAATTTTGCGTAAAAAAATTAATTTTGAATGTATTCCCAGTCTATATATCGGAAACTCGCAGCTTAAATTAGTAGATAAAGCTACCTGCCTTGGTTTTCACCTTAATTCAGGTCTATCATGTGTTGATCACATTAACCATGTAGTTAAGAAAATATACCTGACACTACGAACGTTGCGTTTGTCTGCTGATTTTACACCTGTTGCAACTAAACAGAGACTGGTAGTACAGCTTATTGTTCCATTTTTAAATTATTTTGAAGTTGTGTTTAGTAAGTTGGACTCAGGTTCACAACACAAATTGCAAGTCGCTTTCAACAATGCTACTCGTTATATTTTTAACTTAAGACGATTTGACCATGTTTCGTTGTGGAATAAAAAAATTCTTGGCTGCACCATAGACAAGTACCAGATGTTCAGAAACTGCTTATTCTTGCATAAAATCATCCATTCGAAAACGCCATCATATCTGTATGATAAGTTGCAATTTAGCATATCTAGCAGATGCCATAATTTTATTGTTCCAAAGCACATACACTATGATACCACTAGACTATTTTTTATCAACACTATTAGAATCTGGAATTCACTACCTACTAATTTAAAAACCCTTGTAAATTTCAACAACTTTAAGCGTTTACTTTTTCAACATTTCGCGTCAGATTAATTAAGAAAATCATTTATATTCCATATTTTTTTTATTAAGTATCCAAACACCTATATTTTAAATTATATATAATCTTTTTTTTAATTTATGTTTTTGTAGTTGCTTTTAAAATGACTCATAAATATTGTGATTACTTTTTAATTATTGTATTGTTTTTAATTTTAAATTATTAATCCATTGACATTGTATTGACCATTACCAAATTTTGTACAACAAAAGAATACTGTTTCTTAATGTACTAATTTTTAGGGCATATCAAATAAAATAAAATAAATAAAATATATAAAATTAATAGAATGATCAGAAGACGATTCGTTCTCCGGTGGAGAACTACTCGGATCAATTATGAACTCGGATACAGGTGTCCCCGGTGGCCATCCCGCTCAGTGCTGATGGTTTCCCAGGTGCTGATTGGTGCAATTCAGAGCTTTCACACCGCTCTGACCGCATTTAAAACAAAAAAGACCCCTAGTCTCCTTGGGACAGTAAATATAAGAGTGGCCAAGTGCCAAACAATTCCAGCACTTTATCTTTGAGTAGTCAGCTTTAAAGGGACGTCTAGTGATTTGTAAAGCTTCGATTTGGGGATCATTTTCCCAATCGCTATCATTGTCAGGACACTTTACAATGTTTTCACTACTAACGATCTCACTACTTTGTCGTTTCTGACTGAGCATTGGCGTTTGACACTTACTGTCATGCAGAACTTTTTCGGCCTTTCTTGCTAAGTCTCTTAATTCCTGCAAATCCCTTGGATTGGAATTGAACAACATGAGATCCAAGTGCATAGGATATCACAAATATTTCGTTCCTTACAGGCTTTTTGAAGCTTCCGAAACAACCTAGTAATATTCTTGTTACATGTACCAAATTTCATGCGTCTAGCTTAATCCGTTCGGCCACCTGTCAGGGCTCAACATAAAAATCTGAAAAAAACAAAAAAATTTATTTTCGATTTCATTTTTTTGTTGAACCCAGACTGGGTCTCAAATTGGACGTGATCGGTTAATCTTCACGCCTACTTCTCATACAATGTTTTAACAAGCATATATGGGAGGTAGGCGTGAACATTAACCGATCACGCTCAATTTTTATCCTGATCAGAAAATGGCTCTCAGTATTATCTTTACCAAGTTTCATGTAGATAACTTTATCCTTTTGGGAGAAATCGTAATTTCAAAATATGTATCGAGGTCTTGAAGCAAAAAATTTGTAATGTAGTGTAAATGGAAACCTTTCAAGCAATGAAATATTCACATATTTTCATCTCTATGGATGTTTGGACTGTTTGGCTGTATTTGACTTCAATTTATTTATGGAAATTCGCACGCATAACGTTCCCAACGCTTTTGCATACAGTAACCAACGTTGCTTTAACGTCTATAAATCCACCAAAAATAATTTTTTCTGCACAATTTTAAGTTCAATCATAACTTTGATCCTTTACCTTCAAATTATAGATGTTCGGGAAAATACATTACTAGATTCGCAGACTTTTTAGAAAATGTGCACTGACCTCAAAAATCGCTTGCAAAAAAAATAACGTTCCCAACGGCACTTAAACTCTTATAACTCCAAAGCCATAAGCGATAGACAAAAACTTTGTTCCTATGAAATTTTGGCCTTAGGGAGCCTTATTACATGCACTTAAGATAACATCATATGGGCAAAAATGTGCGTGCGAACGTAACGTTCCCAACGGTGGCCGTGCCGTTATTAAGATTTTTATCATCCCGGACGAAGCCGAAGGGTTTTTGAAAAAATTTTATAACAGGACTTTACTAAGCAACATACCTATCAACAAAAAAAAATCACTTAAATCGGAATAATGGTTTTTGAGTTATTAATGTTTTTAATATACCGGACGAAGCCGAAGGAATTTTGAAAAAATAAGTTATCAAATACCTCAACAGACAGGAGGTCGAAACGGTCTTTTTTCCAGAAAGCGGTGGCTTAATTTTATCCTTGTTTAATTACCTATAAGCTCCCATCATTGAAATCTTTGTACAGTGCGTCCCCAAGCGGGCAAAAAATTTTGATATAAAAACACACTTTGGGACCACTGTGCGACATCATTACTTTGTGTTCTTATTTTTACCATCGATAAGTTTGGTTGGTCTTTTTCTTTACTTTTTTATATTGATTAGTAAATAGTATTTAAACAAAACCGAATCTTTATTATTCTATACAGAAATATTAACATGGTAGCAGACAACGGTTTGGTGAATTAAAAAGAGAAAGAAATAAATAAACAAATAGAAATTGAAAGAAATGGAAAAAATTGGAGAACGCGAAGAAATACAACATGGCGTCCATCAAAAATGATTTGGCGTTTCCAATATTTGATGGAGTGGATTATTCCAATTGGAATATTAGAATACTTAAGTTTTTGTATTTCATAAGACGTACGGATGTTGCGGTACGTGCAAAACTGGGAACCGATACGGCTGCGGCATGGGAACAAATGGACATTGAAGTAACAAATTATATTTATAGTGCCATTACAAAAAACAGCTGGAATATATTAAAGAACTCACAACAGCTTACGATATAATGAATAAAATTGATGAAATGCACCTAAAGAAGTCCACTTCATTGCAAATCGTTTGTAGAAATAATGTTGAGGTTATTAAATTAAGAAATTATTCTGACGTTAATTTGTTTTTCGATGACTTTGAAAAGGCGGTGCAAGTGTGACTGAACAGGATAAGTTAAACTATATGTTGAAAGCGCTTCCATACAATTTTAGCCACATTGGAGTCTTAATCGATGTTTTACCAGAACAAGACAGAAAGTTGAGTATCTCAAAAGCAAGATCAAAATGAAGTCTATTGAAGAGAAAGCTATGAGATTGGATGAGGCATCAAGCAAAAGATCAAATGTTTTTAGAGCGGAGACTGACGCGCACAGTAAAATTAAATGTTTTCGATGTGGAAAGCCAGGACATATGAAACGAGACTGTAAGTATGAAGGTGCTAGCAGTGGTTGTGGAACTTCAAACTACAGGGGTCGTAGAACTTCAAATTATAATGGTCATGGAACATCAAATTGTAGTGTTCGCGGAACATTAAATTACTATGGTCGTGCTAGAGGATCGTATTATTCAGGATATTTTCGTGGACGTCGGGGAAACTTCCAACAACAATCAAATAATGATCACGTAGGCAACAGTTTTCACACTACTATTGCAAATAACACAACAAAAGTTAAAGAAAATTATATGTCGTCAAATTAAATAAATTGGTTACTTGATAGTGGATATACAGATCACATTATAAATAAAGATGAGTATTTCGATCAGCAAGTTACATTGAAGGAACCTACATATGAGAGTAAAAGTTGGAGATGGTAGAACATTAGAGGCTACAAAGGTTGGGAATATTAAAACTTTCTTTCCAGTCTTTGGTAATATCCCAAAAGTGACTCCAAAAAATGTATTTTATGTCAAAGGGATGAAGGCAAATTTATTAAGTTATTTAAAGATTACTGACAAACATAAAATACATAATTTCATATGATGGGAAGATCCATATCAAACCAACCAAAGAGTCAACCCTCACCATCTCCGAACTTAATGAAAGTCTGTATAGTTGTTGAGTATCATCAAACTAATACTCGTGCAAAATTTTGAATTCCAAACCGAAGTGGTTCCCAAAATACGGGATCGTGTAGTTCAAAAAAAGTATCAAAAAACTGTTAAACTGACTAACATTAAAAGGCTGTAACTGGTAACCAATAAACATATTTCTAAAAAAGAAAAACAAGATCAAAGGTAATTGTATGGGCTTCAAAATGTTTAAAAAAATTTGTATTTTTGTCAAGGTCAAAGGTCATATTTTCAGCATCAAAAAGTTCCAAATCGAATATCTCAAAAAACGACATTTTAAAATTTTTTTAAAAAATATATGTCAAAGGCCAATTCATCATCTATACTTACTGTAAATTTGAAGGTGAAGCTCTTTCTGGTTTTGTAATTATAAACAAAATAAGACACAAATATTGAAAAGAATAGTATTTATTTGTAGATTTTTCAATAAAAAGTTCATTAGACGCTGAGTATGCCTTGACTTTAAGCGTGCCTTTTCCAACAACGCTAAAGCTGAGTAATTTTTTAGTTCCAGATATAGGTCGAAAGATATAAAAGCGTTTTTCTAGACACTTTTCTTCTTCAATGAAATCTTTTTCAGTTAAATATTTGAAAATGCAGTTAATAATATTTTAACTGCACCAATCAGGTGCATTCCACATTATTTTATTGCGAAGCAACAAACAAAATTTTTAAGTGATAAAAAAGCATGTCTTGGTGAAAATTAATTTTTGGCCGTATACGATTTTTCAAAAAAATTTTCATTTGTGGTTCAAGACTGCATACAAAATTTTCATTGGAACAACACTCAGGCCACCTTTACCCTATTGCACTTTTCTATAAAAAAGATGAAAAAGTGGGAAGTACAAATTTTTTTGTGATATCAGATTGCCTAAACTCCATTGCAGTGCGCTTATTTCATAAACATATGATACAATTTTTGACACAGAAATTTGGTTCTGTTCCAGAAAAAATTATTTATTTTTCTGACGGTTCCGCCGCACAATTCAAAAATTAAAAAAAAATTTATAAACTTGCCCTACCATCAATAACATTTGGCTGTCCGGCCGAGTGGCATTTCTTTGCTTCTAGCCATGGAAAAAGTGCAAGAGATGGCCATGGAGGCACATTTAAAAGAGAGTCACGAAGAGGAAGCATTCATCGGCCCCTGGATAATCAAACAACACCTCATCAGTTGTTTGATTGTTGCAGTCAAAATCTTATTAACTGCACTACGACCTTATACCTCGAACTCAAAAATTCCACAGCTTTAGCGTTGTTGAAAAAGGCACGTTTAAAGTCAAGGCATACTCAGCGTCTAATGAATTTTTTATTGAAAAAATCTACAAATAAATACTATTTTTTTCAATATTTGTGTCTTATTTTATTTATAGTTACAAAACCAGAAAGAGCTTCACCTTCAAATTTACAGTAAGTATAGATGATGAATTGGCCTTTGACATATATTTTTTAAAAAAATTTTAAAATGTCGTTTTTTGAGATATTCGATTTGGAACTTTTTGATGCTGAAAATATGACCTTTGACCTTGACAAAAATACAAATTTTTTTAAACGTTTTGAAACCCATACAATTACCTTTGATCTTGTTTTTCTGTTTTAGAAATAAGTTTATTGGTTACCAAGTTACAGCCTTTTAATGTTAGTCAGTTTAACAGTTTTTTGATACTTTTTTTGAACTTCACGACCCCGTATTTAGGGAACCTCTTCGGTTTGGAATCCAAAATTTTGCACGAGTATTAGTCTGATGATACTCAACAACCATACCAACTTTCGTTAAGTTCGGAGATGGTAAGGGTTGAAAATCAAAATTTTTTGGTTGATTTGATATGGATCTTCCCAGATGCATTATCAAGAATTTATAACCCAGATGGACAATTGATTGCTGTTGCAAAGAAAGACGAAATTGTACACACTGACTTGAATAGCCCCCATCAAACCATAGGCTATAAAAGCGAAATATATTTTTTGAGTTTCATTGATGATTACAGTAAGTTGGCAAAAGTATATTGTATTAAATCAAAAGATCAAGTTTATCAATTTTTCGAACAATATGTGAATGAAATGCAAAATTTAACAAACAAAATTATAAAAGAGTTAAGGTGTGATAATGAAACAGAGTATATTAACAATGCAGTATATGACTTTGCCAGAAAAAAAAGGTATCATGGTGAAACCTTGTCCAACGTATGTTCATGAATTGAATGGTACTGCAGAGAGATATAATAAATTAATAATAAATATGGCAAGATACCTTTTGACAGAAGCAAAAGTTGACTGATGTTTTTGGCCTGAAGTGATTAAAGCAGCAGCTCATTTAATACTATGTTTACACCAAAGATTTAAGACGCGATTTACGGCTGTTTTGAGATTAAGCTCTATATCTTGCCATACATTACATGATTTACCATACAAAAATATCTATCTACTTCCAACGTGATTTAATTTATATCTTCAAATAAATCTGAGCAGGGCTACCAAGTTTGGCTATTTTCAAGCATGTGGCACCTCTAAACTTTAATAATTTGAAGTTCAGTTGACATTTAAGAAATCAAAATAGTAAAAAGAAATCAACAAAAGAAAATATTTTATAAACGAAAAATGGAAAAGTCAACAATAAAAAAGGGTAAATACAACTTAAAATAAAAATGATTTATTTGAACTTTAGTCAATTGCACGAATCAATCAATGTTCCACACATTTTTCTAAATTCTTGTTGGCATAATTTTTGGTGTTAGAAAATCGCATGGAATATTGATTCCTACAAATTAGCTAAAGTTTAAATTATTATAATTTTAAGTCACTAAAATAACTTCATTTCAGAATACCGAAGAAAAGGTCGCGATGGAGCGATCAGGACGAGTTGTTGCTTCTGCAGCTGTGGGAGGAAAAGCTGGCGGATCTGCGAAGCAACAGAAAGAACTCGCACATACATGCAGAGGTTGCCCTGCAGATCCGTCAGCTTAAAGGATCAAATTTCACAGCTGCAGAAGTAAAAGTGAAAATCCACAATTTCACCAACAAATTTCGGTAAGTGGAAGTGGAGTGGAAGGACAAGTGCAGTAACATTTTCTTACTTTTGAGATAATCAGCTTTAAATTTAATAGCGTGATCTTTTTTAGCATTTAACTTTTTTTCCGGGAATGTTATGTCCGTTTAGAGATAATATTTATAATTTTGTATGTGCAATACATGTCCTTCCACAAAATTACATCCATTTTGTTGATTGTAAATGGAAGAAAAGAAGAAAGTTGGTGTTTCCGGTGTATCGCCGTCCACTTGGAAGCATTTCAATAGTGTAAATGGCATCATCGGAAGTTTCAAGAATTTTAATTAAGAGAAGCTTATGAAGGAAAGTTGTGGTAAGTAGTATCTATAGATTTCTGACAAAGAAACTAAAAACAACAGAATATGCACAACATGTTTTGACACAAGCACAGTTATGTGCTATTGTTTCTTAGGAAAAGAAACTGAGGTGGTTGGTTCCAGGAAAAAACCGTAATCGTTTTAAAAATTTTGGTTGTGTGTCTTTACCATGGCATAAAATCAAATTTCTCTCTATGTGATGCGTCGCAAGAAAATTTGGATAAAAAATAAAATTCTGAGTTATGTTTTTTTAATTAAATCCCGCATTGTTTTTTTTTTTTATTTTGCAGTTATAGATGCAACAAACGATTCCAAAGATATTTTGGATTCGGAAGACTTTGAATTATTTGTTTTGGATGAAACTCGCTCTTCGGCTTCGCCTCCAAGAAGACTCAATCCAAGCCACTGACTTTGAGTCAATTAATTTTAATGATAGCTGCTCGTCTGCTGAACCAAAAAAAAAAAAAAAAAAACCCAAAACAAACACTGTTCAGCATGAAATGTTAGAAGAGTTCCTTTCTTCGAACAAAATTATCCAGGAGGAAATAATCAAAATTAACGAGTTAGGCAACAAGTCGTTAATATTCAAAGGGAGCTTTTGGAGGTCAAAAAAGACCGAAATGGTATTTTAAGGATGATGTTGGAGCGCTTTCCTCCCGTGTAATTTGATCTCATCCATTTTTAAAAATTTAAATCTAATTTTTTTATTTCTTGCAGTTAAATCAATGGTCCACAGAATAACTTGGCTTCTGCATTACAACTTCAAATATAGAGTATTAGTTTTGTTTTTTATATTTCTTATATGCAGTGCATTGAATTTAATTTTTAGTAAAAGCGTTAAAAGAAACACGCCTATTATAAATTTTAGTCTAGAGAATCTCATTTTAAAAAAATAAGACTGATGAAATCAAATAATAATGTGATTTAATTTGTACCAACAACAAAAAAGTCTGTAAGAACATGTTTTAAGTAAAACTAAATAAATAGACGGAAAACAAATGTTTTATTTAATATTCTATATTAAATAGAGAATCAATCAGATCTTTAAGTGACGAGGCCCAAAATAGGAATTTCGTTAATATTATAAATTTCAAACAAATAAACATAAATTTGTTAACACTTATTAAAGAACTTAGATCGTTCATATATAATTCATAATCCATTTCATCTTCTGCAATGGTGATTGGGTTTTCTTGAGAGCCTATAACAAAAAAAAAAAAATATTCACTTCTTGCATTTTAACTGCCATACCTAAATTGGAGCGTCGGCGTTATTTTACTGTCAAAAATTTCTCATGCACATACAATTAGTATGGCGCATACCGAAATTGCCAACGCTCAACGCTGAGCTATTCGAATTTCCAATTTTGACAAAGCGTTATGGAGTGAAGTTAGCTGCAGAAAAGTAAAAAAAGAAATAACAATATGAGGAGTGGCCGTACCAAAGGGCCTAAGTACCATTTCGAGGCAAAAGTAGTGTCATTATATGAAACGGGTGAAATTTTTTTAGAAGTTAAAAAAATTGTTTTCTTTTTTCACTAAAAATTTACTTGATTGTATGAAATTCATGTCATTATGTTGAAAAAATTATAGCAGTCAAATAACCGACTATGAAGCACACAAAAAGTATGACATTACTTCGAAATGGTACTTAGGCCCTTTGGTACGGCCACTCCTCAATATGATTTTGGCAAACGAATGACTTCAACGCAACGCTCTTTATTTCGGTATGGCGCTTGACGCTTTTGTGTAACGTTAAATAACGCAACGCCTGACGCTCCAATTTAGGTATGGCAGTAAGAAAAGTGTAAATTTTTAACCATCAATATATAATTGCGCTTACTGAATGATGTAGCTATTGCATTCCGAATTTTGTCAGCTACAACGTTATTATCTGTGAGGGTATCTGTACTCTCAGGCTGCGCTAGTTTCTTTGCTTCTTCATATTTTTCTTGAATGTGAGTCCAGTTTTGGTTCAAGCGGTCGTTGTGTTCATTTAAGAAATTATGCAACACACAACAACACTTTATAATTGCAGTTGCATTTTTTATATGGTTATCAATACCTTGTAAAATAAATATTCATCGTAAAACCAAATTTAATCATGTATTTCATTTTGTACCTTTTCCAATTCTTCTAAAACTAGCTTTTAGATGTCCAAAAGCATTATCAACTACGTGTACCCTTCTGGCTTTGGATAGTCGATAGTTAAACACTTTTTCTCTTCTGTCGGCAGATGTAGGAAATGGATTGGCTTCAATAAACGTTCAGAAAAACGAAATGCTGATCTTCTAAAACCAACACAGGTACGTTCGTTCCACTTATCAGGAGTTGACTTTGCAAAGCTTTTTTTAGAGAAGATTTCTCAAATATTTGAGAATCGTTGCAGCGCCCTGGGGCTCCAACATTAATGTACAAGAATCGGTAACTAAGTAAAAGCAATTAATATTTTTCCATATTTACCGGTAATCAACCAGAGCAAAAAGTACCATCGAATGCCATCCTTTATAATTATAATAGTCTACTGCATCTTCGCTTGAAGGCCTTATCTCTAAATGGCAACCGTCTTAATAACAAAATAAAGTCAATAGAAATTACATTTGTTGAATATAACAACCTCACCGATTGCTTCAAAGCATTGTGGAAACCCAATTTCATTGAACCCTTCCACACATTCTGCTACTTTCTCCTCAGTAATAAAAGTGCTGCTTAAATACTCCGGAGCAAGCACATTCCACACTAGTGTGCAGAATTCATTAAGAATGTAGCAGACGGTAGCTTTGGAAACTCCAAAAAGTCGGCCTATTGTACAATACTCAGCCGATGATCTCAAACTGTAAAGAGCAATAGCAATGCGCTTTTCAAGCGGAATGCATTCTCGGTAGTTTGTGTCTTGTTTCGATAGGGCTTTTAGTTCATTACACAATATATTAAAACAGTTCCGCGACATCCGAAAGGATTCTTTGAAGAAATGATCGTCATTTCGGGCGACATCCAACTCCCTGAAGCTTTACACATGAATAAATACTTGTTTAAAATAAAGGTATTTCAGTAACTTACATGGCACCAAACTTTTCTACAAATTTGTTGGTTTTTATAAACTAGAAATATCATATTTCTTTTTCCCACCAGCGATAAAATATTTTGCAGGGGCACAAGCGCTTGCGTTCTAATTGCTCCAGCACTGCTTTTTTTGCATTAGCTTTCGAAGCAGCCGCCAACAAAATAGCAACTAATTTCTTTCTGAAATCTCCAGAATCTGTAGCGGCCACGCGTGGCATCAAACTTTTCACGATAAGGTCGGGGACAACTTTTTTTGAGATGTGTTCAGTAAGCTGCATGTGTTAAGCAAAATAATGGCTAACCACGAAAATAAGGATGGTTCTGTGGAATACCTTCCGGTGAGCGATCTTTCTTTCTATTCTGACAGCTAAACAACGAGGTTCTACACAAAAGTTCGTACCAAGTAAATTTTACCTATTAAATAACTAAAAAAAGAAACGAGTCTCTGGCAAACGAACAAAGTTGCATAAGGCTAAGCAATCATACCGCTTATTTTGACCAGCGCCAGAGGAATTGGCACGTCAACGAATTCTGACGGTAATGCTGCAGGGGCATGTGCAGAGGAGCGCCCCTTTTTGTGCAGCAAAACCAGCACGCTAAACTAGCTGGCAACCAACTGTATGACCATCACGCTCAACACGCTTAAACCAAAGCCAACATCAGCGAGGGAAGCCGACAAGGAGTCTGTGTGAGATTTGTGAAAAATCAAGTTGACAATTGGTAGTAAAAAAATGTGCTGGATATAAAAAACAAAAATTTTATTAAATTGCTAAAAAGAAAAGATAGAAAAATTAAGCCAGTTTGCTGAAAAGAAAGAAAGAAAAAAAAAGGTACATTAAAGTACATGGTGAAAAACAAAAGAAAATTTTTTGTTAAATTCCTTAAAAGAAAGAAAGAAAAAATTTGTTAATTTCCTGAAAATAAAAAAAATAAAAATTGCGCAGATTTGCTAAAAATTAAGGAAAGAAAATTTTTGTTAATTCGCTAAAAATAAAAGCAAAATGTTAAATTAAGACCTAAAAAGAAAGAAAATTGTGTAGAATCGCTGAAAAGAAAAGAAGAAAAATTAGTTGTTCAAAGTTGCTGAAAAGAAATATAAAAAAAAATTATTAAGATCTGATAAATTAAGGTGCTCTGAAAAGAAAAGAAAAAATGTAAAATTAAGACCTGAAAAGAAATAAAAAAATAGTAAAGATTTGCTAAAAAAATGTTAAACTAAGGTGTCCTGAAAAAAAATAAAAAAATTAGTTAAGTAATGTACTAAAAAAAAGATAAGGTTAATTATGTTTTGCTAAAAAGAAAGAAAAAAAAGTTAATTACCTGAAAATAAAGAAAAAAAGTTAATTAATTATCTAAAAAGAAAGAAAAAAAAATGATTATCCGTGACCTAAAAGTAAGAAAAATTAAATTAGCTAAAACTTAAGAAATTATGATTAAGAAAAATTTAATTTTAAAGGATAGGGTGTGTGCCGATTTCTTTGAAGAAAAATCTAGATTTAAAAATAAAGGCTAGAAGTTGACTGCTTATAAAACTCAGGGACTTGACGCCAGGTATTAGGTTCGAGTTAGTAAGCGAAAAAGTTGAGAAAACCAAAATTTGGAAATAAAAAACAGAAATCAGCTAAAAAAGAAAAACCTAAAAATAGAAAGAAGATTTAAAAAATGATTAAATAAAAACATATTAATTCATACCCTATAAATTGTAAAATATTTTTATTTTTATATTTACCTAGTAGGTACCTTTACCAAAGGACTGCGTTCGATAAAATTGTCCCACACATTTTATCCAATAACTTGTTTTCAAATTACTCAATTCAAAATTTTTTTTCGCAATAGGCTTTGAATTGAATGTACCAAAACTATGGTTTTCAAATTTTGTCCCTAGTCAGTCATATTTACTTCAAAATGGCAAACGAGCTATAAGTTCAAAGCCTATAATAAAAATGTTTGAAGACCACCCGGGGTAGACTACCAATAGAATTGCTCGGAAAAGCTAAGTTAATGTGAAATTGGTATCAAGAGTTCTGAAAAAATTTAAGGAAGACTTGGATGTGTTTCGAATGCCAGGTTCCAGGAAAGAAAAAGGCATTCGTGACCAAAACAAAAAGAAGAACTTCGTCACAATTTTGAAGAGAACCCCAACATTTCATGCAGAAAACTGGCACAGAAGGTAAAGTATTCCGAGTTTTTAGTTCGCAAGGCCAAAAAGGAGATTAGTTTGAAGACATTTAAGGTACAAAAAATTTCTGACAGAAATGCTATGAAGAACACGAAAGCAAAACACCACGCCATAAAATTAAAAATTAATTTTTTTCCATAAATTCAAATGCTGCATCATGGACGACAGAACGTATGTCTTAGCCGATTTTACGCTGCTTCCAGACCAAAAAATTTACACTGTAAGCTCGCGGGAGAATGCGGACGAAAAGCTTAAGTCAAAAAAGCAGTCAAAATTTCCTCGTAAGTTCTTGGTTTGGCAAGCTCACTGCAGTTGTGGCAAAAGGAGAAATTCTTTTGTAACCATTGGAACAGTAAACTCCGAATTCTTTATTAAGGAATGCTTGGAAAAAAAACTTAAGCCTTTCCTACAAAAGCATGAAGTTTCCACTTTCTTTTGGCCAGACCTAGCATCTTGTAATTATAGTAAATTGGCCTTTAAGGGGTTCTCAAGAAATAATGTGATTTTGGTGCCTCGTGAAGCAAATCCTCAAAACTGTCCAGAACTTTGGCCAATTGAAAGATACTGGGCTTTGGTCAAAAAGGAGATAAAGGCAATAAAAAATGTTGCCAGGGATGCTAAAAATTTTCGAGAAAAGTTGTGTTCAGCAGCTTGAAAGTTATCACATAATACCATAAAATCCTTAATGGAAGGAGTGTCAGAAAAGTTACAAAAAAATTGTAAACAAAAATATTATTAAAATTCTAGATACGTTATAAAAATTGTAATAAAATGGCGGTTCAAGAATGAGTCTAACTTTTAAAATCGGACTACTAGTTGTAGAGATTTTTTGAATTTTGTATGGGACAATTTTATCGAACGCAGTCCTTATATACAAAAAAAGAAAAAAGATCATATGTTAAGAGAAGAAAAAGAAAAATCTAAAATGTAATTTATCTAAAAAAAAAACGAAGTTAGATTAAGAGATAAAAATTTGAGAAAACCTAAAAATTTAAATTTAAGGATAAAAGAAAAGTAAAGAACCTAAAAAAAAAATAAGATTTGAAAATTAAAAATAATGTTAATTTGATTAGTTGCATTTACCTGCGGATCTAAGTAAACTAATTTAAGTAAAATGAAACGAAATTGATTGTCTTAGCTAGTTTTTCTCTCAGTGTTTGTGACACTCTTTTATAAAAAATTTCTGTGCTATTTGATATTTCATCTTGCTCTAAATTGTTTATTATAACATATGATTACATAATCTTATGTTAATAAAATGTTTATAATTAAATTTAAATTGTGATTGTGTGATTTTTTTGTGAAGGAAGAGTAGGTAATTTTTTTGAAGGCTAAAGGCATGCAGTCAAGGAGTGATGACGTATGGGACATACTAAAAACCAAAGAGCACATGTACGTCAACGGTGACCTCAAGGTCAAAGGGTGGGCCGCTCGGTGCATATTTAAATTAGATGCATCATGGATAGTTTTAACTGCTACCTATTTGTTTAATTGTTTAATGTCAGATGGTTTTGTGTTTCCTTGTTTCTTTGTTCATATTAATTAATTTTTGAAATTTAATGCACGCATTTTTTGATTTTTTTTGAAATGAGGTCTGAAGTGCGACGAACTACAGATTTCCGACGAGCCTGAGTCTGCATGCAGCACTCCTCACCACGAAAACCCTAGTTCATTACAAAAATGGCGCCCAACGTTCAGGCAGTTAATGTCTGACTTTTGAGCTTGAGTCAGCTTTCGAAGGCTAGGTGACCGTAAGTACCTGAAGGCTACACATATATTTGTAAAGCCATGCATGTGTTGCGACGGTTACTGAGCTGGAGAAAGTTGAGCCCACCGCAAGAGAAGATGATGATGGTGAAGATTGAGAATGAGTTCAAGGGTATGTCATGACTTGACGATACTCCACTGAAGGTCATTTGCGACTCTTGGACAAGTTCAATTTCTTACTCCAGATTCGTTTGGTAGTTTCTGTATTTTTGTTTTCTTGTAAATTTATTTGTATAGTATTTCTTTTTGTTGTCCAAATGAGATGCAATCGCAGTTTTCTTTATCGTTTACTCGGTTTGTAGGTCAGTTTTTTTTAAAATATTCTTATGAAATAACTTCGCGACCACCGAATAAACATCCAGAAATTCAAATTGATAATCGTGCGGAAAATAAGATCAAGTTTCGTTTAGTTCAGTTAATTTAATTTTTATTTTTCCAACATCTATATAAAATTACTACATATCTTAGTTTTTTTCCTATCATTTCCAATTCGGGACAAGAAAACATTACTGGGTGAAGTTAAAAGCCTCAAGGATTCGGTCTCTTTTTTAAGTAAACAGTATGATGACTTCTTGACTACTGTTGAAAAGCATAAAGATGAAGTTTCTAGTATGCAAAAGGAAAAGGAAGTGCATAAATCCAGAATCACCAAATTAGAAAATGATTTTCTTTCAGCTGATAAGGACCGCGTTCGGAATGACATTGTTGTTTCGTCTGAGAAAGAGGTGATTGGCAATGATCCAGTTGCGTCTATGTTGAATATTGCATCTGATGTTAATGTGAGTTTGTCTGTTGCTGTTATTATGGCTGTCTCGGTCTTGAAGAGTTACGGTGTCACTGACAAAGCTGGGACTCTGCATGATAAAGTTGTTTTGAAGTATTCTTTACGAAATGCTTCGAGAAGAGATGAGATTTTAAAAAATAAAAAACAACTTAAAGATTCTGCAACGTTCAAACGTGTTTCCATACGTGAGACCTTGCCAAAACATTCACTGGAATTGTTGAACTATGCCAATAGCCTCCGCGAAATAGGATACGCGTCTGTCTATTCGTCTTATGTGCGCATCTTCACTAAATACAAAGTTGGTGATAAGCCGGTGCTGCTGAAGAATAAAATCGAAATTGATCGTTTGTTAAAAAAAGCGCAAATGCAACAAGTGCGGAAGGAGCTGCAAACTAAGTTTTGTCATCAGGACCCATATGTATATATTGAATCCTTTTAAAAATATGTATTTTTTTATGAACTACAACAACATAACTGATTTTAACTTATCTTATAGTAGTTTTAATAACATCAGTATAGTTTCGCTAAATGCTCGCAACATCAGTTCCTTTGATAAATTAAGTTATATCAAAGAAATTACTTTGTCTTTTAAAGATTTACCAAAAATTATTTACTAGCTACCAACAAATCACGTGTCAAGTGGTTTTGTGGTGTGAGCTTACTGTTCTATGTTTTTGAGTAAAAACACCAACATTACAAAAACAAGGCAAAATGCATAAAAAAACCAAAAAAAATAAAAAATTTTTGGTAGGTTGGTTTTCGATACGTTTCATCAATAACCATATGGAATCTTCAGTCGAATTCACCTACAAATTAAGAACTCGACCAAGCATACTTTATTAATTTTTTGCATAGATTAGACGAGAATCACAGCATTTGCATCCGAAGGCGCTTTGCAAGAAAAGTATGATATCAACAACTTACAAACAGCGGAGCGATGCATAACAAGGGCAAAACAAAATATTAGAACTTTGCATATGCTGCATTGAATTTTTGTTGTAATTCTCGTATAATCTATGCAAAAAATGAATAAAGCATGCTTGGTTGCGTTCTTAATTTGTAGGTGAATTCGACTGAAGATTCCATATGGTTATGGATGAAACGAATCGAAAACCAACCTGCCAAAATTTTTTTGGTTTTTTCACCTATGCATTTTGCCTTGTTTTTGTAATGTTGGTGTTTTTACTCAAAAACATAGAACAGTAAGCTAACACCACAAAACCACTTGGCACGTGATTTGTTGGTAGTTAGTTAATGTAAATCATTATCTGTTCAAACACCAAAAATATTAAAAAATTTTATTGTTCAAGAAACATGGTTCGATGGTCACTTGATTGATCTATATCAGCTCCCCGGCTACTCAGGTGTTCACTGTTCACGGTGATCCGGAAGCAAATTATTTACGTGTAAAAGTGTCGCTAAAGTCGGTTTCGATGAAAAAACTTGCTTCAGAATCTGTTTTTAACGAAATCCTATTTGATTCCGTTATATACTAAAAATACCTTTTAATAAGTATTTTAAGCAATTCTTCAATTAAAAATATGTTGTTACATACATACAATTGCATAAGGTTACGAAGCTTCTGGGAGGTGATAGAGGAGGCTAACAAAAAATTGCACCCGGAGGAGGGTATAAAATGTACCCCTAAGGAGCTATAGGGTTAAAACTGATTTTCTGACTTGTTTCAGAAAAAAAATTTCTTGGATCACCCTAACGTTGTAGGGAAAATATTTCTATGGCAAAGTTTTAGCTAATTGTAAGAGCTTTCAGAAAGTGTATATGGTTTCTAGGGTTTAAAAAAACTTCACAAAGTTCTGGACCTTTAAATTTGATATTTTAATTTTTTCCCCCATTTTTTGACTTTGGCGGCCATTTTAGTATGAAAAAGATCCTATTAATATAGCCTTTTGTAATTTTTTTTTTTGAAATCTTCGTATAATTTTCTTTAATCCGATGGCACATTTGTCATTGAGGTGAGAAAACAATACTTTTCTATGTAACACACGGGTTACTCACATGCGTTGCGCTGCATATGATGTAGTGATGAGCAAACCAAGACCATAGCAGTCTTGGTCTTAGTCTTGTTCTTGCACATTGTGTCTTGGTCTTGGTTTTGATATTGAGTCTTGGTCTTGGTTTTGATCTTGCTCATTAACTCTTGGCCTCGGTCTTAGTCTTGGTTTTGAAAAAATTTTCAGAGATATTGAGTATTCAAAAATTCGAAACTATATTTTTCCAAAGCCGCTGGGTTTTTAAGATGTCAAAATAAAAATTGAGAGATGCTTTTGTCTTTAAAACGGGAGTGAAACAACTTTTAACTATAAATTACTAAGACTGAAAAGCAGTCTTGGTCTTGACGATTATCGTGAGCAAGACCAAGATCATAGCAATCTTGGTCTTGTATGTATGTATTCTCCTTTAACTCCTAGGAGGAGCATAGGGCCAATATAAAACATCTCCATTCGTCGCGATCCCTTGCGATGACTTTGATCTCTTGCCATGACTTTCCCGATTCTTGGATTTCTTTTTCCAGCGACCTTTTCCAGTTGGTTTTGGGTCTACCACGTCCTCTACTGCCTTGTGGATTCTACTCAAGAGCCTGGTGACAAACTTCGCTGTGTGGTTTCTGGAGAGTGTGACCAATCCATCTCCATTTGCGCAGCTTGACCTCATTTGCTATAGTCTTCTGATTGCATTTTTGATGTAGCTCGGCATTTGATATAGTGCGAGGCCATCAAATCTTTAGTATACGCCTTAAGCATTTGTTGACGAATACTTGCAGCTTGTTCGTTAGTTGTTCAGTACAAGCCATGTTTCGCACTCATATAACAAAACCGATTTCACATTCGAATCAAAAATGCGCACTCTCGTTTTAGTGGATATAACGGGTGAAGACCATATTTTGTTCAGTTGAGCAAACGCGCCTTTTGCTTTTGCTATTCTTTAGTTGATGTCCTCTTTTGCTCCACCATCCATGGAGATAATGCTGCCTAAATACGTGAAGCTATCGATGTTTTCGATGTCATCACTGCCAGCTCTAAACGTGATGTCTTCCCTGTTTGCGTTTAACTTCATGCTTTAAGTCTTGGATACGTTGATTTTTATGCAGGCCTTTTGTGATTCCAAGACAAGGTCTTCAATTTTGCTTTGCATATCTGAATGTTTGCACGATAAGAGGCATATGTCTTCAGCGTAGTCGAGATCTTCCAGATGTTCGGTAAACTTCCATTGGATACTCCTTTTGGCCTTATTAAGAGCTTTATAAAGAATATCATCAAGAACGATAAGGAAGAGTGATGGTGATACGAATAGTAGATACCCCTGCCGTACGCCTGAATTAGTGGTGAATGTCGGTGACAACAACCCGTTGTGTAACACACTGCATTTAAAGCCTTCATATTGTGCACGTACTAAGTTTATGGCCTTTGCGGCAATACCTTTTCGTTGCAGTGAAACCCAGATGTTTTCTCGGGAGACACTGTCGAAGGCCGTGCTATAGTCTACGAAGACATGTTGAAGTGCAGCACGCCACTCGCATGATTGTTCGACAATTATTCTGAGGGTGTTGATTTGATCCATGCATGATCGATTTCGCCGGAATCCTGCTTGCTGCTTTCGAATGGCCGAATCAAGTTTTTCATTTACCCTGTTCAGAAGCACTTTTGTCAATGCTTTTGATGGTACTAAGAGCAAGGTAATGCCTCTATAGTTTCGGCACTCGCTTAGGTCACCTTTTTTCGGCAGTTTGACTAACATGCCATGTAGCCAATCTTCTGGCAAACGCTCTTCGCTCCAGATTTTGGTGAGCAGAGGATGGAGAATTTTAGCTGATGTTATGGGGCATGCCTTTGGCAGTTCAGCTGTTATTTGATCTATACCGGTGGCTTTGTTGTTTTTCATGCTTTGGATAGCTTCGATTGTAGGCGGTGGTGTTTGTATTCGACTACTACTGCGAGTCACTGCGACAGTTGTATTTGGTGATTCTGATTGTGGGGATGTGGTAGACATGGGAATTAGTACATCACAAAAATACTCTTTCCATCTCTTTAGTTGGCCGTCCGTGGATGTTAAGAGATTTCCATTTTTGTCTTTGATAGGGCGGCTCTGTTGGTGTTTTCTGCCGGATAATCTGCGGGTAATATCGTAAAGCTGTCTGAGATTTTGAGCATTTGCAGCGCTTTTGGCTTCGCTCGCAAGGTCGTTATACATTCTTCTTTTGTCTTGTCTGCACGATCGGCTGCCTTCTTTACTGAGAGAATTAAAGACATTTTCGGCGACGTTCTTTTGCGCTCTAGTTTCAGCGTCGTCTCTTAGTTTTTTCGCGCTTCTTCTTTTTTCAACAAGAACCCTCGTTTCCTCGCTTATCCAGTGCATCTTGTTCGAGGGTCGAAACCCAAGTATTTTTTTACTGGAGTTTAAGGACGCCATCTTAGCTGCTCTCCACGATGTTTCAATTCTTCCAACACAATCGAACGGAACTGCTTTAAGTTCTTCTACGAAAGATCTGCATATCTCGTCGTTCTTAAGCTTAAGCACGTCGAATTTTTTTGCTACAGATTGTTCGCTGGGACGTTTATTAGCGGCAAGTTTTGGTCGAATGACCGCGACGAGAAGAGCCTATGTCAGCGGCCTTCTTTACTCATACGTCCAGAAGACTCCCTCTCCATTTCGATTTGGTTTTCAGTGATATTGTCTGGAGACACCCAAGTAGCTTTATGGCATTTTTTGTGTGGGAATAGCGTACCTAAAGGTTAAGGTTTTCTGAGCCTACTTTGGCATTTAAATCGCCCATAACCATTATGATGTCGTTCTTGTGAGCACTGTTTATTGCTGCAGCGAGCTGGCTGTAGAATTCATCTTTGGTTTCTCTCTCTGCCAACTCGGTGGGCACGGAGTATAGAAATTTTTCGCCGTCAGGAAGTACATATTCGTTGGCACCGTTCCATCTACACTCGCTTAATCCCAATATCTCTAGGTTGAATTTGTGGAGTTCTCTTACGGCTTGGTGTATTTTGCCTGGTTCATTAAGAGTTTGGACATTCCAAGAGCCGATGCGTGTTCGAGTTTTCATCGAAAGGATTTTAAAATTTTGACGAACCATATTAGTTACAGTTAAAGGAGAATCATTCCTAACTATGCATGTTTCTTGCACCTCCAAATCCGATGTGCATACTGCTGAAGCAGGATGATTAACCACACTCTGGTGGGTACCACTTGGAGAGTTGTTTTCCATAATTTTTCGATCCAAGCTTCATTAGTATAATCTTCTCTGCAACACCCCACGCAGTAAGTTATAAGCTTAAAGCTGGATCCGGCAAGATCTGCAACTATAGTGGCCAAATTCACTTTCAATTTCAGCCGCCCAATCTGAACAGACGCTTACCTGGGAGCCGCCCACTTTGGGTCAGACGCTTCAGGATTTCGACAAGATGCTTATTTTAAGGCGGCATCGACTCGCCTTGTCAGTGCCAGTTACGGGCCTTGTGGGTTTTTCTTTCGAGGCGCAACGCTGTCCAACGCTGACAGGCATTCTTACCTCGGGCATATTATGACCGCTTACCCGTAGGAGCAATATTAATCTTGGTCTTACTGAAATATCAGCGTCTTGGTCTCGCAAAATTACCAAGACCAAAACTAATTTTGCAATGACTTGCGTGCTGCTCTTTATCTACTGGACCCTTCAAACGGAAAAGTATTTTTTTCTGACCTCAATCAAAAAAACTGGTATGACAAATGTACTATCGGATTAAAGGAAATTTAACGAAAATTTTTAAAAAAATTATAAAAGGATATTTTAATAGGACCTTTTTCATACTAAAATGGCCGCCAAAGTCAACAAATGGGGGAAAAAAGTTAAAATATCAACTTTAAAGGTCCAGAACTTTGCGAAATCCTTTTAAGCCCTATAGCTAAAACTTTGCCATAGAAATGTTTTCCCTTAAACGTTAGGGTGATCCAAGAAAATTTTTTTTCTGAAACAAGTCAGAAAATCAGTTTTAACCCTATAATTCCTTAGGGGTACATTTCAGACCCCCCTCCGGACAAAACGAAAGACCAAAAAAAAAAAAAAAAAAAAAAAAGGTATTTTTAGCATAACTTTTAAACGGGATCAAATAGAATTTCGTTAAAAATAGATACTGAATCAGCAAAAAACTAATCCGATTTTAGCGACACTTTCACACGTAAATAATTTGCTTCCAGATCACCGTGTGTTGTAGATTTGATGGTTATGGGTGTAAGCATTTATTTGGATGATAGTATGGAATACTCTTTGATTTTTAATGAATCTTCTCAATTTTTCGATTTGATTTATTTGAAGATAACGTCTCCGAATTTAAATTTAGTTGGATTTTATAGGTCCCATAAATGTAGTATCAAAAATTATTTAAAATTTTTATGTCAAAAATTTGATTTCTTTGGTAATGCTGAAACCATTTTCTTTGGAGATTCAAATATTAATATTCATGAAGCTTCATCCATTACTAATCATTTCAAAAATCTTTGCTTAAGTTATAACTATACTTTCCTTCATTCGGCTGTTACTAAGCCTTGCAGTAATAGTTGCATTGAAAATGTTTTTAGCAACGGTATAAGAGATCTAACTAAAGTCTGCGTGATTAATTGTGATAGTAGTGACCATTCACTAATTTTGGCTACCTTCCATTGTGCTACTAATGCTGTTAGATGCAGTGAAATAGCTTTAAGGAAAATCAATTATTCTTTGATACAGCAACAATTGTAGCCCATAGTAGTCTTCTACTTATATGGTGTGGTCATTATGTAAAAGAAAACATTTATTCATTCATTTACATAGTGTTAAATTAAGCATTTTTAGCTGTGTTTTAGACATCAGCGTGTTAACTCATTGTTATCAAGGTTCTTCTAAAACGAGTTTGTGTGCTATCTCATTCTTCTTATTTTGTTTTACTTTATTCTGCTTTTCATTTCCGCACCACTTTCCTGAGCTTGCCAAGACAATCGGTAAAAATGTGGTGCCTCCATGTTGAAATCCTATTTAACATAGCTTATATTCAGTGTGAAATAATAATAGTTGGCAACATCAACAGTCTTCCTTGTCAGTTTTGCTTATTCTCTTGTTTACGTGTGTGGCCGCTATTTTTCGTCAGTCATCAGTCAACCACAAAAAAAGACAATTTCCAGGATTTAAATCATAAATATAAAATTTAAGTACGCCTTTTTTTGGTGTGATCGTCATATCTCTATGAATCAACCTATCTCGATGTTTTATTCCAAATTGCATTTGACAAAACAACTTATCTCAAAAAGGTTAACAAATTCAAGCATTTACAAATGCTTTTCACAAAACAACTGAGGTCGAGATAAGATACAGGTAAAATCACGAAATTTTCAAATCAAAACTATTTGACAAAATAATCTTTTTTCAATTAAACCAAATAGTATTGACCTTAGAGCAAAAAAAGTTGCTGGAAAATATTTTTTTATTCATGTATAGTAAAAAAAACTTTTGCATTTGCTCAATTCCTACACGAAAAGAATTGAGAAGCATCAAAGTTGTTTTTTTAGCTTTTCTGAAAAGTCAATTTCGAGTAAGGTTGTTTTGTCAAAATGCAACAGAAATGGTTTCTGGTTGAGTGACAGTGGTCACATTTGACTGATAAATATTATCGCTAGTGTATACCCCGCTTAAAGCACAACTATTGTACATTTGCAAATGGGGACTATTATGGGACTATGATGGGTTCGAAATTGTTTGGCATCACTAATTTCGCCGTCAAAAAAAATTTGTATGGACATGATGAGTTTTTGATGGTGAGAACGCTTCTTCAAATAATTTGTCAAAAACTTCGAAGACAAACAAAAATTTTTGACTTTTCGCTGATTTGACGAGTGATTTGATGAGTTATTTGAAAGTGTGAAGCAAACACATTTTTCTGTTTGCGTATTTTCATTCAAAAGAAGATTCCAACAAGTGCACATCGCTCGGATGATGAAATGAAAGAGAAACATGATTTTTTTTTATACAAAAAGGGTTGTTTTCTTGATTTTATGTAATGTGATGGTTGAAAGAAAGCTTAAATGAATTAATTCAATTATTAAATAACTTTTCAGCCAATTTGCATGTACATTTGTAATTAAAGATGCAGCTTCTGAAGAATTTTATAAACAAAAGTAATTTTTTTTTGTAAAATAATTTTTAATTGTCTTTTCAATGGATGGAATAATTTTTTTCTGCAAATACAATTTAATATATGATAGTTCCACTAACTTATAATAATTTTACTTGTTGTTCATCGACGCTTCAATTTACATAGCCAGAACTTATCCACTCTTGCGATGTTTCCTCATCGGCGTACAAAGCAAACTGAAGCCCAAGATACAATTGTGCGAGATGCGAGTTCGATGCTGGTCTGCGATATCGCAGCACAACCCAATATACAATAATGCGACACACGTCTGCGTTGCGACTGTCAAAATACAAGGAAAACGAAAAAATGTAAGTCAAAATAAAAAAACAAATTCGAAAAAAAATTGTTCCAACTATTTTTTATTAATTTATTTCTGTTATTTCCATCAGCATATCAATTTCTATCATAAAAATTTTATCCACTGTTAGGGGCTGTCCATAAACTCCGTGACGCTCCTAGGGGGGGGGGGGTTCGAGCAAGCGTCACGCTTGGTGTATTTTATTTATTTTTTATATGAAGCTACCGTCACATAGGGGGGGGTGTTCAATATAGCAAATTTTAGCGTCACGGAGCTTATGGACAGCCCCTTACTTTGTTTCCTCTTTGGCGTACAAAGCAACACTAAATATTGACAGTTTATTGAACATGTAAACACTAACTCGGTTTGACATATTGATGACCAGATTGATGGCTACACTGATAATGTGAAAGGGGCTATTAAGTTGCGTTGCGATATCGCAGACAATTATCGCACTCGCATCTTGCTCTCACATATTTGTATCTTGGCCTTTAAATTGAGCGTTTAAACGCCTATCCAGAAAATCCGTATAAAAAGACCTAAGCATATAAGGCCTTGTCTGTTATCAGTCCAGCCATCAAAAAAGCCTTTTGCATTATCGGTCTAGCCATCAAATTAGTTTTAAATATGTATGTCAAACCGAGTTTGTGCTTACATCTTCAAAAAACTCCCAATATTTAGTGTTGCTTTGTACACCAAAGAGGAAACAAAGCAACAGCGGAACAGTTTTATGATGGAAATTGATATGCTGATGGAAATAACAGAAATAAATTAAAAAATAGTGAAAACATCAAAATATACACTATAAATTTATTTGAATGTGTCTACAGCAACAATCAGTAATTTTTGAAGTTACTAAATCACCAAAACAAAAATGAGTATTGGCCATTTATTAAAATTTTTTTATTGAAAACTTTTTTTTATATTAAAAATAAGAGTGATTAAAATAATAAGGTAATACTTGGGCAAAGTGGCTCCAGTCATATTTCAGTCCCAAAAAAACATGGTATCGAATTAGCGGTTTTTTTTTATAATATCAGATCACTCTTACAAGGGGCAGAAGGTTTTTGAATCGAAAAATCATGTTGTTGACTCAAAAATCGGCAATGTCGGGAGTCACTTTTCACCATATTTCACGGTCTGTGCAATCCTAGAATAGGCGTATTTTCGCGAATTTTCGGTGGAATTCGGGCTGCACTGATCCGCGAAGCCGGTGTTGGATTTCTGACGGGTTTAAATCCTGAGCTGCGGCCGCGGGCCGCCCACTTACCCCTACTTTTCTGTAAAATTACTGTTGTAAAGAAGCTGCGTCCCGGGGGAAAAAACTTCACTAGATTTCGCGTACGCTAATTGAGTTTTCGCGTACGCGAGTCCCCCCGTATAGACAGACTCTATTCTTATTTATGGCTGGAGCCACTTTGCCCAAGTATTACCAATAATAACAATCAGGTTTCAGTAAATTTAAATTAAATTCACAGATTGATAAAAAAAAGTAACTTGGCTTCACTTAATATTGATGGCTAGACTGATAATGTATACAGGCCGACTGATAATGTAAACAGGCCTTATCAGAGTCTTTGCTACTCAGTATTCGCAATTTTGTTTTCTTCCAATTAATCTTCGCGTTTTTTTTTCAGATTTTGCAATTATTAAAAAATTTTGGAAATAATTAAATTATGTAAATAATTAAATAATAATTAAATACGTGAACGAATACTAATCTGAAAACTGTGGATCTTCGTTTTTCTTTCAGACAAGAAATTGGCACTGAGCCAAATATTTTCGACCCACTGAAGTTGATCTGCTGTTAGGCAAAAAATTTATCCCAACTTGGGTGCCAAAACTAAAAAAGGAAGCGCATTTTTTCTTAGAATGTTAGCCAGAAGAGGTGGTAAACGTATTCGTATGGATGATCCTCCACCAGATTTTATTGATGGGTATGTAAAATTAAGAGTCTGTCCATTTCAGAAAACTTGCGTGCGCGAAATCCAGTCAAGTTTCTTCCCCCGGGGCAGCTTCGTTACGCATGATTAATTTAGCGTGCGCGGAAGTAGGTTTTTCGCCTTTTATGACATTCGACTCAATAGAAACCACCCGAGTGGTGGATTTAGCCGAGATCCATACGAACACTTTGAAATAATGTATGTGGCATATGGGCAAAAATTTCTCAAGTGAGCCATCTAAGAAATTAAATCTAAAAAAGGCTTTAACAAAATGATGTTTTATAACAACTAGTAAAGATTTTGTAAATATGTTTTGTTTTTAAAGATATTTAGCATAGGTCGGGGAAAAAAAGGGTTTTTTTTTGTTTTGGACCAAAATTTTTTCATTTATTATTGTAAATCTCTATTTCAAATAGGTACATAAAAATAAAGCAACTTCTCCGCCTCTGAGAAAACTATAAAAATGTATGGGCATTCTCTATATGTCAAAAAACTTATCATAGAAAAAGAATTGGGATAATCGATATAAGTTCAAAAGTTATTAACAATATAGTGATGTCGTGCAAGTCTTTTTCAGCACGAAAAAAGTGTATACAACATAAAATGCTTAGAATCATCTTAGAAATAGGTGAGAATTTATTCGGAATTTTCTGAGACATTTTATAATTTTTTAAAAGGTCCGAAAAAAAATTTGACATGTTCCAAAAAACTCACACGTATTTCTTATATAATTCTAAGTATTTTATGTCGTATACACTTTTTTCGTAGGATGCCTTGTTTTTCTCTAATGCTTAAAAAAGACTTGCACGACATCACTATATTGTTAATTACTTTTAAACTAATATCGATTACCCCAATTTTTTTTCTATGATATAGTTTTTTGACATATGGAGAGTACCCACATATTTTTATAGTTTTCTCAGAGGCGGAGAAGTTGCTTTATTTCTATGTACCTATTTGAAATAGGGATTTTCAATAATAAATGAAAAATTTTGGTCCAAAACAAAAATACCATTTTATCCCCCGACCTATGCTAAATATCTTTAAAAAAAATATTTTTACAAAATCTTTACTAGTTGTTACAAAACATCATTTTGTTAAAGCCTTTCTAACATTTAATTTCTTAGGTGGCTCATTTGAGAAATTTTTGCCCATATGCCAAAATATATTATATCAAAGTGTTCGTATGGATCTCGGCTATAGGTTATAAGGCAAAACCTGTACATAAATCGACCACTCGGGTGATTTCTATTGAGCCGAATGCCATAAAAGGCGAAAAATATCACTTTTTTGGAATTTTGTGCTCGAACTTGCCAAAAATGCATCCAAAAAGAGTGACCTGATAGTGAAAGTGTAGATATGGGCGAGACGAACAAAACCCCAACTCAGTTTTCTTACGAGATATATCGAAAAAACCACATAATACAAGGTGCAAAATTCAAACGGCCTTTTCTCGAAAACTAGAGCTAACTTGAACAAACAGAGCCAAATGGTCTTTTGTTTTGGCCTATATTTACACCCCGCAGTGTCAGATCCGAGTAAACTTTTGGCGACCAAATTTTGTTCCACAGTGTTTCCCTAAATATTTTCTGACTTCCCTTTATGAGTTCGATCACTGTAGTTGTTTTCCAGAAGATATTCCTGTATGGCTGCTATTACCACTTTGTTTGGTAAAATCGTTCCTTACGAAAGAATTTGTTGAAAAATAAGATGTGTTCGAAGTCACAATCTGGCGATTAGGATGGATGTAGTGAGACTCCGCCATTTAATTCACTGATATTTGCAATGTGTGGGCAGGTGCGGCAGAAACATTTTGCAAACCACATTTATTTTTTTTTCCTAGGGGTAGTTCTTGAGATAATCGAAAATTTCTTTTTTTTTTTCATTTTAAAAATGTATTTCGCAGAAAAGAAAAAGTCTCAATAAATGAATTGAATTCGGCAAGCGCTTGCGTGCAGCAAATTTATAGCAAGTATCATGCGTAATCAAGTTCCCCAGGGGAAAGAACTTCGCTGTATTTAGCGTACGCAAGTTTTCCGAAAGCTTTTTTCGCGTACGCTACTTGAGCTTTGGCGTACGCGTGTCCCCCCGAATAGCCAGTCCCTAAAATTAAGTATATAACAGGGATGATATTTGTAGCGGAATCGTACTTTTTTAGGTACTATTGACTTTACAAAAGTACTGAAGTACTTTCGACTCGAAAAAGTCCTTTCGTGATTTTTTGTGTTACTAAGGGCCAATTTCACAATGTTCAGTTAAAATTTAACTTTCAGATAAATAAAAATTTTGTATGAAATTTAATGTCAAAGTGCCAGTTAAAGTTCCAGTTAAAGCTTAACTGAACATTGTGAAACTGGCCCTTAGTATGTGAACTTGTTATAGCACTACACTGGCGGAGTGCAATTTCTTAATAGCTAATAATCTGTACTACTCCATTGTAATTGATGAAAGTACGGACATCAGTGCATACAGTTAAAAGCATAGCGATTGAGGCGTTACGAGCAAGAACGCCCTAAGTCGAAAAACCGCGATACGAAATATTTCAATTTAAAGTTTCTAAATTGTTGACAAAGGACAAACCATTGTTTAAACTTTGGGAAAACAAACTTATTCAATTAAAATGCCAAAATGAGTAAATGATACCTTGATCAACAATTTGAAACTTCACAATATTTTTTAAAAAATCTGATTGGTTTTACTGCCGACAATTGTCGGGTCAAGATCTAGAAATATAATGGTGTGAAGGCTAAATTAGAAGAACTTATCCCAACTTTGCATGTAAACAGCACCACAATTGCTATTATGGTTAATTAACCATAATTTTTGCAATAGTTCAAAATTAAAAGACTAGTTTGCCGAATTTCAGGAATACTGCAGTACCGAATTGCACATAATTTTGCGATTTGCTCCGACACGTTGTCGTTTACGACAGGTTAGTTTTTAAAAAATTTTACAAAAATTAGGCAGCTGTTAATCGTATCTTTGAGCAATCTTCACACATCTTCAGTATTATTTTAGAATGTGCAATTTTGAAAGTCATGAGGGGAAAAAATTTTAACCCCTTTTAAAAATTTGAATATTTCCTTGCTCAGGGCACTTTTCTCTTCATATTAAAAAAAAATCAAATTTGTCGTTTTTGGCAAAGTTGAGTTAAGTCAAAAATAACATGCGAAAACTGAAACCAATAAAAAGAAATAAGAACAGTCGTTTTAACTAACTTTTTGATGCTGAATTTAAATTCGTTTACAAAATCGCTGTATCGCTACAGAATTTTGAGATATCCTAACCTAAAAATTACCAAAATGTAAGATATTTCGTGATTTTTTCCTACTTTTTCTTGCAATGAAAAACGGAAGTTAAAGTGAAATTTATTTGGAGACTGAAAATTATTTAATGAGAAATATTGACATGAAAATATTTCATAAAAACTTGCGACAGTATAATACTTTGTCATAAAAGCTGTTTTGTAAGTTAAGAGTACTTATCTTTTTTAACAAAACTCTATTTAAATTATATCAATATCTTATTGTTTCTAGGAATTATCGTCACCTAAAAATTTAAAAAGGAACAAAAACATGATTTTTAACTATTTTGGAGGTGACATAGAGGAGGCACGAAATATTACTTTGAAAATTGTTATATACTAATTTATTTAAAAAAAATGCAAGTCCTTCTCGTCAAATAATGCGCGGGTGAAGCAAATAAATTAACTATGCACAATGTTTAATGTTGGTTTTCTATTTTTTATATACCCTAGGCTACAAAAATAAAAAGTACCCAAAGTACTATCGGCTTTTTAAAAAAAAGTACCATTGAAGAAGTTCGAATATCATGCCTGGTATATAAGTAACTAAAGAGTTTTTAAGAAAAGGGTAATGGTGAAACGGTGCAGGATCTTGTCAGTTCGCGTCCATATATTTTGTTGGCTTAATGTTACTTTAGCGACTGTTGTTTTTTTTTGCCCAAATTGAGCTCTTCGAACCTACTTTCGGAGATATAGCCATCGGGATATATCTATACTATTTATATTAAATTGCTTATATGAAAACCCTATGTAACGATTTGGTGCAAAATATACCGAACTGATTTTAATAATTTTTTTTTAAAACGTTCTACGTGTAAAAAGGAACAGGATTGTATACTTATTTTTTTGGTTTCTTATAAGATAAAACATTTTTTTTTAGTATGAAGTTGTTGAAAGAAAAATATTCAATGCTTGCATGAAAATGATCGTTTGCATTTCAGTCGCTATAGCTTGCTGCGCCATGAGCTATGTGTTGTTGTTGTTTTTTCCGTCTTACAATTATTTTTTTTTATTCTTGATGTTGTGTTGTTGATGAGAGCAAAAATGAGAGTGATTTCGTCAGTGATGCCAACTCAATATTTTCAATATTTTTGGACTTTTAACGATGTTTTATATGTTTTTCAATATTTTTCAATTCTTTTTGACTTTTTTTAATTCTTTTTGACTTTTCTCGATATTTTGCATGTTTTTTGAAACACTTGGACTTTGACCGATTTCTTCGATGTACATATTTCACTATTTTTCGAAACTTTTGATTTTGTTTCGATATATTGGATGTTTTGTTTTTAGACTTTTACCGATTTCATTAATGTGTTTCAATATTTTTCAAAACTTTTGGGCTTTTACCGATAATTTGGATGGTTTTCGATAAACTTAGACTTCTGCTGATTCTTTCGATGTGTTTCAATATTTTTCAAAACATTCGGACTTTTACCGATATATAGGATGTTTTTCGACATTTTTGGACTTTAACCGATATTTTGGATGTTTTTCTATAAACTTGGACTTTACCGATTTCTTCGTTGTGATTCAATATTTTCCGAAACTTTTTGACCCTTTTCGATACATTGAATATTTTTCGATAAATGTATTTAGACTTTCACCGATTTCTTCAATGTTTTCCAATAATTTTGGACTTTTACCGATATGTAGGATGTTTTTCGACATTTTTGGACTTTTACAGATATTTTGTATGTTTTTAGAAATTTTTTTTTTTTATTCCACTATTTTTCGAAACTTTTGAACTTCTTTTGATATATGTATTGGATGTGTTTCGATATATGTATTTGAACTGTTACCGATATATAGGATGTTTTTTGATAAACTTGGACTTTATCCGACTTCTTCGATGTGTTCCAATGTTTTTCGAAGCTTTTGGACCTTTTTCGATAAATTGGATGTTTTTCGCTTTATTTGGACTTTTACTGATTTTTTTATATATAGTATTTATTGATTTGAATCGTTCGCATAGAAGAACTTAGTCTTTAACATGCCACTTATCATAATTGGACATTTTTGGACCTTTACCGATATTTTAAATGTTTTTCAATATTTTTTGAAACTTTTGGTCTTTTACCGATATTTTGGATGTTTTTCGTTATAGTTGGACTTTTACCTATACTTTGGATGTTCTTCTATACTTTTAGACTTTTGCCGATATTTTAGATGTTCTTCGATACATTTGGGCTTTTACCGATTTCTTCGGTGTATTTCGATACTTTTGGGCATTTACCGATATTTTGGACATTTTTCCATAAACTTGAACTCTTACCGATTTCTTCAATGTATTTTTTAATATTTTGCGATACTTTTGGAATTTTACCAATAAAATAAATATATCGGAGTAGTATTTGGTTGTGGCACATTGTTTTAAAAAATAAAAAAAAGTTTTCGTTATTAGCTTTTTTGTGCAATCTGGCTTTTTATTAAAACCCGTGCAACGCCGGGTAAAACAGCTAGTCTTATAAAAATCGGTATAAGTTGGGAACCCCTGGATAGATTTTAAAAATATTGATGTCATATGAATGTTTTTTACCAGGCTATATAATTGCTGTACAAAATTTTTCAATTTGAATGATAGTTTTCGAGATATGACAATTTTGCAAAAATTCACCCCATTTTTTTTCCAAAAAATTCGTTATTTTTCTCAAACAATGTGTTATCAACCTTTAATTTTAATAACTAAATTAGGAAGCCCAATTTATTTCCTTTCGTTTGATATGCAACATGTATCTGAAATTGCATTATTAATACATTTCTGTAGAAAAAACAAAAATAGACCAATTCAATTTCCTTGAAATTAAGAACTTTTAACAACAATGCCAGAACAGACAACAACTTTACTACTACTACAACAACAACAAAGAGAACCAGCTTCTTATGCAAGCGCAGCAACTACTTATTATTTTAAAAAAATTAAAAATTTTTATTAAAAATGGCGCGCGCATTTGGCTAGCAAACCGGCCGCGAAGCCGGTGTTGGATTTTTGGGAGTTTTAAATCCTGAGCTGTGGCTGCAGACCGCCCACTTACCAATTCTCTTATGTAAAATTACTGTTGTAGTAGTAGTAAAGTTGTTGTTGTCTGTCCTGACATTGTTGTTAAAATTTCCTAATTTCAAGAAAATTGATTTGGTCCATTTTTGTTTTTTTTCTATAAAAATTTATTAATGATGCAATATCAGATACATGTTTCATATTAAATGAAAGGAAATTATTTGGGCTTCCTAATTTGATTGTTAAAATTATAATTTAATAATAAATTTTTTGGAAAAAATAACGGTTTTTGAGAAAAAAAATGGGAATTTTTGATAAATTGTCATATCTCGAAAACTATGACTCAGAATGAAAAATTTTGTAAAACAATTACATAGTTCGGTAAAATACCTTTCATATGACATCAATATTTTTAAAATCCATCTAGGGGTTCCCAACTTTTACAGATTTTTGTAAAAGATATATCCCGATCTTACTATGGCTATATCTCCGATAGTAGATCTGACCGACCATTTTGGATTACATTTTCTTTCTCAGAATTATAAACTGACGTCTAAAACACAGCTAATATTACAATATACAAGTATATTAAAGATATCACAAAAAGTTATTTAAGGCCCTTTACCAATAAAACAATCAATATTAAAATTGATATCAGAGCAAATACCATTGATAAAACTAACAGCTCTAGCTAAAGGAGCATTTGAGGCATAATTAGTGCGCATCACATCCAAAAAAAAGGGACTTGACTCCTCAGATCTCAAGACGGGACATTAAAATTAATCAGACCTAACAAATCTGGACAATCTGCTGTCTGATCAACAGCACCCGAGATAATGTCATATACAAATAAAACTGAAGAAACATTTCTCCTAACTTCCAAGGTCTTCATACCCATCAATAAACAACTCGCATTATACGATAGCCCAGGAAAATAAGACGAAAAAAGAGCTGCTGTGCGAAATAATTCCAAGTGAATTTTTTTTCACCGGAATTATCTTTATTAATGCATGATAAATAAAGTGTGAAAAGTCCATTGCAAAGTCGTGTGCGCATAAAAAGTTATTAAGGCTCAAAGGTCGCTAAAATCAGTTTTTTGCAAATATCCCGCTAATGCTTACGTTTACAGAAAAATGTTGTTCTCCAATTTTGTAGCACAGGAAATTTCCTACAAAAGTACGTTAAAAATTTTTTCGTACGACTTATAATTTAGAAGATCACCCAATTTAAAGAGTTGTTAACAGTTATGATACGAAATGCTACGTATAAGTTCATATTAAAATTTCTTACTTTTTAAATTGCGATACCTCTTCAATGGGAAGTCATACAAACAAAGTTAAAATGTCGTTTGAAAGATAATTAAATTGTCTATTTACCATACTAATTTTTTTTTTCGAGCTACTGATGGCTAAAAAAATATTTTTGAAAAACCGTTAAGGCTTCGAAATTACTGGTTTTTTAAGGATATCTCCGAATTGGTAAGTACTACGATAAAAAGTAATGGGACCAACTTTGTAGAGAATCACAAAATCTACAAAAAATAAGCGATAAGTGTACACATAGAAGTAACCGTACAGAAGATATTCGATAAAAACCGGTTTTTTGGCATTTTCAGGATTTTTTGGAATATCTTCTAAACGGTGAGTTCTATGTATACACATATTGCTTACTTTTTGTTGATCTTGCGATTTTTTTACAAAATTGGTGCTAAATTTTTTATCATATGACTCTTCGTTTCGGAAATATCCTTCAAATACCAGCATTTTGGAAGTCTTAACGGCTTTTCACGAATATCTTTAAGACCATTGGTTGTTCAAAAAAAAAAAAAAAAAAATAAATTAGTACGCTACACAGTGCGTTGAGCCCATACAAAAAATGGTCAAAAATAGAAGGAGTGGTTGGATATCGATGAATACTTTAAATAATTTGGGGCTGCTAAGCTCAAAAATGATTTCAGATTTGTTGTAAACTTTATAGTTTTGCTAAAAACCAGGTGTTTAGGACAATTTTCTGAAGCCCCTTGTATAACAATTTTTTTATTTATCTTTAAAACATGTGTTTTTGTAATATACGTAGTAAAAATATTGTTTTTGTTAATAAAAACAAAAAAAAATTTTCAACATAAATTTTATATTTCATGTAAATTTTTCATTTTAAGCATTTAAAAAAAAAAAAAATATATTTGTAGGCCGAAGTAGGAAAAGTTATTTGCAGTTTCTGATTATATAGAATCCGAACTAGAAGACTAAAAAAAAACGGCACTTATTTTTATAAGATTTGTCTTTTTTTTTTACTCGAAATTTGTCAATTTCAGAAGTTTTTCATTTGATAATATCATATATTAAAACCACTACAATATATATTAAATTATATATTTTCAAAAATTTTTTAATTCTATTTATTACCTAAATAAATATTGGGTGTACAACTTGAAAACCGGAATTTGACGGTGGATGTCCGAACTAACAAATATCGTGAAAGCTCGAACTTTATATATATGTCATTTTGAAGGTACATTTGACAGCTGTCAAAATCAGTCAACAAAACAATTTTATCTTGTGTGCATCATTATTATTTTTCACGATGAATAACTTCGAAAATTGGAGAAAAAGACAGCATTTGCGGGAGGTTCTGTTGGGTCATTTTTTTGCAAAGAAAACTGCTGCGGAAAGTCATAGTTTGCTTGTAGAAGTTTATGGGGACTATGCTCCAGCGGAATCAAGCTGTCGTGGGTGGTTTCGACGGTTTAAAAGTGGTGATTTTGAACGTCCTGGTCAGCCGAAAAAGTTTGAGGATGAAGAATTGGAGGCATTACTCGATCAAGATTCATGTCAAACGCAAGAAGAACTTGCAGAACCATTGGAAGTTGATCGAGCAACAATTTCCAGACGTTTGAAAGCCTTGGGAATTTTTCAAAAGATGGAAAATTGGGTGCCATACGAGTTGAAGCCAAGGGACGTCGAACGCCGATTTTTGATGTCCACAATGCTGCTTGAACGCCACAAAAGGAATGGTTTTTTACATCGTTTTGTCACTGACGATGAGAAGTGGATCCATTACGATAATCCCAAGCGCAAAACAGCGTATGTCAAGAAAGGTGAGGCCGGCCCATCACAGCCGAAGCCAAATATTCACGCTTCGAAGGTAATGCTCTGTATTTGGTGGGACCAGCTAGGTGTGATCCATTATGAGCTGTTGCCAGGTGGCCAAACCATTAATGCTCAACTCTATCGTCAACAATTGATCCGATTGAAGCAGAAAATCCAGGCAGAGCGGCCAACGTATGCGACCAGACACGAGTCAATCATTTTCCACCACGATAACGCTCGGCCACATATTGCTGCCCCAGTCAAAAATTATCTGGAAAACAACGGATGGGAAATTTTGCCTCACCCGCTGTATAGCCCAGACCTTGCACCATCTGACTACCATTTGTTTCGATCGATGCAGAATGCCCTATCAGGAATACGGTTCACTTAAGTTCAAGATATCGAAAATCGGCTCGATTCATTTTTGGCCGCCAAGCCGGCGCAATTTTTTTGGGATGGAATTCATAAATTGCCTGAAAGATGGGGAAATGTTGTAGCTTCCAATAGACAATACTTTGAATAAAATATATTGTAACATTTTTCCACAATAAAGCATCAAATTTCGCTAAAAAATTCCGGTTTTTAAGTTGTACACCCAATATTATGTATAATAAAACACTTTACTTCGCTTAGTTGAATCAAAACACAAATTTTTTATAATTATGGGGGTTATCGTGAATCAAGATTCCCGGGGAATTTTCTCAAACTGCCGTGCATTCTCTATTGCAGTTTAAGAAAACTCCCCGGGAATCTTGATTCACGATAACCCCCTATTTGTTTAAGAGAACCCAAAACAAATTGAACAAAACATGATTTTTTTTGAAAAATATCTCAACTTTAAAGTGTCACAGCATAGCCAAAACTGAGTTTTTCCCCTAAATATTTTGGTTTTATTTTATTGATACAATTACCTGTCGATTGATACCAATATTGTTAGGTTTTGAGTCACAAAAAATTTTGATTTTTGCTTATGGGCCAACGCAGTGTACGCTATATAGAAAATCAAATTATCTTTTTCAACTGTGTTTGTACAACTTCTCGTTGCGATAACTCCCAATTTAAAAAGTAAGATATTTTAATATAAGCTCATAGGTAGCATTTCATATCATAACTGTTAACAACTTTTAAAATTGGGTGATCTTCCAAACTATAAGTCGTAGGAAAAAATTTTTAACTTACTTTTGCAGGAAATTTCCTGTGCTACAAAATTGGAGAACTATATTTTTCTGTAAACGTTAGCATTATCGGGATATTTGCAAAAAACTGATTTTAGCGACCTTTGAGCCTTAATAACTTTTTATGCGCACACGACTTTGCAATGGACTTTTCACACTTTATCATGCATTAATAAGGATAATTCCGGGGAAATATTTGTAACATTTTGCAAACCATTTTTTCTAAACTAATTTGAGGTCGCTGAACACGAAAAACTTAATTATTTTTTTTTCCTTGCGGTCGTTCCCGAGTTATTCGATAATTAATATTTTCGAGGTTATAGCTTCATATACATCAATATTTTTCTATGATGCCAAAGTCCGATCGATTTTATTTTCCACGTTTACAAAGAGTGATTAATTGCGCTTCTAACAAGTATTCCAATGATTATGCTCCGAACAAAATTGACTGAGTTATAGCAGGAAAAAGTTTGAAATTTTACAAATTTTTGGAAAAATAAAATCGATCGGACTTGGCATCATAGAAATATATTGATGTACATGAAGCTATAACCTCGAAAATATAAATTATCGAATAACTCGGGAACGACCGCAAGGAAAAAAAAAAATTGAGTTTTTCGTGTTCAGCGACCTCAAATTAGTTTAGAAAAAATGGTTTGCAAAATGTTACAAATATTTTTAATTTTGAGTTGTATTAACTTTTTATAGTTATTGCTTAAATAATTAAAAATTCAATAGCACAAAAAAATTGTTGGTAAACATTACTTTTTATAGTATAAAAAACAAAATCCCACCTCGACCGTATAATTTTATTCACTGTAGCGAAACTTCTAGGCTAAAACCCCCAGGCAGCTTAAAATGGGTATGTACGCAGTTTTCCGGGCGCCATTTTCAACTTTTCCATTTTTCAACATCGCATTTGAATTCAGCAACCTAGAGAACCCCTTGAATAGCATAATTTTCCATTTTTAAGCATTTTAGAACAGTTTTATTGAATTTATCCGATTTTGGGGGTTCACGGGGGATTAAAAAAGTTTTGGGGAAAAGCCGCAAAAAACTAATGTGTTGGTTTTGTTTTAAATCTTATTACGAACAAAATGAGCCCTGTCGGATCAAAATCGGTGCATGTTCAACAAAATTAGAAGTGAATACCTGTTTTTACCTAATTTGCCTGCACTAAAAAAATTTCTTAAAACTTCCCACAATAAAAACATGAATATAAATGAATGACCAATTTCGAAAAGGCCACATCTCCGAATTTTTTCTATATTGACTTTCATGTTTTTTCCATTTACGCATATAGACACATGTGATGTGTAAGAATGGAACTCATATCGGGTCTTTAAGTATTTCGTTTTTCGACCTCTTTTCAAAAAATATTTGGGTAAACTTCTCTTTTTATGGCATTAAAAACAAAATCCCATCTCAACCATATAAATTCATTCGGTCTTGTAGAAATCCTAGGTTAAAAGCCCCAGGCACTCTACTACACGTTGTTTTCGAGATATCGGTAATTTTCGGTTTTTGGACAAAAAAAGAAGAAAGATAGCTCCACTTAAATACAGATATCTCAAGTACCAATATTTGTGTTTAAACGTACTATTTCTCATATATCACTTTTTGGCTGGTTTGTTATTCCGGCGAAATAGATGATTTCTAAAAAAAATTTTTTTTTCGAAAAAATTAAAAAAATGTCAAAATCAATTTTAAATCATTTGTTTTTTATACCATAGTCTATATATCTGTAGAACAAATAATATACTATTTAAGAAAATCAATGGAAAATGCAAAAGTTATATTTAATTCATTGATAAATTACCAAAATGCGTTTTGCCTATTTTTCCATTTTTTTGTATTACACTGTTCGATAATTTGTAAAACACTTTAGAAAATCCAAAAAATTCTTAAAGCAGGTGCTAAAAAAAAAATCCCCATGTCTCGCCGTTGTTCTCCAGCACGTCAGATTTTTTTTGAATCGATTTTTGAAGTTTTTAAATCCACTGTACATGAAAAAAACAAAAATAACGCATCCTTGTATTAAATCGATGAATTTAACTATATGATCCTTACATCTGAGGTGTAAATTTTTGCAGGATATTGCGAGGAATATTTTTGTAGAAAATTCTAACCCTCTAAAACCCCTTGACCCTTTCCTTAAAAAGGTAAAAAATGACACCTAAAACAGGGGATATTGAGTCAGAATATACCACAGAAATATTGCCCAGGAAAATTTCACTGTTAGTTGCTGAACACTTAAAAGTCGAAACTTTATCCCGAAATCCAAAAAATCGTTAAACTCAATTAGGACTTTCCACATTGTACATATATTTATTACATCCCTGCCGCGCTTTCCTTAAGTTTTAAGAATTTTTCGCTTTTGGTAACTTCTAGTGAAATTTTTTGTAGAATATTTTTGTAGAATTCTTTAACCCGTTGTAACCCAGTTTTTTTTTTTTAAAGGGGTCGAAAAGACCCTTAAAACAGGATATTATTTTTTTTCTAGCACCTGCTTTAAGAATTTTTTTGATTTTCTCATGTGTTTTGCAAAAAGTTTCAAATTGTCGAACAGCGTTATAAAAAAAAACGGAAAAATAGGCAAAAACGCATTTTGGTAATTTATCAATGAATTGTATACTTTTGCATTTTTCCATCGATTTTCTTAAATAGCGTTACGAAATTTCCTGTCTCTTATGATAATTTCAGTCTTACAGTTTTCTGAGTTCGGTCACTGGATTGTGTAGCAATCAAAAACACACTTTATTTCATTTATAAAATGGTTTATTTAAATTACAAATGTTTATTTTTACACGGTACAATTGTTTATTTACATTCAAACTCTAATATTACAATTAGCTCTTTATTTACTTTCACTGGCACTGTGAAGACAACCTATTTACTTTATCGCTTAAAGTCAACTGACTTGCAGAACTCATGATCAGCTTCTTTTATAACTGTATGAGCGTTTTAGAATTGCAATAACGAAACATCTGGCAACATCTCGTTGATTCACACAAAAATCCCTCGGCTAGTAATTTCTTGATTGTAGGCATCATTGTTTTTATTGACATCTTGGACTGACAGATACTTTCGTGAGGTTTCTTTCCATTTATTTGTGCTAAAGGATTTTTCGTCACACTGCCCTTCTCTTAAACTTGTTCGTCCCGAACAAGAGATTGACTGTCGCCTCCATATGGCGTTAGTCTTTCAATGTTTACCACTTTTAATTTTCCTTTGTTACCGGGGTATTTTTGGATTCGATACACAACATCGTTAATCCTTGGGCCATCCGGTAAGGTTCCTCCCAATGAGTCTGTCATTTAGGAGGCAAGCCTCGTTTTCGTTGTGGGTTGTGTAGCAACACTAATTGACCTTCTTTGAACCCTTCAGTATTTGCTCGCAGGTCATACCGAGCTTTCATCTTGGCGCTAGCCAATTGAGTACGTCTCCTGATAAGCTCGTGTATATCAGCCAGTTCTTCTCTTAAGCCTTAAGTCCGTATCAAAAATGGCTTTTGCTGGCGTGACTGTAGTGGTATCGTGTATTGACGAACGATAAGCCATCAGAAACATTGGTAGATGCTCATCCCAATCTTTTTTTTCTTTGTCGACAACCTTTTTCAGATGCTCGTCTAGAGTACGGTTGAACCTTTCGACCATGCCATCGGACTGAGGATGCAATGCTGTGGTACGTGTCTTCTTTATTCGAAGCATGTCACAAACTTCCTTAACCCTTTAACTGTTTTATTTTTTTTCGAAAAACTTTTTCTGCCTGCTTAGTTATTTTTCATCGAAGACAAGTATACTCGACATAAACAGAGTAAAATGTTTCTGCCTATAAAAGTAGGCAATTATGATCAAAAGATGCGTGTTGGTTTTTTAAAAAATATGTATTTTTATTCGTTGTTAACAAACAAAATGTATTTTATTGATAAAAAAATATCACATAAAATCGTTCTGTAACGGTACTTCCCCAGAATTTGTTATTTCAGCTATTATGAATTAAAATAAATAAGGTTGCCAGACTAACGAATATTCTAAAATGTACATTTTTTAATAGATCTTTATTTGCCCTTTTTCAGGAAAAAAAAAAATTACAGTTGATTCGTTTAATAATAGGTTCGTTTTCGTGGCAAGTGGGCTTAAAGTGGGCTTAAATGTGCTAACTGTGGTCGAACAAAACGCTGCATTGTGAATAGCACTTTCGAAAATTATGTTCTTCTTTATTAACAGCTGACATTTGTTTATGTTTTGGTTTTTTGTTTTTTGGTTAACTTTGAAAGAAATTAAATAGTTTTCTAAAAATACAGAAAAATGAATAATTTGAACAAAGCCACATTACGTTTTTTCAATATCGCCGCCAGTGCCAAGGCAAATTCGCTGAAAAATGTATTCGGTAAGTGCAACCTTACAGCATTTGGCACATGTCGAAAAATCCAACAATATTAGGATTTAAATGTTGAAAAGCCAAGCTTAGGGTGCAGCTGCGGTTGTGGTATTAAACATCACATTCACACCAAGGGTGAACGCGAATTGGTTGAGTTTTTAACTGAAGAAATTGTCGCAGAGCGTAAGGCAGAAAAAGCCAAAGCTGTGCCAACTGCTTTGGATGGATTCACTGTTAAATTGCAAGGCGCTGATGTAGAGCCGTTGTTGTCGTCAGTTTCAACGTAAATCATACAGTTGACACTGAGGAAGAACCCGAAATTGATCCAAATGCTGATAAACCCGAATGGGTGAAATGCGTAGCAAGCCACAATTTCCTACAAGGAACACCACAGAAAGGCGAATATAATGACCAAAAAATTGTTGAAAGGTGCATTTTTGAAAGCGAGTGAAATGATAAAGTATACGCTGTTGCTGTTGCCGGAGATGTGCTCGATGGTTGTCTATATGATTTACTTGAAGAGAAGGGTATCAGCAATGAATTTGTTGAAAAATTGTCTGACCACTTCGCAGCAATGTACCACTGGGTCTTGATCAATATGAAGAAGGTCGCTACTTTGGTTTTGGTAATAGTTTATCATCAACGACGAGCACCAAATTGTGGAGAACCTTCTGGTGCATATACCAGAAGCCAGTTATGGCAGTCGTACGCATACGATAATTTTATTAGATGACAAGAATAAATTGTATCTTCGTGAGGAGGCAATGGCTGGAGTCAATCCAGATGATAAGTGGACAACGACTAATATTCAGGCCTGTTCTGTAATCCTCGTGGTTTCAATTACTTTTCACTTAGGAGGTTTTTTGGATGAAAATGGTGAGTCACACTATAAAAAGTATAAGAATCTTTTTTTGTGGAGAATTACAGGTTCTACAAATAATATTCATTAGTATTTATTAAAAAGTAAATATTCGGTAAAGTCGAATTTTTCGACTTTTTGCAGTTTTTTAAGAATGTTTCCTAAACGGTTACTTTTTTGTTGATGCAAGTCAATGTTATTTGTAGAATCTGTAATTTTCCTCAAAAAAGATTTTAATACTTTTTATCGTGTGACTCACCATTTTCATCAAAAAAACCTCCTAAGTGAAAAGTAATTGAAACCACGAGGATTACAGAACAGGCCTGATTGAGAAGCAATACTTTGACGATTTAAATAAACTGTATGTGTTATTCATTCAAAGACGAGTTCAACTTTTGTATGCAAAAATAAATGTATTCAGCAATTTTCTCAGGTCATTTACAGCCAGAAGTTATTTTAATACTTTTAATGTGTTTAACGTTCCAAATAACTATAAACTTTTAAAAAATATGAATTATTTAGTTTACATAGTAATAATGAACTTTATTTTATACAGTAATTAATTTAACACGCCTTGCTTTCAAACTGTTTTTTTTTACAAGCTTTTTACAATAAAATATCAACTTTAGATTTCAAAAAGAAACCCGCAATCATTTCTTTTTTATAAGATTTTTGTATCTTGTTTTTCACACCTTTGAATGCTCCTTTGCGTGAATTTTTAATCGCACGTGAATTTTGGGCACGTGAACTATATATCAAATTAAAAAAGAATTCATTATTAAGATTATGATTTTGAATAGTCTCAACTCATTTTACCGTTTATTTAAGGAATTTCTACTCAATGGTATGTTAGTGTATGGATCTACTTTGCCTTTTTTTTTCGTATCACCTTTTGCCTTTTTCGATGAGTAGTAGTAGTGAACCTGAATATGCTGATTTGCCCGATTTAGCTGTATAATCCGATTTCATCGAAACTGCATTACTGGCTCCAACAGGTCGATGTATACCCTTGCCACCAGCACTATAACGCGAGGTAGAAGATTTACCAGAGTGCATGCTAGCAGCATCATTAGCTGGCAGGATGAGATTTTATTTTTATTTAATTTCCATTAGTACTGGTTGCTGCAGATGCCTCATTGTCATCACCATTTTCATCATTAGAGTTGGAAGTTGTCATAAATGAACTGCCATGTACTATGGACACAATTGCATGTTGTGCTGCTTTGCGTATCTATGTATATTAAAAGAATTTAGTAAGTACATAGTTGAAAAATTAATCAAAAACTACCTACTTTTGGTTTTAAATGCGTCGTAAATGAGAGTATCGCATCAATATACTGCTAAGTTGAGCTATAACTCCAGGTCGCATAGTCTTGTGCACGCAACAACACTGACAGGCAGCCAATGATGTATTTAATGACCGATTGATTTGTTGTCTCCATAAAACGCTGCAACAACGACAACAGCGTTTGTGCAGTCTCTCCGAAACTTTTACGAAGTACTGGTGCTGGCACTGATTTTATACCCATACCCAATAAAGACACACCAGCAATAATATCCTGCTCCTCAGTGCTTGCCTCTATTCGTTGCATTAATAAAATAAAATATTCTGTAGATGATTCTGTACCGCCACGTTCTTTTATTATTTCCGTCAGCGCTGTTAATATGGCCAACATTTCCTTATGCAAATCTGAAGAACCTCTAAAGCCGACGGGCAATTTTTTAAAGCTCATGTTGGTACAAGTGCTGCAGTTGGATGCAAATGTTTTGAAAGTCTTAAATGTGCCGTGTTGTGTTTCGGACATATCCTCATCAGCATCATCATCCATATTGAAAGATTTCAAGCTTCCTGCGATGTCATTTACTGTGGCTTCGGCGTTGTACATTTGACGCTGTTCATGTTTTTGCACCGCTTCCAATGTTAGGCCAGTTGCATCTGCATCTCCTGCCACTATAATTTATAAATTAATGCATTTTTTTTTTACTGAATAAAGCAATTTTCTTACCCATATTCAAATTTGGTTGAAAGAAACGCGACTTTGCCTTCATCCGATGTTTCATCTGCTCTGGATTTGAAGTTGACGAAAGGCCTCGTCCCCAGCTTTTACCTTTGGTATGACGCTTAAGTTTTGAACGAATTTTAGCCATTTTCAATTACACTTCTTAATATTTTTTAATAAAAAAAAACAATACAAATGTCAACAATACACAAATGTCAACTTACAATCGATAACAAGTGCGAAGTCACAATTACCGATTAAAAAAACCCGATTAATAATCAATAAAAAACGGTGTCAAACGGCAACAATATTTAGCCGCGGAGCTTACCACTTTAATTTAACGTGCATTAGCTTAGCGCTATTTGTTGTTGCCTTCCCATACATTTATCGTAAAGTGCTAAAGAAAGTCCAGAGAGAATGCCGAAAAAAACGCACCTAATAATACGAATGCGATTTTTTTTATCTTCACGACGAGTATTCTCGACATAATGCAAACAATTTTCATATCGCTCTGACGAGTATCCTCGACATAAACAGTTAAAGGGTTAAAAAGTGACGACTCAAAATTTCATCCTTAGTCGGAATGTAACTCAAGTGGAGCTTCATATCGACAAATCCAATTTTTGAAGAAAATGTCTGCCACTGTGTTTGCTTTTTGATTGGGAATGAGATATACTTCTGGCCAGTTACTGAAGTAATCAATTACCACAAGGATGTATTTGTTTCCTGCATTACTGATTGGTAAAGGTCCAGCTATATCCATGGCTATCCTCTCAAAGAGAGCTCCAACGTTATACTGATGCATTTTCCCCCGAGTTCGTCGCCTTGGTCCTTTAGCAATTGCACATTGATCACAACGGCGGATCCAGTCTGAAACTGTTTCCTGGCGTCCTACCCAGTAAAACCGTTTCTTTACTTTCTCTGTGGTTTTTGTTTTGCCCAGATGTCCACCACTCGACCCATTGTGATAATCCTCGATTATTTCCTTAAATTTTGTCTTTGGAATAACCAGCAGTTTTGTGCGAATTTTACCATCCTCGCTTTCCCAGATTCGGTGTAGGCAACCATCATGCAACTCCAAACTTTGCCATTGCGCCCAGTATGCTTTACGGATTTGGCTTTCACTTGAGATTTCTTGCCACGCCGGTTTCCTACCCAGCTCCTTATGCTTAATTATAGTTGCCAAATCTGTATCACTGCGCTGGTCCCGTTGTATCTCTTCATTCGTCCACTTTTCTTCAGTCAAAAAGTTCAAAAGGCGCACATCAATTGTTCCAGCTTTATTTTCCGTTCTTGAATAATGGCCGCATTCAATTTTACATGGACGACGGAAAAGTGCATCTGCATTTCCATGCTGGCTTCCTTTGCGATGTTCTATGGTGAAATCATAGCTCTGCAAGCGTTCTATCCACCGCACTATGGTTCTTTTTGACAAAAATGTGTACACAAAAATAATTCACTATAAGGACACATTTTCTTTAAAAAAATTAAACGCGAAATTAAAGGTTAACATTCACTTATCTAAAAGATGCCCGATTTTTCCAGCATCTGATCCTCAAAATAGTGACACGTGTCGAAATCTATTGAATTTTAAAAAAAATCTATTTTTCTGTTTAAAAATGTTCATCGCAGGAGTGATATCTATACTATTTATATAAAATTTCTTATATGAAAACCCTATGTAACGATTTGGTGCAAAATATACCGAACCGATTATATTTTTTTTTAAAACGTTCTACGTGTAATAAGGAACAGGATTGTATACTTATTTTTTTTGGTTTTTATAAGATATACCTTTTTTTTATTGGGTGTACGACTTAAAAACCGGAATTTTTTAGCGAAATTTGATGCTTTATTGTGGAAAAATGTTACAATATATTTTATTCAAAGTATTGTCCATTGGAAGCTACAACATTTCCCCATCTTTCAGGCAATTTATGAATTCCATCCCAAAAAAATTGCGTCGGCTTGGCGGCCAAAAATGAATCTATCCAATTTCGGATGCCTTGCTCTGATGTGAAGCGTATTCCGGTGAGGGCGTTTTGCATCGAGCGAAATAAATGAAAGTCAGACGTAGCAAGGTCCGGACTACAAGGCGGATGAGCCAAAACTTCCCATCCACTATTTTCCAAATAGTTTTTCACGGGTCCTGCAACATGCGGCCGAGCGTTGTCATGATGACAAATTATTGCTTCGTGTCTGGTCGCATTTTCCGGGCGTTTTTCGATGATGGCACGCTTCAAACGTATTAATTGTGTTCGGTACAGGTCTCCTGTGATTGTCTGGCCCGATTTCAACAACTCATAATATAACGGCCCCTTCTGATCCCACCAAATACACAGCATAACCTTGGCGCCATGGATATTTGGCTTCGAGGTTGATTTGGCTGGTTGGCCGGGTTTCACGTATGACTTTTTGCGCTTGGGATTGTCATACAGGATCCATTTTTCATCCCCAGTCACAATCCGATGCAAAAATGATTTGTTTTTATGGCGCTCAAGCAGCATTTGAGACATACAGAAGCGCCGTTCAACGTCTCTCGGCTTCAACAATTACCTTGCTTCTGAATGTATCCGGCGGCTTTCAAACGTTTCAAAATGGCTTGCTGAGTCACTCCCAACGATTTGGCAAGCTCGTCTTGTGTTTGACACGAATCCTCATCGAGTAGCTTCTCTAATTCTTCGTCTTCATACTTTTTTGGCTGTCCTGGGCGTTCTTTGTCTTTGATGTCAAAATCGGCACTTTTGAAGCGTTTAAACCATTCAAAACAATGTGTTGTCCTAAAGCATCGTCGCCATAAACTTCTACAAGCAAACTATGACTTTCCGCAGCAGTTTTCTTTGCAAAAAAATGACCCAACAGAACCTCCCGAAAATGCTGTCTTTGTCTCGAATTTTCGAAGTTATTCATCGTGAAAAATAATAATAATGCACACAAGATAAAATTGTTTCGTTGACTGATTTTGACAGCTGTCAAATGTACCATCAAAATGACACATATATAAAGTTCGAGCTTTCACGATATTTGTTAGTACGGACATCCACCGTCAAATTCCGGTTTTTAAGTTGTACACCCAATAGTATGAAGTTGTTGAAAAAAAAAATTCATTGCTTGCATAAAAATTATCGTTTGCATTTCAGTCGCTATAGCTTGCTGCGCCATGAGTTATGTGTTATTGTTGTCTTTTCCGTCTCTTTCATTTATTGTTTTTTTTTATTCTTGATGTTGTGTTGTTGGGAGCAAAAATGAGAGTGATTTCGTCAGTGATGCCAAATCAATATTTTCAATATTTTTGGACTTTTAACGATGTTTTACATGTTTTTCAATATTTTTCAATTCTTTTTGACTTTTTTCGATATTTTGGATGTTTTTCGAAACACTTGGACTTTGACCGATTTCTTCGATGTACATATTTCACTATTTTTCGAAACCTTTGATTTTGTTTCGATATATTAGATGTTTTGTTTTTAGACTTTTACCGATTTCTTCAATATGTTTCAATATTTTTCAAAACTTTTGGGCTTTTATTTTAATTTTACCAATATTTTGGATGTTTTTCGACATTTTTGGACTTAAACCGATAATTTGGATGTTTTTCTATAAACTTGGACTTTACCGATTTCTTTGTTGTGTTTCAATATTTTCCGAATCTTTTGGACCCTTTTCGATATATTGAATATTTTTCGATAAATGTATTTGGACTTTCACCGATTTCTTCAATGTTTTCCAAAAATGTTGGACTTTTACCGATATTTAGGATGTTTTTCGATATTTTTGAACTTTTACCTTTTAGAAATTTTTTTTTTTATTTCACTATTTTTCGAAACTTTTGAACTTCTTTCGATATATGTATTGGATGTGTTTCGATATATGTATTTGAACTGTTACCGATATATAGGATGTTTTTTGATAAACTTGGACTTAATCCGACTTCTTCGATGTGTTTTAATGTTTATCGAAGCTTTTGTACCTTTTTCGATATATTGGACGTTTTTCGCTTTATTTGGACTTTTACTGATTTTTTTATATATAGTATTTATTGATTTGAATCTTTCGCATAGAAGAACTAAGTCTTTAACATGTCATTTATCATAATAATAACAATCAAGTATTATTATTATTACTAGTATCGCCCAGTGGTCGAAATTCGACCACAAATAAATTAAATAATTTTGGTACTTTTTGTACACTTGGTACTTATTTTGCTATTTGGTACAATTTAAAAAATCCCGTGGGTCAATTTCAAGCGAAACGTATGTACGTATAACCAAAACAAAACAAAAACACAAAGTCGCTGCTCTACTTTTTGTCTTTTAGCTGAAACACAATGCGGCAGTGTCAGTGATCAGCTGCTTTTTTAGAAACAGTGTTTCAATGGTAACACAATAGCATAAGAGCAGTAGCAGAACTGCCATATTTAGGGTGCGTTCACATATTACGTAACGCAATTTTCGACCAATTTGAAATCCCTCCCTCCCAGGTCATAACAAAACGGACAACACCCTCCCCCTTGTTACGTAACATATGTTAATTTTGGTAATTTGAATTTATCGTCGCATAAAATTTATAAAATCGACGCTAAGTAACGTAACTTCGTAACAAATCTTTCGACTCCCTCTCCCCCTGACGCGTTGCGTAATATGTGATCGGCTCCTTAGCTCAATTTCTAAATTTACTGCTACTGCCGCAGTGCTTCCAAGCAACCGAAAAAATTAAGGGAGGAACATTGAAATAATTAAAAGACAAAAGAAAAACAACTGATCACTGCTGCTACCTCTGACACTGCCCCTGCTTTATAGCGAAGAGATATATTATTAAGAGACGCAAAGAAGCACTGGAGCAATTTTTTGAGCTTTGTATTGTTCACAGACGGTAGCTTTGACGAATTTAGAAGTTGAACGGCAGCGTAATTCAACCAAAAATGTGGAAGTATACATCTCTTCTCATCCGGAAGCGTTGAGATATAAATAAATTTTTTGGTTGAATAACGCTGCCGTTTAACTTCTAGTTAAAGTTGTAAGTGTGAAGTCACACGAAGGGCATGGGCACGAAGGGCTCTTTGAGTTTGTAAGGTTATGGAGAGAAATAAAAAGCACCGTTTCCATCCGCTTGCCTATAAGCTCGAAGTGTAAATAGATAGAGTTGTTTTAAGTTGTTGCACTCTTTTCTTAAAATAATGTATTTTTTCTTCTTTATAAAGTATTATATTATTTTTTTATTTGTTCCATCGAATCACTTATACCCCATTAAGTCCGTCAGCGACGCTCTTCACAAAATGAATTGCTGTGCCCACTTAGCAAAAGCTGTGTTCTAGACGACAGTTTTTAGTGTTTAATTAAGCAAGTTCTGAGAAACGCACTAAACGAAAACTAAAGTGCTTAATTTAACACAGATAAATTTGCGTGTTTAATTATTACACACAAAGTAAACTGTTGATGTTGCCATACTACATTGAATATTAACTGTATTAGCTGTGTTTAATAGGATTTTAACATAGTGGCACCGCATTTTTACCGATTGTCTTGGCAAGCGGAGGGAAGTGGTGCGGAAACGAAAAGCAGAATAAAGTAAAACAAAATAAGAAGGGAGATAGCACACAAACTCGTTATAGAAGAACGGTGATAACTACTTGTTAACACGCTGCCGTCTAAAACATAGGTAAAAATTCCGTCTCTCGCCCAAATGATTGTTTTTATTTTCTATTCGAAACAACAACAAATCTAATTCGCTGCCATCATGTACCCTACGTGTGACTTCGCTCAATCCGAAAAAAATACGTAGAGCAAAATGAAAAAAAAAAGCAATAAATCATCGTTTTTAATGCCAAAAAGCACGTTGGTACCAAATCAGCATTTTTAGTATAATTTTCTGTTCGCATAGAAGCTGTGACAACTTTTAGCGACCATATGCCCAAAAAAAAAGGTTTTGAGAAAAAAGAAAAAAAGTCTCAAATTCGCTCTCGAAAAATTAATCTAAATTTATGAATGTATGTATGTGTATGTATGTATTCTCCTTTAACTCCTAGGAGGAGGAATGCCACCGCTTATAAGCCCATTTTGTATGGGGCGACGGCCTTCTTCGCCTCTCAAGGTATGCCACTGTGTTATAAACAAATATTTAGAGATAATAATAATATTTACATTAGCTCACACTTTTCTACAAAATATATGTTTTCTTTCCATAAAACTATTAGTAGGAGATACGAATAAGGAGAGATTTGCACCCATCTGTTTAATGAATGAAACCTATTTTTTATGAAAGTAAATTCTTTTAGAAACATATTGTGAGTGGGTTGCCTAAAAAAATCCTGGCAAGGCTATGGTTCATTCCATATTGAAAAGTGCATTTCTTTCAAAAAATGCACTCATCTGTTTAATGAAAAAATTATACACCATTCGAAAGTTTAGAGCCTCTACAATATGTTAAAGTAGGGTTGCCTATTTTTTTCCTGGCAAGGCATAGGGTTGCCAGGCTTTAATAGGTCGTCCAAAACCACAAATTTGCACTCATCTGTTTTATGAAAAATGTATATACCATTCGAAAGCTTAGAGCCTCTATAATATGTTAAAGTAGGGTTGCCTATTTTTTTCCTGGCAAGGCATAGGGTTGACAGGCTTTAAAAGGTAGGCCAATACCACAAATTTGCACTGTGTTTTAAAAAAAAATGTGTTTAATGAAAAAATTATATACCAATCGAAAGTTTAAAGCCTCTAAAATGTGTTTACGTAGAGTTGCCCATTTTTTTCCTGGCAAGGCATAGGGTTGCCAGGCTTTAAAAGGTCAGTCAATACCACAAATTTGCACTCATCCGTTTAATAAATAAATTTTGTGTTAAAATAAAGATAATTTCATTGCGAACACGGTGATACAGGGTTGCTTGTGAAAAACCTGTTTTAAGCCAGGGTTGCCGAGCTTTAAGAAATGAAATATTGGTACAAATGAAAATGTACGACAGAGAGATCCGAGCGAACTATTTGGTAAGGATGTATACTAGAGCGCCCACAAGATATATGAAATGTGCAAAGTTGAGAATTTGTTTGCTCCCCGTCCATTTCCTGAAATTAGAGGTAAAAAAAAATAAGATCTCACAAAAAAATTTGGAATCGGTAGTGGAAAAAACCCAGCCGGTTTTCGATCAAAGGTCGAAAAATTGACTAAAAAAAGGCAAGTCGCTTTGACTGCCCGTTACTTCAAAACTATTCATTTTTTCATAATATGTTCAGGACAACTTTTGTAGAGCATGACTAGGTCAACATAATCTTCTTAAAAAGTTTTGGTCCAAAAATTAAATTTGTTGTTTCGGTACAAAAATTTAAATTTTTTAAGAAAATTTTCATGACTTTTTCTATAAATTGGTTTTTTGTAATTTTCAAAGGGCGTAATATTTGTTCTGGAATTCTTATATTGCATGGGATTAAATGTTGATTAATTCAACAAAAAAAAATTATTTAAAAATATTAAGTTTTGAGGTATGGAGCCGGTCTCAATGTTTGAAAAAAATGAGTATTCTAATTTTTTTCTTTTAATCGTTACTTTATTGAATGCAACAAAATGCATTGCTAGTTGTTATTAAATGCATCATTTAGGACTGCTTTTTGCCTTGAAAATGAGCTATGAAATTGGTTTGTGCGATATGATAATTTTTAAATGACATCATGAAAGTTAACTAGTAAGGGTGTTACCTTTGGCCTGGCCAAACATTAAATACCCTACACAGCAGTATTTTGAAAATTTTGCTAATATGGGAGGTGCCACGCCCTCCAAATTCACCCAGTTTTTTCTCAGAGTTTGCATTTATAGTTCTTAGTATTTAAGTGAAATTTGGTTGGATTATCTGAAAAAATATTTTCAGAATAGCGTTTTGAAGCTTTTGCTTATATGGGAGGAGCCACGCCCTCTTGTCCGATTTTATCCAGTTTTTGCTTAAAGCTTGCATTTATAGTTTTTAGTGTCCGAGTCAAATCTAGTTTGATTATCTCAAAAAACGCTTTCAGTACAGCGTTTTGAAGCTTTTGCTTATATGAGAGGTGCCACGCCCTCTTGTCCGAATTCGACCAGCTTTTTCTCAGAGCTTGCGCTGACAATTCGTAGTATTTCTGTGTATTTTGGTTGCATTGTTGTGAAATATACTCCAAAATTTGCATTTTCAAGATATTTTTTGTATGGGCGGTAGGCGTGTCCGTTGACCGATTTCGTTCATTTTCAATCCCCCGAGCTAACTTTGACGACGGGGGCTGTGCACCAAATTTCAGTGAATTATCTTGCTTAGTTTTCCCAAAAAATGTATTTCCACACACAGCCGTTACCCAGCCAGCCAGCCAGCCAGCCAGCCAGCCAGCCAGCCAGCCAGCCAGCCAGCCAGCCAGCCAGCCAGCCAGCCAGCCAGCCAGCCAGCCAGCCAGCCAGCCAGCCAGCCAGCCAGACAGACGGACATGGCTATATCGACTCAGGAGGTGACGCTGATCAAGAATATATATACTTTTCCATATCTGCCACGCCTCCTTCTCTGCATTACAAACGGAAGGACAAAGTGAATATACCCTGGGTGTAGGGTATAAAAATCATGTATGGATTTTCTATAGCAATTGCCATATTACTATGTCTTTTATAATGTTATTTTAAAATGGTCATAACTTTTTAAAGAAAAATCAGACAAGACTATTTCGTAACTCATTTTGAAGAAGAAAAACAGTACAGTGACGCATTTAATAATACAGACCAAAACGATTTTCTGCGTGTTCTACACAACCTCAAAAATCGTGTTTTTTGAGCATTAGGGGTGAGGTATCTCACAAACCATAAGTGATACAGCAATTTCGCGTCCAATTTCGAATTCAGCATTAATAACTACATCTAAAATGACTATTTTTGTTTTGGTTTGCAGTAATTTTTTTTTTAATACCGTTTTCGACCTCATTTTAAAAACCATGCCATGAACCGATTTTGAAAATTTTTTTCTTATTCAGTAAATGCTTAGGTGCAATTTCACATCTTTGTGCAATTCGCGACAATTTGATTGAAATTTTTTCCTGAACTGCGTGCACGAAATTCGAAATTTTCGATTATCTCTGCTGGAACAGCCCAAAAACGCACTAAAACGAAAATAAATGCTATTTTCGTATTCAGCAATCCCAAATTAGTTAAGGAAATATGACTACTAATATGGTTTCTTATCAAATTAAAAACAAAGAAGAAAAAGATTAAAAAATACATTTTTTTTTTTAACTTTGAAACGTGCTCCATTTCTTTAAAACTAATATTTTTTAGTAATTTTTCTTTTAAATTAATCAATATTTAATTCCCTATAATATAGGAATTCCAGAACAAATATTTCATGAAAATTTAATTTTTGGACCAAAACTTTTTAAGAAGATTATGTTGACCTAGTCATGCTCTACAAAAATTGTCTTGAAAATATTATGAAAAAATTAATAGTTTTGAAGTAACGGGCAGTCAAAGCGACTTGCCTTTTTTTAGTCAATTTTTCGAACTTTGATCGAAAACCGGCTGGGTTTTTTCCACTACCGATTCCAATTTTTTTTTTTTAGATTTTATTTTTTTGACCTCTAATTTATTTCATACTTATCTTGAAAATTTTATTTGTTAGAGTAACTTCGGGTAATGTGATATAGGCGAGTAATGTGATATACCAGCATATTTCCTTAAATACGAAACTCTCGATAATGATTTTTTCGTCAACACCACAGTAACTGAAAAAGAAAAAACGTGCTGCAAGTTTTTGAGCGCCCACCTTTATTTATTCTGCCTTCAGTGTGGTAAAATCGATTTAGCAGTGAATAAAAACTTAATTTGCGTGTGCTTTATGCTAGGATCTAGCCTGAACTAAAATTTATATCATAGCCGAAATATTAAATTCTGATAGTGGGTAAATATGCCTAACCATAAATCAATTAAACTTTTTATTTGCTGGAGTGTGTTTTTCAAAAATAACCTGATTGTTTTAAAACTGAAATTCGTGTAATGTGATATAGTGCTCTTCTGGCACCGAAAATATTTGATGTTTCACTTGCAACGAAAACTGTTTGGCACGATGGTCTTTTGGCCCAAATCTAAAACGTTTTTCCTTACTAACAATTTGTTGGTCCAACATTTTTATATAAAGGTCACAGTTTTTAAGAAAAATGAGCTAAAGCTTTGTAAAAGCGATTTTAGTAATGTTTATCACTCCTTACCTAAAGTAAAAGTTCCACAACTAAAGTGTCTTTATAACACGATGATCTTTTTGCCGAAAATACAATTTGTTGGTCTATGCGATATTGTATATCACATTACCCGCCAATTTTATTTCTTAACTTTTTTTGCCTTTTTTAAATTTTATTGAAATAGCTTAAGATTGGCCCACGCTAAAGAACTCCAAAATCATAATATACTGCACAATACATCAATAAAACATAATACATAAAGTGATAGCAGCTATGCTTTGGAAACTACGTGTAATTTAAAAAACAAAAATGCCTATATCACATTACCCGAACTTACTATATATCATCCCGGCCTCAGACAAAAAGTTCAATTTTTCAATTGTTATTTCATTTAATTTAAAATAAATTAAATAAAAGCATAAATTGATCTGAAGATAGTCACGTGGCGGTAACCGAAACATCCCAGTGTGCCAGACGGTTCAAATCTTCGCTTTTTTATCCGTTACGGATCAGTAACGGATCCGTAACGGGTAAAAAAGCGAAGATATGAACCGTCTGGCACACTGGGATATGTCACCATAGCCATGTTTAGTAGTTTTTTTTCTCTAATCCTAATTGTCATGATTTTCTAAGTTGAAAAATGCATAGAATTTAAGATTCTTGCAAATAATGACTAAAAGTTCTCAATATTAGTATAATTTTTATATAGTTAACATAAACCACTTTATTTTTTTTTATTATTAAATTTAATGGCGGAGACTTAGTCCCACAACTTGCCAGGGTCTTCCACAATTAAAATTATACTATTTATATAAAATTTCTTATATGAAAACTCTATGTAACGATTTGGTACAAATTATACCGAACCGATTTTAATAATTTTTTTTTTAAAACCTTCTACGTGTAATAATAAACGGGATTGTATACTTATTTTTTTGGTTTTTATTAGATAAACCTTTCTTTTATACCCTACACCCAGGGTATATTCACTTTGTCCTTCCGTTTGTAACGCAGAGAAGGAGGCGTGGCAGGTATAGAAAAGTATATATATTCTTGATCAGCGTCACCTCCTGAGTCGATATAGCCATGTCCGTCTGTCTGGCTGGCTGGCTGGGTGGCTGGCTGGCTGGCTGGCTGGCTGGCTGGGTGGCTGGCTGTGTGTTGAAATACACTTTTTGGGAAAACTGAGCAAGATATTTCAATGAAAATTGGTACACTGCCTCCGTCGTCAAAGTTAGCTCGGGGGATTGAAAATGAGCAAAATCAGTCAACGGACACGCCTACCGCCCATACAAAAATTATATTCAAAATGCAATTTTAGGAGTATTTTTCACGACAATGCAACCACAATACACATAAGTACTACGAATTGTAAGCGCAAGCTCTGATAAAAATTTGAGCGAATTCGGACGAGAGGGCATGGCACCTCCCATATAAGCAAAAGCTTCAAAACGCTATACTGAAAGCGGTTTTTGAGATATTCGAACCAAATTTGACTCAGACACTAAGAATTATAAATGAAAGCTCTCAGCAAAAATTGGGTGAAATCATACAAGGGGGCGTGGCACCTCCCATATAAGCAAAAGATTCAAAATGCTATACTGAAAGAGTTTTTTGAGATAATCCAACTAAATTTCACTCTGACACTAAAAACTATAAATGCAAGCTCTGAACAAAAACTGGGTGTACTCGGACAAGAGGGCGTGGCACCTCCCATATAAGCAAACTTTTCAAAATACTGCAGTGTAGGGTATTTATTTTTTGGCCAGGTCAAAATTTACACCCTTACTAGTTTATAGTATGAAGTTGTTGAAAAAAAAAAATTCAATGCTTGCATAAAAATGATCGTTTGTTGTTGTCTTTTCTGTCTCTTTCATTTACTGTTTTTTTTTTTTATTCTTGATGTTGTGTTGTTGATGAGAGCAAAAATGAGAGTGATTTCGTCAGTGATGCCAACTCAATATTTTCAATATTTTTGGACTTTTAACGATGTTTTACATGTTTTTCAATATTTTTCAATTCTTTTTGACTTTTTTTGATATTTTAGATGTTTTTCGAAATACTTGGACTTTGACCGATTTCTTCGATGTACATATTTCACTATTTTTCGAAACCTTTGATTTTGTTTCGATATATTGGATGTTTTGTTTTTAGACTTTTACCGATTTCTTCAATGTGTTTCAATATTTTTCAAAAAAAGCAAGATGCCCGCTTTTTCCAGCTTCTGATAGGTGAATGTATAACCTTTAATTTCGCGTTTGATTTTTTTTTAAGAAAATGTGTCCTTTTAGTGAATGTTTTTTGTGTACACTTTTTTGTCAAAAAATAAACCATAGTGCACCGTGCCATACTGAAAGAGTTTTTTGAGATAATCCAACTAAATTTCACTCAAACACTAAAAATATAGATGCAAGCTCTGAGCAAATACTGGGTGAACTCAGACAAGAAGGCGTGGCACCTCCCATATAAGCAAAAGCTTCAAAACGCTATGCTCAAAACGTTTTTTGAGACAATCCAACTAAATTGCACACAGATACTAAGAACTATAAATGCAAGCTCTGAGCAAAAACTGGGTGAACACCTTTACTAGTTTGCTTTATTTTTATTCTGGGCAAACATCTCCTTCGGTCATTCTTTCGTCAATACATCAAGGCCGATGATTTTGTTAAAGTTGCACCTTTTGTGTCCTGCCGGTCATTTTCGCAATTTATAACAGCCGTAACTTTCTCACATTGCTCTATTAGTTCACCATTCTGGATCCATTTCGGCTCATTTGTTGGATTCAAAATTCGTACCGGTATTTTGCTGTCCACTCTTGTTTTTACTAGGGTTCTTCCAATAACCAGGTCTTCCTTTATATTTTCCTTATCTGCTTCCACTACCCACTGATGGCTTGTCCCACAGTCTCCACTTGTTGTAGCCCAAATTTCTTCGGTGTTGGGTTCAATTCGGCAGCGCTCACTTATGTAGATTCTTGCAATTTTTAAATTTTGTGCAGAGCCAATGTCCAAAGGCAACTCCACATTGGCTTACCTTAACTTATTTTTCTAAAGGTCACTCCACACAATTGAATGCGATCCGCCCGTATCCGAAGTTAGCTCACATGTTCTTTCGTTGATTTTTCCACCGATGGTAATGCTGTTGGAATTCCGGCAGAGCTTCGAAACTAAGACTTTGGGGCAATCATAAGTAGGAGTCAGCTCACGCCTCGCTGTACTGACTCTCTTTAGTTTAACGACTGCAGTTCGTTACCATTTTCGCCATGGCAGTCACGTGCCATGTGTCCCTGCTTACCACTGTTATAGCATTTTCCGCTGAAGCCACTGCTGGCGAACGATAAATTTTTCTTTTCAGCCTCCACCTCCATCCGACGAGTTTTCAATGTTGGGCGGCATGTCAATGCAATCGTCTCTTGAGTGAGGGCAACCGTTACTGTTTCATTAAATGTTGTCTTCGGGCTCCTCATTGTTTCTCGTTTTGTCTATGAGTCACGCATGCCGTTAATAAACACCTTTATTTTGAATTTTTCAGGGTGTGCCAATCGTTCAATAACTGCAGCGTACTCCTGCAAGGACTCACCAGATTTCTGGATACTAATTTTCAACTCCAGACTGAATCTGTTTAATGTGGTCACTGCCATATTTTTGTATTTATTTACTTAATTTGATGTTTAAGCCAAAAACGTCATAGTTATGTTACCGTTGCCAGATTAGGGACTTGAAGCAAACATTTAGCAACATTTTCTGCTTTTGAACGCAAAACTTTTTGGTTTTTTTTTTTTTTTAAGTTAATCTGAAACAATATTTTAGCATTATTTTTTTTTCTGTATTTTTTTAAAATTTTTAATTTTGAACTCAATTTGGAAAGAATTTTATACCTACATATTTTTTTTTGCAACAGAGACACTGCAAGATAAATGTTAAATTTTTGTCGTGTGTATCTATTTAATTGTTTTGGCACATAAACAAATGAATACATATGTATGTATACATATTTTTTTCAAATAATTTCGGGTTTTGTAAATCTTTTCAGGGATAAATGATAATAAAATAAGTCAGAAAAAAATACGTTGATCTGGTAACACAGCATTATGTAATCGTCAGCCAATCAAAATCATTTAAATGAAAAAAATTATCTGATTGGTGTATGACTCAATATGGCGGATGTGCAAATTTTTAGTATTTTATTTATTAAATGAGGAGTAGTCGAACAAAAGGTAACATTTCCAGTTTTGTCTTTTTGATTTTTTTTGAAGGATCGTTTGTAAATCTATGAACTACACATTCCAGTTGAATTTGGCGGTTCAAAGAATAACAGTTCCCAAGAAAACCGCGTTTTTCGTCGATTTCCGAACAAAAAGTAACATTTCCACTCCACTTACAATTTTTTTGTAGTTCTGACGAAAAATTACATTTACCTATTTAATACTAATCACTAATCATAGTCTTCGTCGAGCATTTTCAGTTGCTTTTATTGCTCCCATATGGCATCATTTCAGTTTAATGATTATCAAAAAGTAACATTTCCAAATTTCAAACTCAGTTATCTCCATCAATATGAAAGTTTTTAAATGTGTAAAAACGCGATTGTAAGGCAGTTTTTTTAAGTGTATATTTATGCATAAACATATTTTTTAAAAAAAATATGCTACCTTTTTTAATCACATTTTATTGATTTCTGAAAAAAAGGAAACTTGGAAATGTTACTTTTTGTTCGATTACTCCTCAAATATCTTATTAATCTCAATAAAAATGTAAAAACCATTATATCCGGGATTATTTGATAGTGTTATCACGCCTATTCTATCAAATGTGGCAACACTGATGGAATTTTGCCGAAACACAATAAGAAACAGTAGGCAAGTAGAGACTGCTAAAATGGAACGTGCGAAGCAAAGCCGAATGAAGATGTATTCATTTACTTTTTCTTTAAATTTTGTACCAAAAAACGGGGTCAACTCACAAAAATTTAAGCAGTCGGCAAGGAAGATTGTATAGTAATTAGCTACCAACAATGAAAATACATTGATGGTTGGAGCTTTACTGTTCAGTGTTTTTGAGTAAAACACCAATAAAAACACAAAAAAACAAGACAAAAATACACATAAATAAAAAAAGCAAAAAAATGTATCGGAAGGCTGGTTTGCGTTACTACCCAATGTGCACAAAAACGGATGAGGATCCGTTTCGAACCCGTTACGAGTTCATAAAGGTATAAAAAACGTAATTCGCGGTAACGGATCCATTCGAACCCGTAACGTACATAAAAACGAATTCAAAACGCAGTGTTAAAATAAGAAGAAAAAAATTATCGATCCGCCTATAGTAGAATTCAAACCAGGGTAATTCCGCAGTTCGGATTCGAAACGTATGTAAAAACGAATTCAAAACGGATTTGCTTTTAAATATGTTAATGTTGTATATTTACAGAAAAAAACCGTTTTGATGCGCTTATTAGCAATTAAAAAAAATAAAAAGAAAAAAAAGGAAGAAAAATAAAGGGTAAAAATCCACCTGTGGTAGGATTCGAACCTGGGTAAATCCGTTTCGAATCCGTAAATACTTCAAATACGAACTCAAAACGGATTTGCTTTAATTAATTTTAATGATAAAAAGAAAATATTTTTGATATGTTTTTTTTTTTTATCTTTTTATTTTATTGCGTATGATTTTTTGTAAACTTTTCAAACTCTGTTTGAAGAAATGTTTTTGATTCCAAATTTGAATATATATTTTTTATCAAAAAAAGGGAAGAGAAAGAACACAGAAGACTTATAAAAAAACAACATTTGTTTAATCAATACAAACTTTAAATCTCAACATCAGATAACTCTGCATCAGATAAGTCAACATCATATTGGTCAATAGCCTAGTTGTCTAACGTCTCGTGTATGAAAAGTAATACCCCGGGAGTCTGGGTTCGCCTCCCGGCCGGGCTAGTAATTTTTTATTTTTTTTGTTATTTTATTTTTTTTAATTAAAAATAAGCTCTTCACCATTTTTTTTTTTTTTTTTTTTTATAAGCAGCATTAACATTATTAAAAGCGAATCCGTTTTGAATTCGTTTTTGATGTACGTTACAGGTTCGAAACGGATCCATAAAAGTAGAAAAAACGATTCGTTTTTTTTTTAGGAATCCTTCCCACAAACGGATCAGTAACGGATAAAAGGTACGAAAATATGAATCCGTTACGGATTCGAAACGAGTCCGTTGGGCACACTGGGTGGTTTCGGGGCACACCACAGGTCAAAATTGACTATTATAAGCCAATTTCTCATCAGACGCATTGCCGACATCGTATAGAATTCTGCAATCATACTTTATTTAACTTTTAGCATAGATTAAACGAGAATCACAGCTACAAGAAAAACACAGCACATGCAAAAATTCTAATTTCTTTGTTTTTTCCCTTTATATGCATGCCCTGCCGTTGTGAGTCATCGATATTATATATTTTTCCATAGCGCTTCGTTTGCAAGGTTTTTTGCCGAGACAAAACGAAGCAGCAAGCGCATTCGTATGTTTATCAGTTGGCTCTCTGAGATTTTCTAATTTTTTATTGGTTTTGGAACAGATAATGATTTACATTATTAGCTACCAACAATGAAAATACATTGATGGTTGGAGCTTTACTGTTCAGTGTTTTTGAGTAAAACACCAATAAAAACAAAAAAAAAAAAACAAGGCAAAAATACACATAAATAAAAAAAGCAAATAAATATATCGGAAGGCTGGTTTGCGTTACTAGTTTCGGGACCCACCACAGGTCAAAATTGGCTATAATAAGTCAATTCCTCATCAGACGCATTGCCGACATCGTAACTTTTAGCATAGATTAGACAAAAATCACAGCTACAAGAAAAACACAGCACATGCAAAAATTCTAATTTCTTTGTTTTTTCCCTTTATATGCATTGCCCTGCCGTTGTGAGTCATCGATGTTATCCTAGTTTTGCATAGCGCTTCGTTTGGAAGGTTTTTTGCCGAGACAAAACGAAGTAGCAAGCGCATTCGTATATTTATCAGCTGGCTCTCTGAGATTTTCTAATTAATTATGTGTATTTTTGCCTTGTTTTTTTTTTATGTTTTTATTGGTGTTTTACTCAAAAACACTGAACAGTAAAGCTCCAACCATCAATGTATTTTCATTGTTGGTAGCTAATAATGTAAATCATTATCTGTTCCAAAACCAATAAAAAATTAGAAAATCTCAGAGAGCCAACTGATAAACATACGAATGCGCTTGCTACTTCGTTTTGTCTCGGCAAAAAACCTTGCAAACGAAGCGCTATGGAAAAATATATAATATCGATGACTCAACGGCAGGGCAATGCATATAAAGGGAAAAAACAAAGAAATTAGAATTTTTGCATGTGCTGTGTTTTTCTTGTAGCTGTGATTCTCGTTTAGTCTATGCTAAAAGTTAAATAAAGTATGCTTGCAGAATTCTATACGATGTCGGCAATGTGTCTGATGAGAAATTGACTTATAATAGTCAATTTTGACCTGTGGTGTGCCCCGAAACCACCCAGTGTGCCCAACGGACTCGTTTCGAATCCGTAACGGATTCATATTTTCGTACCTTTTATCCGTTACTGATCCGTTTGTGGGAAGGATTCCTAAAAAAAAAACGAATCGTTTTTTCTACTTTTATGGATTCGTTTCGAACCTGTAACGTACATCAAAAACGAATTCAAAACGGATTCGCTTTTAATAATGTTAATGCTGCTGAACAGTAAAGCTCCAACAACCAAACAATAAAAATGTAGATTGTATAGTAAAATTAACTAAAATATTAATGGAAAAAGGAAAAAATTGCTGCGGACTTGAAACTGGGCACAGTTGTTTATTGGACTATATTTACTTTACAAAAAAAAGTCCACCCCTTAATGGGGGGCCTAACCCCCCTTTTTGGTGATTCAAAGTTTAAAAAAGTCAGTGATGATTAACTTAAAAACTATTCGTCAGACAAAAAAGTTTTCAAAAATGCATGTGCCCCCAAAATTTAAATATTTCGAATCCGCTTTAATTAACAAACGATCATAATTTTTTTGTTCCTTGACCGATCGATCAAAAAGCATTTTAAATGTAAAGATTAAGGATTTTTAGCCATATGCCTTCCGAATTCAAAATTTTATAAATCATGTTGAAAAATATGCATGTAAAAAACATACCTATTAAAATAGTAAAATTTAAATAAAATAACTAATTTTTCATCTACGTCAAAATTATTAACCCTTTAACTGTTTATGTCGAGTATACTCGTCGTGAAGATAAAAAAAATCCCATTCGTATTATTATTAAACGAATCAACTGTAATTTTTTTTTCCTGAAAAAGGCAAATAAAGATCTTTTAAAAAATGTACATCTTTGAATATTCGTTAGTCTGGCAACCTTATTTTAATTCACAATAGCTGAAATAACAAATTCTGGGGAAGTACCGTTACAAAACGATTTTATGTGATATTTTTTTTATCAATGAAATAAATTTTGTTTGTTAACAACGAATAAAAATATATATTTTTTAAAAAACCAACGCGCAACTTTTGATCATAACTGCTTACTTTTATAGGCAGAAACATTTTACTCTGTTTATGTCGAGTATACTCGTCTTCGATGGAAAATAATGAAACAGTTAAAGGGTTAAAAATATAGAAATAATCAGGCATGTTCTGAAATCCGATTCAAATTGGTTTATGTTTCGGTCAATCGCGTAGGAACCATTAGCAAATTTTGTTTGCTGAATTACAAATTCCATCTTATTTGTCGCAATGCGAAGCTCTTGAAGATTGATTTAATTCCGATTCCGAAGTAAATCGGATTTCGGAACATGCTTCTGAATTAAAATTTATTTTTAAAGATATAAGGATAACGACGGTGTTTTATATATAAGTATTTAGTAATATTTCAAATATAGAATGTTTTTTTTTTTTTTTTTCGTTTACATAAATTTTTTTAATATGTTTAACCTACACCCAGGGTGTATTCACTTTGTCACTTTAAAAAACATAACGATAAAAAACGACCAAAAAACGGATATAGAACAGTAAACAAGTTACTACACACATTAAGTAAATATTGTACTTAAGGCTACAATATTCTGAACTCATCTGCAGTTTTAAATAATTTTTAGAGGTCGCAATTTCGAATTGAAATCTGTCCCCTAGTTTTGGAAAAAAAAAATTCTTGAAAGCATTATGATATTACTGCATCGTACACCGGTTCCACTCAAAAGCGGCCAAAAAAAAGCGGCCAAAGAAAAAAAGGGGCCAAATACAAAAAGGGGCCAAAAAATAGCGGCCAAATAAAAAAGGGGCCAAAAATGGTTAAAGTGTTAAATTATCATTATTTTGTTAAAAATCAAAGACAATCCAAACATCTGGAAGTTTATCTCTATACTTCAGCAGGAACATTCTTTGGTAAGTCTTGCTACTACTCAAGATGCTGCTGGTGCAGAATCAGAACAGTCTCGCAAGCGATATCGAGAAGCTAACATTCGCCTCAAGACTGTAGTTTCTGGATTGGAACCCAAATGGGTAACTGAAGATCTCACTCATGCTGAAATTTACGAATACTTAACTAATGTCAGCAATCACATTCACTATAATTAACTTCATTGTACTTCTTAACTAACTTTTTCCATTTATTATTTACACAATTTGTCAATTTACTTTACTATTTTACCTAATGTCTTTGATTTTTAACAAAATAATGATAATTTAACACTTTAACCATTTTTGGCCCCTTTTTTATTTGGCCGCTATTTTTTGGCCCCTTTTTGTTGGCCGCTATTTTTTTGGCCGCTTTTGAGTACCTCCATGGTACTCCTGTATCAGACAATAGACTGTAATACACATGCATTAATTCTGATCACTATCCGTCACCCAAAAGTTATCATGTCCAGATGCGTCCAAAAAAAAAAAATCTGTTTGCGTTTTATAGGGAAGTTTATACAAAAACAGGTTTTTTTTTTTTTAAAAAATCATGGTCACAAACGTGGCACTCCCAAGTAGTACATTTTATTTTATGAATGAAACAATTTGAAGGATTTGCATACATAACTCTAAAACCGTTCGGAAAAATTTAAGACTCAAAAGCGTGCTTCACAAAGAGCGATTAATTACAAAAATGTCAGAAACGTGGCACTTTTATCACTTTGCAAAACACATATTTTGATACATAATAAACACATAATAAACACACCAACACAACATCGACTCAATTACAAAACAGACACTGAAAACTGCGCTCACATATACAGACGTATAATAAAACAACTCAAAAAAACCTACAAATAAAAATTGAGACAGCTGATCAGAGCAACAAAACATTGGACAACAGAAAGGCTGACAAAACAGTGAAATATTTTTACTGCAATATTTTTAAACTTTTTTGTTGTTCAATTGTGTGTCTTTTTTAAATGTTGTGATTTTGGTTGTCAAAATTGAGTTTTTAAGTTTTTAATATTTTTATTTCTGTAAGTTTTCTATATAATTTTATTACATTTTGATTTTGTTCGTAATTGTGATTTGTATTCTATGTACTTTTCGTCCCTGAAGATGACTTCGAAAGGAAGTCGAAATATTGGAAATAATTAATAAAAATGAAAAACAAAAAAGCAATAAACGATAGAAGTGAAAATGTCACAGTAGCAGCGTTGCCTACAAACACATAAGTCTTAGCCCAGATAGATCTGATTTTTTTTTTTTAAATTTACCAATTATTTTGTATATTTCGTAGTTTCGAGGTTGTTTGACAATGAATATGGTGACTTAAGAATTTTTTGGAATTGGTGACGTCACAAATGGACTTCCTTCCAGAAGGACGTCAGTGTTATATGCAAGCAAAATTATTATCATTTTTGTTTATATTTCTCTAATCAGTATCATTATCTGCAAGTTAGTTTCCCATTTTATCGATTTTATAAGAATACCAAAAACAAAACCTTTAGTATAGTTGACTCTTGAACGCTGAAAATGAAAGTTTAGCTTCAAGCTTTTCGGTGTTTACTTTCAGATTGTCGGTTTTTGTTGGGGCTACAGCAGAAAACGTACTTTTTCCTATGTTTTCTTCAATTCTTCTGTATTCTGAAACGAACATTTCTTATACAATCCGCCCAAATGTCACTACAATTGTCTTATCAATTTGAAGAGTCCTTATTCGTTAAGAAACAACCGCTTTGGATATGAAGATGATCTTGAAGCTAAAATTTGTTCCCAACCCAATCGGCTATCTTCTTGTGAACTTTTTGATTCCATGACTTCCAAATGATAGGACAATACTCTAAACGACTAAATGTTTTTATTAGAGCAGTGCAAAACCATGACATATCTTGTTCAGGAGGGGGTTAACCTCGGCTAAGCAGTCATTGCTTTTTAGGTTGTCATTTTGACAGATGTCTAGGTAAATGTATTGCCTATCACTAATTGGTATCAATCCCCTGAGTAAGGCCTCCATCGGCATTATTTGGTAGTAATAAAGCAAAATTGACCCCTCTATATCCTATGGCATCATCCTTTCCCTCCAAAACTTACAAAAATTTCTTCCAATGGAAGCAGTTTTCAGAGTATGAAAAAGAAAACTTTATGACGCGGATTCGACTGACGTCCTTCCAGAAGGATTGTCGAAATAACGGACGTTGCTGATTACAAAAGAGGCAATATTTTATCTTATTCATTATTAGGAGTATTTGAAGAGTTCAGACAATCAAAACAATACACAAAAACAATTAACAGGTAATTAGCCATGAACGGCGAAATCGGAGTAATCGCTGGTGAGAAATAGGTATAACATATAAGCCGCACTGCTCACTTGTTAAACCACAACTGAATAAAACAGCGGCCATTTCTCATGTGTTAGGATTTCAGCATCAGTTAAAAATCCAATTTGAGTCCACCGACAAGTTTGAATGAGAAGAAAACATCAAAATGCCGACCAAAGTCCCGAATCCTTCCAGAAGGACGTCAGGTCTATCTGGGTTTAGTTCGAAACTTGCACCGTCTTTTTTATTTTTATGCATTTAAAAAATTTTACTATGTGTAAACCGTAAAAATTACGGGCGCACAGTCTAAAAAAAACAATTACGGGGAATTTCAACTTTTGCGGTTTAGTTTTTTCCGCGCAGTATGCAAATCGACGTAGGTCCTTACAAAGACTGATTGAAATTATGCTTTCGTTTGGCCTTTAATGCACTCAATTTTTATTGCTACATGGCTTCTATTGTACCTAAGCAGAGTACAAATTCTAATTATGCCATCATTTATTTCGGTCAATTTACCTATGTTTCTTATCTGTTACACGATTTCGTAGAGGTGATAACATAATTGGAGAAGCGGAGTATCCACCGTCGGCAAGCAGGGTGTATTACGTTGGTGTGTATTATGTTATTATTTTGTTGCTTCTACCCGATCAAAAAAACTTGTCAAGTTCTTGTCATTGTATCAGAAATGTATATCAAAATGATATCAAAAATTTGTCAGCGGCTGATATCCATTTTTTGTATATCATTTTGATATATTTTTGATATCATTGAATGACATGTCAATTTTGTATCAGAAATGTATATCAAAATGATATCAAAAATTTGTCAGCGGCTGATATCCATTTTTTGTATATCATTTTGATATATTTTTGATATCATTGAATGACATGTCAATTTTGTATCAGAAATGTATATCAAAATGATATCAAAAATTTGTCAGCGGCTGATATCCATTTTTTGTATATCATTTTGATATATTTTTGATATCATTGAATGACATGTCAATTTTGTATCAGAAATGTATATCAAAATGATATCAAAAATTTGTCAGCTGCTGATATCCATTTTTTGTATATCATTTTGATATATTTTTGATATCATTGAATGACATGTCAATTTTGTATCAGAAATGTATATCAAAATGATATCAAAAATTTATCAGCCGCTGATATCAATTTTGTATCAGAAATGTATATCAAAATGATATCAAAAATTTATCAGCTGCTGATATGTCAAATTTTACGTTTTCGTTTGTGAATTTTATTTAAAGATAATTATAGAAGACGAACGCGCAGCCAATTATAGTGAATAAGTTAATTTTCTAATGAAATTAGTGAAAAGCACAAAAATATAATTGAGTGCAAAAGAACCGACACTCCATTCAGTTGCTGCATGCGGCCTGTGGTTGGGAAAACTAAAAGTATGGAAAACGGACGAGCAGCCAATTTTAGTAAGAAGTGAGTTTTGCCTTGAAATTAGTGAAAAAGCATATGAAAAATATAATTGAGTACAAAAAAAAAAAAACGATTAACCACAATATTTAAAAATTTGGCCATAATCTGCGTCACTTTAGTTATCGGACCCAAAATTGGTTGTCATTTTTGTATCAGAAATGTACAAAAATTGTATATCATTTTGATATCTTTTTTTGATATCATTTTGATATCTTTTTTTGATATCATTTTGATATCTTTTTTTGATATCATTTTGATATCATTTTGATATCTTTTTTTGATATCATTTTGATATCTTTTTTTGATATCATGGTGATATACAAAAAGCGTTACATTCCGTATATCACTGTGATATCCTTTTTTTATCAAAATCTTGTATGTCACTGACAAATTTTGGATATCATTTTGATATATTTTTGATATACTTTTTTTGATCGGGTAGGGTCGTTTTTAATTCGTAGCTGTACATTTTCTAAAATAACCATTTGACTTGTCCTACCTTCCTGGCTGAACATTTTATGCGAACTTCTCAACACGTTTCTTGTATACCTTAGGTCTTCTCATTAAATAAACATCGTCCAAAATTACAAAACCTCTTCGTTTTTTATTCGTACTTGTACATTTAAGGAATTAGTACCTGGAGACCGATCCTTGCTCGGTCAACAATCTGATCTTAGTATTTAGTCGATGTTTTTATTCATAGCTATTTTTTGTGATGAAATTCGTATCTTTTCGTCTCCAATTTTCATGCTTTCAAAAAGATAAACTAACCGATGAGAATTATAATAAGAAACAACTCGGAAAGTATCGAATGGTAAAGAGTGTGTCGAACAAAACGTATACACGCTTAAAGTTAAATAAAACTTAAACCATTCAATTTAAAAATTCTTAAAAATATGTGAATTTATTAATATATTATAGTAATTCTTTAAACATTAAAATATTGAAATATTAATCGGAATTTATAAATCTATCCACTTTTTCCGGGAAACCTGTCATTAACGATTTTATAGTTGTTTCCGTTACCTTTTTGGAGGAGCCGGTATATTTACGCTTGAAGTCAGACATGTCCTGGGATAACATTCCTGTGTTCTTCAATTCCCTTTTCACCCGATATCTCTCCATAGGCCGGAGTTCTGGACAGTTGGGTGGGTTTGTTTCCCGTGGTACAAAATTTACATTATTATTTGCATACCACCCAAGGGCCTTTTTTCCATAAAGGCATGATGGTAAACAGTGGAGGATCCAGCACTGTCAAGAGGGGGGGGGGGGCGATTGACCACATTTCTAGATAATAATAATAATCATGAAGGCGTAAAAATGTAGACAGTACAAAACTTTTCATATATAATTAATTTTTTTTTAATTTTATATACGAAAATTAAATCATTTCATATGTTTTATCTATTTAATTTATATTAAAATATTGATAATAGACAAACAGTTAAAAAGGTAATAACATATAATTGCTAAGAATTACAATACAAAATTTAAACGATGTTTCCTCGTACGCGCATAACGATCGATGACTTTATCAATATCAATGTGAATATCATAATGAATATTCATTAAAGCCAAGCCAACCAATCTATCTTCAGCCATTGTTGAACGTAGCCATGTTTTGATACGCCTCAAAGTAGAAAATGTTCGTTCAGCACTAGATGCACTTAAAGGTAATGTCGCAAAAATTTTTAACAAAGTATGAATGGTAGGATATATATCAATATCGCAAAATTCTAATAGCTTCACGCTGTCATAAGAAACGTCGTATTTTTCTCTCTGCCACTTTGCTTCCCACAGTTCCAATTCTGCTCTGAGAGTTTTATATAAAGACGCTGAATTTTCATTGAAAAAAACAGAATATTTTTCAGCAAGAATATGAGCAGCGTTTTTTATTGACTCTTCATCAGATTTTTCTAATACGTCAGGAAATATTATTGAAAAACTGTATAAATTTAGCGTCTCATTAGGAAAGCGAGATTTTAAATCTTCCATGATGGTATCGATTAACGGTATGTATATAGATCGTCTAAAATAGTCCTGAGGATTTTGATATGGATAATTTGCTCGATTTCGTTGCTTTTGCGCTAGTCGAGGAAGTTTCATTTCTATACAGAGTTCATTAGCAATGCCACAAATTTCGTCATACAAACTTGAAAACGTTTCATCACATTTTTCGCGCTTTCGATTCAAAATCTTTAAAACATCATTGAGCATATCACGTGCTGATTTTAGATCGATTTTTGATTTTTGAAAAAAACGACTTAATGGCAAAGTGCAAGAAAGTACTTCTGATAAGTAAACGGTCGACACAAGAAAGCCAGAGTCAGATATAGCAGATTTTAATATCTTTGCCTTTGCAGCAGTCTGAAGGTCCTTCCACGAAGATATATCGTCAAGGCATTCGTGAATTTTCGGTATAGATTCTCGAAATTGAAGAACTCCGTTGTGACGTTCAACCCATCTCGTCTCGCATAAACCAATAAGTTGATGTCCCATTATATTTTTAAGAACTGCATTGCGTTTTGACGAAGCTTTAAAAAAAGATATCACTTCTTTCATCGTTCCAATTGCATTTCTCACAGACTGTACTGATGAAGATTTACCAATTGAAAGATTTAAAATATGGTTGAAGCATGGTGAATAAACAGCATTAATAGCTTCATTTTTTAAGGTAATTACCGCACCAACAGTTTCAGAAACCATTACAGAGCAGCCATCTGTAGTCAAGCCTACGCAATAGCTAACATCTAAAGTTGCTTTCTTCAAAGTTTCTAATACAACTTGACCTAAGTTATAACCTGTTACTTTAATTTCATTGTCTATTTCACAATCAGTTTTATTCGAATTTTTTATCTCATTATAAAGATCAACGAACTGAATGAAATCTTCTCTAACTTTGCATTTGTATAAATATCTTACTACCAGTGTCATTTGAGAGATATGAGCAATATCTGTAGTCTCGTCAAACATTACACTATAAAAATTAGCTTCTTTGATTCGACTTATAAGTTCGCACAAAATTTCTTCTCCAAAGCAATTAATAATCTCATCCTGCGTGGTCTTACTTATAAAAGTTGCTCGAGGTGAAGATTGTTCAAGATGATTTTTCAATTCTAAATCTCCACTTTGAATTCGAAACCTTAATAACTCTCTAAAATGTCCCTCGTTAATAAGGCTATCAGAAGTATTAAAGTTTAATTTTCCATCGTCACGATGACCTCGATGACCTTGTCTACCAAGATAATTTATGCATTCAACTATTCGTCTTAAATGATTTCGATTTTCCAACACCTGTTTCAACCTCTCATTATCGATTTGATTGACAATATCTAAATTTGGGTTTTCAATAACTTTTAAGAATTGTTTCGCAGACACTAGAGATTGAATATGATAATCACGTGATGCGTGACCTTCAAAAAAGCCATCTTTTCCGAAAAGCTTCGAAAATTTACACAATGGTTCTAATACTAATTTCTTCACGTGAATATTTTTGTGATTACCCGATCAAAAAAACTTGTCAAGTTCTTGTCATTGTATCAGAAATGTATATCAAAATGATATCAAAAATGTATCAGCCGCTGATATCCATTTTTTGTATATCATTTTGATATATTTTTGATATCATTGAATGACATGTCAATTTTGTATCAGAAATGTATATCAAAATGATATCAAAAATTTGTCAGCGGCTGATATCCATTTTTTGTATATCATTTTGATATATTTTTGATATCATTGAATGGCATGTCAATTTTGTATCAGAAATGTATATCAAAATGATATCAAAAATTTATCAGCCGCTGATATCAATTTTGTATCAGAAATGTATATCAAAATGATATCAAAAATTTATCAGCTGCTGATATGTCAAAATTGACGTTTTCGTTTGAGGATTTTATGGAAAGATAACTTTGGAAGACAAACGCGCAGTCAATTTTAGTGTAAAAGAAGTGAATTTTCTACTTAAATTAGTGAAAAGCACACAAATATAATTGAGTGCAAAAAAACCGACACTCCCTTCAGTTGTTGTAAGCCTGTGGTTGGGAAAACAAAAGCTATGGAAAGCGGACGCACAGTTAATTTTAGTAAGTGAATTTTCTCATGAAATTAGTGAAAAAGCACAAACATATAATTGAGTTAAAAAAACCGGCATTTCATTCATTTGCTGCATGCGGGCAATTTCTAAAAACTTGTTGCCGACGATCATATACAATATTGCAAAATTTGGTTATGTCAATTTTGTATCAGAAATGGATATCAAAATGATATACAAATTTTGTATATCATTGATATACAATTTTTGTATATCATTTTGATATCTTTTTTTGATATCATTTTGATATCTTTTTTTGATATCATTTTGATATCTTTTTTTGATATCATTTTGATATCATTTTGATATCTTTTTTTGATATCATTTTGATATCTTTTTTTGATATCATTTTGATATCTTTTTTTGATATCATTTTGATATCTTTTTTTGATATCATGGTGATATACAAAAAGCGTTACATTCCGTATATCACTGTGATATCCTTTTTTTATCAAAATCTTGTATGTCACTGACAAATTTTGGATATCATTTTGATATATTTTTGATATACTTTTTTTGATCGGGTACTTCCAACATTCAGGAATAATGCACAATATTTGCAAAAGTATCATTTTTTCGCATCGGAAAATACAAGCCATTCAAATTGATCTAAGTGCTTCTGATTAGCATATCTTTTACCTTCTACGCCATTCTTTATCTTTATCGAATGAGGAAATTGATAATTTTTTGAAGGAACCCAATGATTTTGTAAAATTTCCTTTTTTGTTAAGTTATCGATCGTTAGACCAATATAATTTCCAATATCTAAAGCGAGGTTTGGTGTATTTGTCTTGTTACTATCGTTCACAGATGAATCAGACGGATTGATTTGTTTATCATTTAAATTCACCTCATTGCCCTTATCTAAACACATTTGTAAAAAGTATAAAAAAAGTTATTAGTATTTATAAATTTAAAATCGATAAAGTATAGTTTCGTTTCGTTACCTTCTACATTCTTATCATTATCATTACTATTAATATTATCTTCAATTTTTCGTTGATCTTTAAAAAAATAATCAGTTATGTTGGATCTTTTACTTTTCAAGTTCTCGGTAGGAGCTTCTGGCTCCTTTCGTTTATTTGACATTTTATAACTTTATGGTTCTACGCCTGGAATTGAGCTATGGGATTGAGTCAAGCAAATGGCCGGGTGAGAATGTTTAGGCGATTTTAAAACGAAAAATGTGCGAGAAAAAACCAAATATTATTATTAATATTAAACTTAATAATGTTAAACTTAATAATATTGAACTTTGGCCAGTTAAATAAGGGTAAATATTGATTTACAAAATTTTAAAATAACTTACATAATTAAAATCGGCTTTTTTTACCGTGAGTGCATTTATAATTAAACCTACTGCTATTAGTTAGTTATTTTAGGTTTTTTATAAATTTTAACCACTAAAATAATTAGAATTTAAGTTTTTATTACACTTGTTGAATATTTTAATAAAAGTGAAACAGCTGGTACACATAAGAATAAGGAATGTCAAAATGCATGTGAGCGGTGTACACACTATCAAATTTTGTCGATTTTAATTTGATGAATTCGAACTTGTTTGGCATCACTAATTTTAAGCTCTGATGTACACACCATCAAATCACTCTTCAAATTTCAGTTTTGCTTTGTACGCCGATTAGGTAACATCGGAATAGAGGATGAATTCTGGCTATGAAAATTGAAGCGTCGATGAAAAACAAGGAAACTAATTATTAAAATGTATTGGAAATACCATAAATTAAATTTATTTGCTGAAATAAATTATTGAAAAAACAACTAAAAATTATTTTGTTACTATTTTACAAAAAAAATATACTCTTGTACATAAAATTCTTCAGAAGCTGCATCTAAAATTATGAAGAGATTTTTAATTTGAAGTTATATATATAGAAAATTAAAGGAAGGTGATTTTTGGTTTTTTCAGAACATTTTCTCAATAAAACGGACATAAAAAAAGTCTGTCGGACCGATTTAAAATTTTTTTCGGATTTGAAGTTCTTGCTATATTTTGCTTCGTTTGACATTTTCGTTTGGAAATTCTGAAGGCTAAAAATTTTTTAATTATTTTTTGCGCGGACTTAAATCATGATTTTGGATTTGTCATTTTATCTGAAAACTGAGACGTGATGGAAAAATTTTGTAAATGCTGTCCTTCTATATCAAAAGCAAGTAATAATAATTACATAGTCCAAACTCAGATATTTTTTTGCCGTTGAACAGTGTTATTTAAGCTATCTTTCAACCACAACCTTACTTTAAATAATGAAAACAACCCTTATAGTATAAAAAAAAAAAATCATGTTCCTCTTTACTTTCATCATTTAAGCGACGTGCACTCGTTGAAATCTTTTTTTGAAATGAAAAGACGCATACAGAAAAATGTATTTCCGTTCACATTTTCAAATAACTCATCAAATCACTCGTCAAATCAGCGAAAAGTCGAAAATTTTTGATTTCCTTCAAAGTTTTTGACAAATTATTTAAAGAAGCGTTCTAACTATCGAAAACTCATCAAATCCATAAATTTTTTTTTTTTTTGATGGCAAAATTGGTGATGCCAGATAAATTCGAGCTCATCAAATTAATTTTTGCAATTTGATAGTGTGTACACCCCATGTGAATGTATGCTATTGAAAGGCAAATTACATGACAAATATTTTGAAGCCAAATTAGCAAGTAGATATTTTACTGTAAATACGATAAATATTATTTTATAGTAAATAACTAATTAATATTTATTAATAATTAATATTTCTATCTTATTTAAATATATAATAATCTGTATTATTATATTATATTATAATACTTTTAAAAAAAAACTGAATGTTTTCGAAACCTTTACATATAATTTAAAAAAAAAATGTAATCACTTGGTTTGAGAGGGGGGGGCGATCGCCCCCATCGCCCCCCCCCCCCTGGATCCGCCACTGATGGTAAATCGGGCCAGAAATATGTAGGCACTCTGTGCTGTTTTAGAAAAGGCAAAAGCCATTTTCGAAGACACTCCTTAATATACATTTCTGTATTTATCGTTCCTGATGTCACAAATGCTTGGCTTCTTTTGCCACAACTGCAAATGGCTTGCCACACAAGAAACTTCGTAGGGAGTTTTCTTTGTTTTTTTGTCCGGTATTGTTCCTGAATATTATCTCGTACATCAGCCACATAAAAATCTTGACCCGGGAGTTGTGAAAAGTCTGCCTGAACATAAGTTACATCATCCATCACACTGCACGTACATTTTTTTATAAAATTAGACCTCAATTTTTTAGCTCATTTTTTTGCTTCTAAATTTTAAAGAACTAAATATTCTTTTTAATTTTTTGGACCTAGAGCCCAAAAAAAAAAATCAAATATTTAAACCAGAAGGTCACTAAAATTCATATCAAATAAATAAATTCTTTACCGCATTGCGATCTGGAACTTTATACGACTTCAGCTTAGCATTAGCTTTGGTTCTGCACACAAAAGAATTTAACTGCACGAGCTGCTTTTCTGACAGAATTGTTCGGAGCTCTTCGAAAGAGTTGTTCGACAATATTTTTTTCTTCCTGATACAGGTTTTCGTGCAATGTTTAAGTCTTCTTTATACTGTTTAATGGCTTTTGAAACAGTGTGACGATGAACCTTGAGATCTGTTGCTATTTTTTTTAAAAGTCCACAATAGATTTTTTTGAAAAGTTTTAATTATTTTTTCACGTACTTTTATTTCGCTGTCCGTTTTGAATGAAATACAATTGAAAATGAATAATTTGAATAAATATAATATCTTATATATTTTTAAAAATTACTTGATTAAAAAAAAAAAAAAATATTCGTTGGGCACAGGATAAGATATGGATGAAAAAGTGTGTATAAGTCTTTTTCGACACACTCTTTATAGGTAACAATAGAAAAATATCAAAAACTCAAAATTTTTTTTTTTTGGTGAAATAGAGCGCCCTAAAATAAATAAAATGGATATGCCATGTACCTAAAATATTTCGTCTTTTAAATGGGGGCTGAAATATCTTATCTTCGAAGGATCATAACTCGCAAAGTAAGGGTCCTATTGGAAAAATCCGAAAGGATATTTTGATAAGGAAGAGTGTGGCTATTCGATGCCATTAATAAAACAGAATTTCACCTTTTGTAGCTACGCTGTAAGACTGAATACATCGTTTTCTTCAACTTCAAGCAAGGATATTTCAAAATTCAGCAGGTATAACGACAGTTCTGCTAAAGAAGACGGATTCAGCGTCGAAAAGTACATATACAGCATGTAAGAAATAAAAAGTTCGGTCCATTTTTTTGTGCCTGAGCAATTAACCAAAATTTTTATTTTGGTAAAAATTGGGCGTGGCAATTATTGAACAACGCCCACTTTTCGTTGTGCTTTAGATATTCATGACCCAGACCCGCATACCAAATTTCATCAAAGTATGTTGTACCATTTGCGAGAAATAACGTTTAATGTGATTTACTTGTATGGGAGGTTCGACGCGCACCGGCGATATTTTGCCCACTTTCAGGTCCGTAGGTGCCTAATTGCAAGTAGACTCCCTACAGCTAAATTCTGAAAGATTGCTTTAGAAGTTTTCTTTTTATAGCGTATTATATTTTTGTGAGCGGTGCCACGCCCTTCAACGAGTTTTCCCAATATAACGGCATATGACATATAAATGCTTGCTTCTACGGGTACCTAACGTCTCTTAAATTTTCATCAAAATTGTTGAAGTCGTTTTCGAGTAATATTGAATCAGAATTTTCAATGGTTAAAAAGGGGGCGTGGCACTTCTTCGACACCGCCAACCTTACAAGGCATTGATAAGCAGTACCCTCCTACCAAATTTCATCAAAATACCTTGTATAGTTCATTCTTCCTTTCATGCTAATATCTATCAGTATCCCAAGTTTCATTGAAATAGCTACAGCTGTTTTCGTGAAATAATATTGGTACAGAAATAAGAACAAACAAATATAAATAGAAACAAGCAAACATACAATTTCAGCTCGTATAAGAAGAGAAAATTTACCATCCTGTTTCTAAAATAATCATTTGACTTGTCTTACCTTCCTGGCTGAACATTTTATGCGAACTTGTCAACACGTGTCTTGTATACCTTAGGCTTTCTCATTAAATTAACAGCGTCCAAAATTACAAAACCTTCCAAAATATCGCGTTGAATTTGCTTAATAACAACTTCAGCTGAAACTATACTTTTAGTTCTAGCTGAGGGGCCGTCCATTAATAACGTAAGACGTTTTAAGCATATTTTTCATTACCCCCTCCCCTCCCCATACACTCTTACGTAAGAATTCTATATATCTAATTTTTTTTTTTTTAATAAATAACATATATAAGGCACTACTTATATTTCGGGAATAGCAAATAATAACAAACATTTTTAACCTAAAATGCCTTTATTGTTTTTCAAAATATTCTTCTTGATGATCAATACCTTTTGCATTCGTTTAAACCATTTGTCATAGCAGTTTTCCCATGCCTCTTGAGACACCTCCAAAACATGGTTTTTGAACGCTTCAACTGCTTCGGCGCTCGTAAATCGTTGACCACGCAGTTTACCTTTGATGTTCGGGGACAAAAAGAAGTCACTGGGTGCCAAGTTAGGAATCCACCTGTTTCACGAGATGTACTTTTGTTGGATTTAGCTCGTCTTGGAATACCCACTCGGTCAATTGCTGTTTTGTTTCCAGCTCAAACGCATATATCCATGATTCGTCACCTATCACGATATTATACACGTCTTTTGAAGCTCCACGGTCGAATTTTTTAATCATTTCCTTACACCAAACGATGCGAGCCTTTTTTGAGCGATTGACAAATTATGGGGTTTGCAACGAGAACAAACGTTTTTTACAACTAAGTGTTCATCGAATGTATTGGAGTGGAAATAATGTGCAAGGATGCCTCTATCTCACAATATGCCACATGATGATCTTTCATTATCAGTTCATGCACTGCATCGATCTTTTGTGGCTCAACAACTGATTTTGGGTGACCGTCACAGAATTCGTCGGTGACCGAACTCCGACCACAATTGAGTTCACTATACCAACCATATACTGTGGTTTTTGATGGTGCTTTATCGCCATACAAAGAACTGAGTTCATCGACGCATTCTTGTTGACATAATCCACGTCGAAAGTTGTGAAAACTAATCCAACGAAAGAAAACCTTTTCTTCCAATTTCCATTGCACTTGTGCATCAAAACGTTGTGAGTACGTTTATGCTAAAAAATGTCAAACTTTATTATGGTGTTGCCAGATTTTAGCTATTGTTGCCAGTTCCCGAAATATAAGTAGTGCCCCTCGTATGAAGTATTCCGAATGATAAGAAAAACAAACAAATAAAGAATTAAAAGAAAATCAATATATCGACTCTATTCAGTTTCGAGTTATTTGGAGTACTGTCGAAAATTTTATAATCTTTAGTTTAACGAGACCCGCGGTAGGCAATAAGCTTTTTTACTCAAAATCAAGGCTTCGTATGAAAAAAGTGTATATACCATAAAATGGTTAGAATCGTCCAAGGAAAGTATTCCAAATGATAAGAAAAAGAAAGAAATAAAGAATTAACAGAAAATCAATCAGGCATGTTCTGAAATCCGATTGTCTTCGGAATCGGAATGAAAGCAATCTTTAAGAGCTCTGCGTTGCGATAAATAGGATGGAAACGGATTTGTCGTTCATTAAATAAAACTTGTTAATGATTCCTATCCGATTTACCGAAACATAAATCCGATTTGATGTTAAATATCAAAATGCGGAACTTTTGAAAATTGCTTTCATTCCGATTCCGAAGTGAAAAGGATTTCAGAACATGCCTGAATATATCGTCTCTATTCAGTTTCGAGTTATTTGGAGTACTGTCAAAAATTTTATAATCTTTAGTTAACGAGCCCCGCGGTAGGCAATACGCTTTTTACTTTTCAAGGAATACGTTTGAATTTTTTGAGACATTTTAAAATTTTTTCCAAAAAATTAAGATTTAAAAAATAAAATTTAAATTGTTTAGTGTTTAAACAATTCATGCATTTTACAGTTTACTACAATTTTGCACCAGAAAGTTTATTTTGTAAAAGTGATATTTTGTGAGTTATGGTCGAAAAACTAAAAAAGACCGACGATGCTTGTTAGGAAAAGTTACTTGTTGGATGGACACTTAGCTACAAATTTAGTAGAATAAAATAACGGTTTCTTTAGTAGTGTAAGAATATGTAAAGCACCCTGTTTAGGTGCTATCATCTTCATAACATTAACTATGTATTTAGCATAAACGTATAACGGTCAACTCTCTCTTTCCAATGTTTGAACTACATAAGCAGTAGTAAAGTTCTAAGATTTTTCAAAAAATGGCCGGCATTTTGTAAATTTTCCAAATTTAAAAATGAAAATTAAAATAACGTTTAAAATGCTACAAGAATCCGAAAACAAAAATTTAAAAAATTTATTTTTGGCATAATGGCGGGAAAATTGCATAGATTTTTCGCAAAAACACCACTCTGAAGTTCTATGCCCATAACTTGCAAAAAAAAAATTTTTTGCCAAAATTAAGCACTGCTGAGCACTTAGTACAGCTCTGTGAATTTTTATAAAAATCTGAGAACCCAACTGTAAATTCCGAAAAATTTATATGATCATGGCCAATTAGTGGATGGCCCCTAGCAGAAAAGTCGATGCCAAATCTATTATGAATGATTTAGTTATTACTAAAATAAAGTTCTGACTTAAGCTGATACCATTTATGACTATGAATATGCGGCATTCAATTTAAAATTTTTAATTTAAAGCCTTAAAATGCTTTTTCACCTTTAATGATCGCTTAAGACACAAAAAAGTTATACTCGTTAGTATTTAAAATTATAATGAAATATTTAAGTTTTTGGTACTCGCTCGTTTGAGAAAACGAAAAAAAGGACTCTTACTTAAACATTTCTTATCTCGGTCAATTTTTATGCCAGAAATATGTGCACAATTACATCTGCTATATTTCGTGCCTGGAAACTTTTTTCGTCAGGCGAATAGTTTTTAAGTTATTCGTCCAAATTTTTGAACTATGAACTCCAATGAAGGGGGTTAGACCCCCCGTTGAGCGTTGGATTTTTTTTTTTTTACAAAGTAACTATAGTCCAATAAACAACTGTGCCAAGTTTTAAGTCCGCAGCAATTTTTTCCTTTTTGATATTTAATTTTACTGTATTAAGAGACTGATAAGCAAAGCCGTATGAAGATGTGTTCGTATGCATAAAAATCCAAGAAAATCAACTGATAAGTGGAAAGAATCAATAAATAAGTTTTAATTACTTAAAATTTCAGCTATAAAAGTTGATTTTCATAATAAATTCAATTTTCAACCCTAAAGTTTCGAGTAAAATTGAAAATTTAAGCCGAATTTTATTACCGGCTCTAAATGTTGAGAGACAAATTTCCATGAATTATTCAGATTTTTATGGTGAATCCTGATTGGCCCTATTGAGCCTGATTGGCCGTTTGTTAATTTGACCGTCTGCCTGTTGAAACTACGGCCAATTGAATAATGCTAGGTACATGACATTTGGTACATATAACAATGATACGAGGCTGTCTGGAATTAAAAACGGGCGTCAACAGTTAAGCTTCGCTCTGCCTGCTTTATAATGTTATAAAATTCTTATACGGGAAGTAGACGTGAACAATGTTCATTGACTAGAGGACTGGTGTTGTGGTATATATTAATAGTGGCTAAATAATAACATAACAATTATATTCTGTTTCTTTTATTTACTATTAGTGATCAACCAAATGAAAGCACATCGGATGTTGACAGTCCAACAAAACGAATGACTCGGCTTCGGGCGCGTGGTGGCGTTCGTGACAAGCCCCCAATTATTGATGATGACGAGGATGACTATTTTGCACCCACAGTACGAAAACGAAAGCCAGCCATATCACGCAAACCAGCAGGGGAACGACGTGAACGTGTAGATCGCGCAAGAAAAGAAAACTTGGAGAAAGAAAACGACCGTTTTGATATTGAACGGGAGGTTACCACTGATGAAAATAGTTTATATTTTATTGTGAGACACTCAAAGGCAGCAATAGCGGTAAGCAAATTGTTTAATTTCTAACTAATCAGAAAATAACCAATGTGGAATGCAGAGTATAGTTGACGAATGGATAGAACAGTATAAACAAAATCGTGATTCTGCTTTAATATCACTTATGCAGTTTTTCATCAATGCCAGTGGCTGCAAAGGTAAAATTTCTGCAGACATGCAACATCCAATGGAACATACAGCTGTTATTCGAAAGATGACTGAAGAATTCGATGAGGTATTTAAAAAATATTTAACAAAGCAAACTTCCTTATGCAATTTTTAAGAATATAGAGAGCTTTCTGAAGTAATTACTACTCTACTGTGCATAACTATAGACGCACCTGATGTTTTGTTTGTACATCTGGATGTAGGCGCGATAAAAGAAGTAATAGCTTTGGAAGGAAAAATGAATCAATTGTCTTGTGCTAGGTGGCTGGCTTTATGATTGATTTTTGTTTTTGCACGGTTCATAACTATAGTCGCATTGTGATTTATTTAGTTTACTTGCTCTTAGTCTCTCATGAGAGAGATGACTAAGGGCTGAATTTGCCTTAATCTTATATTGTTGTTTTATCCTCAAAGAATGTAATGCAAGAAGCCTTAATTCAAGTAAATTTGATAACATAAAATTCATTTTTGAGGATTCGTCAATTGACGTGATATGTGCATCTGAAACCTAATTCTCAGCAATATGAGTGACGCTGTGTATAGTGTGAATAATTTTAAACTACTTCGAAACTACAGACCTGACAAAAGAGAGGGTGGTGTTGCCATATACTATATAAATGCGAAACTTGTCAGTAAATCTAATAGCAGTGTTGAGTTTTTGAATATTTTTATTTCAGATAATTCTACTAACCCAGTGTGCTAAACGGACTCGTTTCGGATCCGTAACGGGTTCATATTTTCGTACTTCTTATCCGTTACGGAATCCGTTACGTATCCGTTACTGATCCGTTTGCGGGAAGGATTCCTAAAAAAAAAAAACGAATCGTTTTTTCTACTTTTATGGATCCGTTTCGAACCTGTAACGTACATCAAAAACGAATTCATAACGGATTCGCTTTTAATAATGTTAATGCTGCTTATAAAAAAAAAAAAGAAAAATGGTGAAGCGCTTATTTTTAATCAAAAAAAAAAAATTACTAGCCCGGCCGGGAGGCGAACCCATGCTCCCGGGGAATTATTTTTTCATACACGAGACGTTAGACAACTAGGCTATTGACCGATATGATGTTGACTTATCTGATGTAGACTTATTTGATGTTGAGATTTAAAGTTTGTATATTAAACAAATTTCTGTTGTTTTTTTATAAGTATTCTGTGTTGTTTTTCTTCCCTTCTCAAATTTGGAATCAAAAACATTTTTTCAAACAGAAAAGTTTACAAAAAATCATACGCAATAAAATAAAAAGAAAAAAAAAAAAAAAACAAATCAAAAATATTTTTTTTATCATAAAAATTAAATAAAGCAAATCCGTTTTGAGTTCGTATTTGAAGTATTTATGGAATCGAAACGAATTTGCCCAGGTTCGAATCCTACCAGAGGTGGATTTTTACCCTTTATTTTTCTTCCTTTTTTTTCTTTTTATTATTTTTTAATTGCTAATAGGCGCATCAAAACGGTTTTTTTCTGTAAATATACAGCATTAACATATTTAAAAGCAAATCCGTTTTGAATTCGTTTTTACATAAGTTTCGGATTCGAAACGGGCCCGCACTGCGGAATTTAATTTTTTTTTATTTGCTAATAAGCGCTTCAAAATGTTTTTTTTTTTATCTAAACAAAGCGTTTTGAATTCGTTTTTGATGTACGTTACGGGTTCGAAATGGATCCGTTATCGCGGATTACGTTTTTTATACCTTTATGAACTCGTAGTGGATTCGAAACGGATCCTCATCCGTTTTTGTGCACATTGGGAAATTACTAGTGTCCTGTGTTTATAATCCCAAGAAATGTAGTATCAGTTGTCATCAGTTGGATGTCAGTTGTGAACGATTCTTTTCCCACACGTTTTTCGTCTAATACATGCCTTAGTCTTTTAGATTATTTCATCGTCTCGTATTTGTCTTCTGGCCTATTATTTAATCAACTGTATTTTGTATCTCACCATGACTTAATATTCTGTACGCTTAACTTAAATATCCGTGTAATGCATGCTTGAATACATTCTCCTATCATGATTTAAAGTCAATTGACCTTCCAGCCCTTGTTCATGATCTTAAGCTTACGTTATGGTATCACGTGTGGTACCGTCGATAATAAACTTAGTCTGTTCCCTCTATGTCAAAACATGTACCAATAAAAACCGTTGTTATTAAAAATAAATCCTGCCTAGGTTTAATTCTTAAGTGCATTAAAGCCTGGAAAATAAATCGCAACACCTGAAAATTAGGAAAGGTTTAGATATGCTAAAAATCTTCTTTGTCAAAAATATGAGAAGCTCTAATGGCAGATCAAATACTAGAATTCTTAAAGTATTTTCAATAAAGAAATGGGCTTTAGGTCAGTTTTTTGAATTTATCAATATTTCGAATTACTCCGGAATTCATTATCAAGGACTCCCAATGTGCACAAAAACGGATGAGGATCCGTTTCGAACCCGTTACGAGTTCATAAAAGTATATAAAACGTAATCCGCGGTAACGGATCCATTTCGAACCCGTAACGTACATCAAATACGAATTCAAAACGCTGTGTTTAAATATAAAAAAAAACATTTTGAAGCGCTTATTAGCGATTAAAAAAAAATAAATAAAAAGAAAAAAGTTATCGATCCGCCTATAGTAAAATTCAAACCCGGGTAATTCCGCAGTGCGGGCCCGTTTCGAATCCGAAACATATGTAAAAACGAATTCAAAACGGATTTGCTTTTAAATATGTTAATGTTGTTTATTTACAGAAAAAAACCATTTTGATGCGCTTATTAGCAATTTTTTTTTTTTTTTTTTTTTTTTGTTATACAAATTTTATTGCATTCATACACTACAACTAGTTCATAATACTTAGAACTAACAAGCAGTTTGTTTTGAAAATAATAGTAAAAAATAAAGTAGTGACATCATGTCATGACACCGTGATTTTTGTTGCCATCTGAAGTGTTCCCATCGGTTGCTCCAGAAATGTGGTTTACCCTATTAAGTCATGAGGCTTAGTACGGTTTAATCGTCTTTCGAGACCAGATACGTGGAGAAGTCTCAATGCTTCGTCGTTTGTATGCTGTTGGAGCCGCTTGTAGTGATTTTCGGCATATTTTTTTATGAAATTGGATACGCTGTCAATACGCAGGTCGCGGTAAAGGTCTTCCTTCTTTGTACCTCTTAGACCTATTTGTTCTTCAATTAACTCGCCATCATACGGACTATGCAAATTTGTGATACAAATTTTAAAGAAAATGACGTTAGATTCCAATTACAACATTAAAGATGCCGTTGAATTTAAGACTCGCGTAAACGACACACACATTTCCGATGACGAAGTATTAATATTGTTTGATGTTATATCATTATTCCCCAGCATCCCGGTTAATGTAGCAATTGATATTATAAGGAAAAAATGGAATACAATAACAAAATATACGGACATAAAAGAAGATTTATTTTTTGACATTTTAACGTTTTGTATCAAAGATAATAGGTATTTTAAATATAAAGACAAAGTCTATGAACAACTAAGAGGAATGCCAATGGGATCTCCAGCATTACCAGTCATCGCAGATATAGTTATGGAGGAACTATTGGACCACACAATGGAAAAATTAAACGTAAAACCCAGACTTTTGACCAAATACGTGGACGACCTTTTCTGTGTAATTCAACGAACGGAAGTTGAAGAAACAATGAAAACACTTAACAATTTCCACAGACGAATACAATTTACTTACGAACTGGAGAAAGACAAAAAATTACCCTATTTGGACACATTAATAATAAAAAAGGAAAATAAAATAATAATTGACTGGTACCAAAAACCCACAGCATCGGGTCGAATTATAAATTTTCATTCAAAACACCCTAAGCACGTTATAATGAACACCGCGAATAATTTTGTTAGGAGAGTTCGGAAAATAAGCGATAAACAATACCATGAAAAAAACATAAAAAGAATCAGCGAAATACTTCAAAAAAACAGCTTTACATATAAAACTACGTTGGACATTATAAAAAACGCGACTAAAACGCTTGATAAAGAAATCTTGGATAAACCAGCAAAAATATACAAGTCATTGGCACACGTTCCGGGCTTTTCTGATAGAATTGTACATTCCGACATTTACGATAAAAATAAAATCAGCATCGCTTTAAAAACTAATAACACACTAAAACAACTATTCTCAAACACGAAATCAAAACTAGACAATTTAGACAAATCAAATTTGATTTACAGGATAGGATGCAATGGAGACGGATCCAACATATGTAGTAAAATATATGTTGGAACAACAAAATCAAAACTACGGACAAGATTAGCTGCACACAAATCGGACTACAAGACAAGAAAAGGATTATTGGACAATAAAACAGCACTTGCGGCGCACTGTGCTACCATGGGACACTCTCCCAACATAGAAGAAACAAAAATATTGCAACAAGAGACAAACTACAAAAAACGATACACAATAGAAATGTTACATATAATCAACACACCATCAAACATACGACTAAACTACAAAACAGACACGGAAAAATGCGCGCAAACATACAGACACATAATCACGAAACATAACAAAACAACAAGTTAAAAATTATGAGTCACCCACGAAACAAAACAAAACAATAATTTAGTTAACAAACGACACTCACTAAACGCGGGTATAATTGTTACTCAATGTAAGCCATATTTTTCAATTAATATAAATTTAAAAATTCTCAATATTGTTAAATTATAAATTTGTGTTAATTTGTGTTTTTATTGTTTTATAAATTATAATTTTAGTGTAAAATTCTTTCCTGAAGACGAACACCGAAGGAGTTCGAAATATTGAAAAAATTAAACAAAAACAAATTTATTTCATTAAAACATAAAAGAGTTTTATTTGGAACTGACCTAGAGCCTGAAGAAACTTAGTATAAAACATTTTTTTTTAGTTTGAAGTTGTTGAAAAAAAAATATTCAATGCTTGCATGAAAATGATCGTTTGCATTTCAGTCGCTATAGCTTGCTGCGCCATGAGCTATGTGTTGTTGTTGTTTTTTCCGTCTTACAATTATTTTTTTTTATTCTTGATGTTGTGTTGTTGATGAGAGCAAAAATGAGAGTGATTTCGTCAGTGATGCCAACTCAATATTTTCAATATTTTTGGACTTTTAACGATGTTTTATATGTTTTTCAATATTTTTCAATTCTTTTTGACTTTTTTTAATTCTTTTTGACTTTTCTCGATATTTTGCATGTTTTTTGAAACACTTGGACTTTGACCGATTTCTTCGATGTACATATTTCACTATTTTTCGAAACTTTTGATTTTGTTTCGATATATTGGATGTTTTGTTTTAAGACTTTTACCGATTTCATTAATGTGTTTCAATATTTTTCAAAACTTTTGGGCTTTTACCGATAATTTGGATGGTTTTCGATAAACTTAGACTTCTGCTGATTCTTTCGATGTGTTTCAATATTTTTCAAAACATTCGGACTTTTACCGATATATAGGATGTTTTTCGACATTTTTGGACTTTAACCGATATTTTGGATGTTTTTCTATAAACTTGGACTTTACCGATTTCTTCGTTGTGTTTCAATATTTTCCGAAACTTTTGGACCCTTTAGAATATTTAGACTTTCACGGATTTCTTCAATGTTTTCCAAAAATTTTGGACTTTTGCCGATGTGTAGGATATTTTTCGACATTTTTGGACTTTTACCGCTATTTTGTACGTTTTTCGAAAAAAATTTTTTTTATTTCACTATTTTTCGAAACTTTTGAACTTCTTTCGATATACAGTGACTCACGAAATTGATCACGCTTTGGCTATGAATGCAAACAACCAATAAAAAGTCTGAAATGGGTTTGTATTTTTAATGTGTCTTTATATTGGTAAAACTGCATTAAATAAAGGAAAATAAACAAGGGTCAAATTCCATGAAAATTCTTTCTTAAATAAAAAGTAATAAAACAAAATCAAAAATACTCAGCGTGATCAATTTTGTGACTTCACATTATGAACCTCGGAAACTAATGTTAATATTTTGTATAGCCTCCTAGTGCAACAATAACTGCTTTTATTCTCAAGCATTTTGAGCCTTAGGCCAAAATTCATTAAGAGTACCAATTTAACCTTCCATCGATTTTCACAATATGCCCCATAGGTACTCAAAAGGATTGAGGTCTGGAGATTTCGAGGGACATTTTATTGTTGTAATTCCATTATCTGAAAGCCATTTTTGTGTGCTCTTTGCAGTGTGTTTTGGACTATTGTCCTGCTAAAAGACAATAATCGAAGCATTTACTTTCAAATCTTGTAAAGTACCAAGCAAATGACTTCGTAGAATTTCACTGTTAGACTCTGCTGTTATTCGACCTTCAATTTTGGTAACTCTACCAACACCTCTAGTGATCATACATACCCACACCATTATTGAGCCTTCTCCAAACTGAAGTGTGGGCTTAACGTAGTATGGCTGAAGTCTCGAACCCTTACTCCTCCAAACCCACGCACTGATTTCCGATCTTAAGTGGTTTATTTTGGTCTTATTTGACCATATAACCTTCTTCCAATCGTAAGCGCTCCAGTTTTTGTAACATTTGACAAGCTCCCAACGCAACTTTCGGTGCCTCAAAGGCTTTTAACTTTTGCACGCCCTTTGAGTCAACAAAGTTTGAGTTTAGAGGAGGCTCAGTAATCATGTTGGTATGTTTGACCACTAGAGGTGTTAGTAGAGTTACCAAAATTGAGAGTCGAATAACAGCAGAGTCTAACAACGAAATTCTACGAAGTCATTTGCTTGGTGCTTTACAAGATTTGAAAGTAAATGCTTCGATTATTGTCTTTTAGCAGGACAATAGTCCAAAAAACACTGCAAAAGCACACAAAAATGGCTTTCAGATAATGGAATTACAACAATAAAATGTCCCTCGTAATCTCCAGACCTCAATCCTTTTGAGTACCTATGGGGCATATTGAGAAAATCGATGGAAGGTTAAATTGGTATTCTAATGAATTTTGGCCTAAGGCTCAAAATGCTTGAGATGCTATTGCTCCAGAAAATTGTGAAACTCTTCTAGATAGTATGCCCAGAGGAATAAAAACAGTTATTGATGCACTAGGAGGCTATACAAAATATTAACATTAGTTTCCGAGGCTTATAATGTGAAGTCCCCAAATTGATCACGCTGAGTATTTTTGATTTTGTTTTATTATTTTTTATTTAAGAAAGAGTTTTCATGGAATTTGACCCTTGTTTATTTTCCTTTACTTAATGCAGTTTTACCAAAATAGCGACACATTAAAAATACAAACCCATTTCAGACTTTTTATTAGTTGTTTGCATTCATAGCCAAAGCGTGATCAATTTCGTGAGTCACTGTATGTATTGGCTGTTTTTCAATATATGCATTTGAACTGTTACCGATATATAGGATGTTTTTTGATAAACTTGGACTTTATCCCATTTCTTCGATGTGTTTCAATGTTTTTCGAAACTTTTGGACCCTTTTCGATTTATTGGATCTTTTTCGCTTTATTTGGACTTTTACTGACTTTTTTATATAAAGTATTTATTGATTTGAATCGTTCGCATAGAAAAACTTAGTCTTTAACATGCCACTTATCATAATAATAACAATCAAGTATTATTATTATTATTTTTTCGATGTTTTCCAATACTTTTGGACTTTTACCGATTTTAGGATGTTTTTCGACATTTTTGGACATATTCCGATATTTTAGATGTTTTTCAATATTTTTCGAAACCTTTGGACTTTTACCGATATTTTGGATTTTTTTCGTTTTATTTGGACTTTTACCTATACTTTAGATGTTCTTCTATACTTTTAGACTTTTGCCGATATTTTAGATGTTTTTCGATACATTTGGGCTTTTACCGATTTCTTCGGTGTATTTCGATGCTTTTGGACATTTGTCGATATTTTGGACGTTTTTCCATTAACTTGAACTCTTACCGATTTCTTCAATGTATTTTTTAATATTTTGCGATACTTTTGGAATTTTACCGAATAAATAATCTCTTTGTTTCACATTGTTTTAAAAAATAAAAAAAAGTTTTCGTTATTAGCTTTTTTGTGCTATCTGGCTTTTTATTAACACCCGTGCAACGCCGGGTAAAACAGCTAGTTTAATTATAAAAAATAACTTAGAATTTGTATTTATCTAAATTAGAACATCAATGAAAATTATATACGAGCTAAAAGAAAAAAAAATTGTGAAAATGAATTTGAATTGAGATAGAGTATAATACTTGACACCATATAAATGTAAGCAGATGACATCATTATGTAGTATACATTTTTTAACTATTATGTAAATAAGAGTGTGTTTTGGTTGACTATTATATAAAATAGTTTTCAGTCGCGCGCGACATCAAGTTTCCTTCCTAAGCCTTTCGCGCAGAGGAAGAGAGAGAATTAAGAAGAGGAAGAGCTACGCGGGTGTTAGCGAGCGAAGCGAGTAGAGGACAGAGCCCCCTAGTGAAAATTAAATTAAATTTCGAACTTTGGTCAAACTACAAGAATAAATTTTTACATAAAAGTCGATTCTGGCAAATTGAGTAAAGATCGAAATTTAATTTAATTATTATGTATTACTGAGTCGATATAGCCATGTCCGTCTGTCTGGGTGGCTGGCTGGTTGTGTGTGGAAATACATTTTTTGAGAAAACTAAACAAGATAATTCAATGAAATTTGGTGCACTGCCTCCGTCAAAGTTAGCTCGGGGGATTGAAAATGAGCGAAATCGGTCAAGGGACACGCCTACCGGCCATACAAAAAATATATTCAAAATGCAACTTTTGGAGTATTTTTCACGATAATGCAATCAAAATGGACATTAATACTACGAATTGTAAGCGCAAGGTCTGAGCGAATTCGGACAAGAGGGCGTGGCACTTCTCATGTAAGCAAAGCTTCAAAACGTTATACTGAAAGCGTTTTTTGAGATAATCGAACTAAATTTTACTCAGACACTAGGAATTATAAACACAAGCTTTAAGCAAAAACTGGATAAAATCGGCTAATAGGGCGTGGTACCTCCCATATAAGCAAAAGGTTCAAAACGCTATACTGAAATAATTTTTTAAGATAATCCAGCCATATTTCACTCAAATACTAAAAACTATAAATTCGAACTCTGAGAAAACACTGGGTGAATTCGGACAAGAGGGCGTAGCACCTCCCATATAAGCAAAATATTCAAAATACTGCTGTGTAGGGTATTTAATGTTTGTCCAGGCCAAAGGTAATACCCTTAAAAAAAAAAAATCGTTTTTTGTTTTTTTTTTCAATAAATTATGTATTGAGATTTATTCTTGACACACTCTGTATGGTGATGCATCTTTTTTACATCATGGATGGCCTTGCGAATTTCATCCTCCGGATCTTTTTCTGGGGTGACCGAAAAAGCATCTATTTAAAACGGCAAGGAGGAAAAACAGAAATTAATTCCAAATACTTATTTATGTAACTTTTGTTTACCTGTTATAGAGCAGCATAAAATTTATGAAAACCTTTGAGCCTTTTTTTCCATGCGTACCATCAATGTTAAAATCTATAACTATAGTAGAGCTCAAAATTGAGAGGATTTTTTTAATTGGCTATCCGCTCAATAATGCCTACATTCCATCAATCTACAAGGAGAATACGATTTGTTAAAAACAAGTAACACAGTCTTATGATGGTGTTTCATTGTCGACTTTTTTAGCTGGCTATGGGGGATCAAGATTTCCCTTTTACCAATCTGGACTTGGTGTTTTCTATCATGTGCGTAACAAACGGAATGACAGAGTGAATATACCCTTGGTTTAGGGTATAAAAAACGCTGTTTCGAGCCTTACATGAAGTTATATCATAAGAAATGTAATTCATTTTGTTAAGGGCGTAGTTTATCCTTAATATTGCACTATCCGAGTTATTGGCCAATGGGTGAAAGTATCTCATTTCTATACAAATATATTTTAGCCCTTAGATGGACGCAGCAGAATTTATATACATATTTCTAAAAGTTACTAGATAACGTTAAATGAAGAAGATTATGGCTATCTAATGCCATTGGAAAAAGATAATTACTCTTATTCCTGGAAGAGAACTGTACGCTTAAAAATAGCGGTTTCTGACGAGATAATAAAACGAGTTGAGATTCGTCCCAATATCCACTAATCGGTTATAGTCGAGAATGTATAAAAAAAGTTATAAATTTGCAAGCCTCAAATTTTGTATTTATTTGAAAGTTTTCACACCTGTCCCCACGTGTTTTAAATAAAAAGTGCTTGCACCCAAAATGTTTTTTTGGGGAAATATGCGGAATGCCTCTAGGATCAAACATATATAGCTCTTTTTTCAAAGTGAACGGCACTTTTTCAAAGTGAACGGCACTTTTTCAAACAAGGGCCGAAAAACCCATTTTTTAGCACTGTGCTCTATACTAAAACCGAAAAAAAAAGTTTAAAGCGGATACAAAAAAAGAGTATGCAGACAGTAACTTGCTTATTCATAAATTAAAAAACAGTAAATTGAAAAACCATACAAAATATCGTTTACGAGATATTGCGTTTTTACTTAATTTTTTGTGTTTCTATTAAAAAATTTAATTTTTGCGTACAAAAAAAATAATGATCAATATATAGAAGCAAAAATATTCAATTCTAATGTATTTTTTGATGCTAAATCCGAATCTGGTCTTAAAATTGCTCTATCGCTTCTGATTTTTGAGATATCCTAACTTGAAATTTTGGCATGTACGGTTTTTTCACCATTTTTGAAGTTATATAACAGGAGCAGGTAATTGTTTATTATAAAACTCGATAAAGTTTTTAAAAGTAGGGGAAGGTGGGGAATCGTGGGCCACGTTTTTATTTTGTTAAATATCTTCAAAAAAAATAAAAAATTTCGCAAATTGTAATATGGTATGTTATTCTACATGAAGTTAGGTAACTTTTGACTATTACACTTTCTAACAATTCTTTTGATTTTTCCGACTTTTCGTGGTTTGAAAAAAATTAGTGTTTTTGCAATTTTCAAAAATGGTGGGGAATCGTGGGCCACCGCCGTAATTAAGTAAAAATCAAACATTGGGTCATATTAATAAAAACTTGCTTTGCTAAAACTCGAAGCAATTGCTTCAATTGTAAGCATTTACTTCAATTCGTATGTGAAAAAATAAATTTTAGCATTTGCTATGTTCGAAATTACCTTTTGCTTAAATTGGTATGAATAAAAACATAAAAATCGTAGCATTTACTTTGATATTCCAAGTTTGCTTTTTAGCTGACTACGAGAGTTTGCTACGTACTTTTTTCACATAAATCATGTAAAAATCTTGGTCTCTTTTGGTTTCCGTAAATTTTCTAAAGAATAACCGCCAAGTTACGACTCGAAGATTTAACAGCAAAACAACTGACGTCAAAAATAAGAAAATTTGTCCAATAGAAGGGGAAGGAGTCGGAACACTTAGGAGCATATTTTGTTTTTATACCCTACACCCAGTGTATACTCACTTTGTCCTACCGTTTGTAACACAGAGAATGAGGCGTGGCAGATATAGAAAAGTATATATATTCTTGATCAGCGTCACCGCCTGAGTCGATATAGCCATGACCGTCTGTCTGTCTGGCTGGCTGGCTGTACGTGGAAATATTTTTTACGGGAAAACTAACCATGATAATTCAATGGTGCGTTGGCTTTGTCGCAAAAGTTAGCTCGTGGGATTGAAAATGAGTGAAATCGGTCAACGGACACGCAAGAGCTTCAAAACGCTATACTGGAAGAGTTTTTTGGGATAATCCAACTAAATTTCACTCAAATACTGAAGACTATAAATGCACGCTCTGAGCTAAAACTAGACGAACTCGGACAAGAGAGCGTGGCACCTCCCTTAAAAGCAAAAGCTTCAGAACGTTTTTGAGGTAGTCCAACCGAATTTCAATCACATAATAAAGACAACAAATGCACGGTCTGAGCAAAAACTGGGTGAACTCGGACAAAAGGGCGTGGCACCTCCCATATAAGGAAAATTTTCAAAATACTGCAATGTAGGGTATTTAATGTTTGGCCAGGCCAAATGTTACACCCTTACTAGTTTTTACTTCACGCTATCGTCACATACGGCCGAGGTGGTGGGTTTTTAGCTAATTTTAGAGTATTGTTTTGAGTTAAAATGGATAGTTCTTATTTTATGTTTTACAACAATGAAAACGAGATTTAAATGAAGTGAGCACCTTTGTTTACGCTTATGAGATTTTGAATTATTTATAGAAAGTTTCCGAGTCCATTTTTGTTTTTCTATAAGAAATATGTATACTAATGAAACAAATTAAGGTACAAATCGTAGTAGATGAAAAGAACTGAATCAGGCTTATGGTTTATACAAATTATTTGTCTTTGAAAAACAAAGTCCAAAGTTTCGAAAAATCGTCATATCTCAAAAAATTTTCCTTAGATCAAAAAACTTCTGATTACCAATTTTGAAGTTGGTTAAAATTTCTTTCAACTTCCTTTCAAATAAATAATAGTAAAACCATTGTTGAAATAATTAAAAAACAACTCAAAAAATAAAAAAATGTATGTTGGTTTAATGTTAATTCCATGTGGAGAAATAAACAAATTTGTGTATACTATTTATTTATGAAACATGTAAACATTGGTCCGCTTCTTTTACGTGTATGTAACCCTGATTCTAAAAAAATTCACGCGCCCTCATCTGTTCCAATTTGCCAATGCGAGCCAAACTCTGATCCCGAAATGCGACCACAGAAGACATTCATATGTTAAGACGAAAGTAGTTCAGGTCCTTCGGCGAAAGCAATGCAAATTTTATAGCACAATGCAGTTGGGAATTGCTCTATCTCCAATCGATAACCATCATGAGCGATGGCAACTAAATGAATGTCCAACGAATTAAATCAAGTTGGCTATTTCAAGAGTTACATACATACCTTAACCGTAAGCCTTGGCTGCAGTGGGCAATCTGAACATTGCGACACTTTAACCGCTCCTAGAGAGCGTGTTTTTGCATTGTGTGCAAATGGTAATTCACATTTTGCCTGCACATTTTGACCAATTTCAAAAAAATATTTTTTATTTTAATTTATTTCAAACTTTATTTATATTTTAAATAAATAATGCCAAATATGACAAAGCAAATGCTAGTTTCGAATTTTCGAACTTGCTATAGCAAACATAAATTTTATTCATACCAATTTTAAGCAAATGCTATTTGTATTTACTTTACTACGAGACTTTTCTTGAAGCAATTGCTATTTTTTATTAATACCACCCAATTATGATGCAAAACTTCATTGAATTAGTTGAAATGACAAGTAAAGTTATTTTAATCGACAAAATGAAGAAGAAGGGTTATGCACGATCAATCAGATACGCAATTTGGGAAATAGGAAAATTTGATACAAAATATGTATTTATTGTTTTATTTATTGATTCACAGCCTCCATTTTGCACAAAACATCATAAGCACAACATACAAATGTGTATTGATACGAAAATTGTCAAAACACGGGTGGCCCACGAAGTGGCTCACGATTCCCCACAAGCTACTTTTTGCAAAACAACGGCGTGTAATTGACTTGTTGAAGTGTCATGCAAAATTACTTTTGTATGTTGAAAGGCAAAGGTTTAACGATAATAAAAAACATATTTACCTGTGTTTTGTCGTAGCAATTCGTCCAAGAATGATGGAAATCAAACACGCAAAAAAAGTTTTGCAGATACTTTTTTTTGGGCGAGTATTGTACAAAGCAAATAAAACGCGTACGTTTGTCAACAACCAATGTAAAAATAAGTTGAGGCTAAGAGAAAACGATTACAGTTGCATTTAACTATTTATCTCGACATACTGCCAAAAGGTGGCGGTGGCTCACGATTCCCCATGGCCCACGATTCCCCACTTTCCCCTACTATTTTTTTTCTTCACTAAAAAATGGGTTTTTCGGCCCTGGTTTGAAAAAGTGCCGTTCACTTTGAAAAAAGAGCTATATATGTTTGATCCTAGAGGCATTCCGCATATATCCCCAAAAAAACATTTTGGGTGCAAGCACTTTTTATTTAAAACACGTGGGGACAGGTGTGTTTTCTTTGCATTTTATTTGTTGAACAAAAAAATTAATACCGAAAAATCGTTGCCGCTCTCCTTCCGATGCTGTGATTTACTAACTTTCTAACTTAAAACAACATCATTTGTAGAATTTTGATAAATTTTTGTTAAACTTGAATTAACTAGAGAACAATATGTGCACTTACATAAAACGAGCGGTTATTTTTGTTGATTTCTTGATCGAATTTTATTAAAGCTTCTTCAGTTTCTACTGGAAAAGTTGATTTGACTGAACTGAGGATTGTTTCCTGCCGAACCTATGGTTTTATTAAAACAGTCTGATTTGCCAACACCTCCATAATAGCCTGGTTATGTTGTTTTTGTTGCTTTATTAAAAATTAATATGCATTAATCAGTTATATTCAAAATATTCAGTAATATTCAAAATAAGTACTTACCTTTGTCATCATTAAATTCTTCTTTGATGAATTATTTTAGCTCCTTACAACTTGAGCAATTATTTTCATTATTTTATTAAAGCCGCTTAGTTTTTAATTTATGCATTTCTCTATTTTTTTACTAGTTATTTAGGTCGCTGTAGTAAATAAATTAAAACTTTAGTACTTAGCAAGCGGTTGTATCAACAGCATCTGATTTTTCTGCGGTAGCCCAACATATTTGCATTCTATTTTATCTAATTCAAAGTTCTGTTCGCCACCTACATTTCCACTTTCCACAAGGTGAACGCCTAAAGCTGCTAATGAATCAACAGATTCATTGTAGTAGCTTTCAATCGCGAGAAACCTTTTCCCAGTCAAAAATACTAAGTCGACAATTTTGCTAAACCCAATGATTTGATTGGGGTATTGGGCTGCAAAATATTTGACTGCAGTGAATGCGTAAACCGTAAATATGAAATTTTAATAAAATAAAAAATTTAATTTGAAAATTACGAAAAGACGCAAAGAAATAATTAGATTTAAATATTAATCTTGATAATTTGACAATATTAGCAAGGAAAATAAAAAATTAAATAAAAAAATTGAGATTATACCGCCGGTTTTTTTTTAACCGGTTTATATTCTTTCGACAGGGTAATGCTATAAAATTTAAAACTTACATATTAATAACACTAAGCCAGTGTGTGATGTGGAGACCAGTAGTCTTCTGCGCCTCAATTCAATTCCACTCTGATATTAAAACTAAATAATATTTGATTTCGATTTTTTAACAACCGTTTTTTTTTTTTTTTTATTCTAAACCTTAGGAAAGCGGTGAATATCCTTTGATCATGCCAGGTTTGCAATGGAAAAAGTTCAAAATGAACTTCTGTGATTTTGTCCAGACCCTAGTAAAGCAGTGCCAATATTCTATAATATATGACCAGTTTCTAATGGACAATGTTATATCTTTACTAACTGGCTTGTCGGATTCTCAAGTGCGAGCATTTAGGCATACGGCTACATTAGCTGGTAAGGAAACATTGTATTTGTAAAATTTGGTCTTTATTTTTAAGATATTAATAAATTTTAGCGATGAAGTTAATGACTGCACTTGTTGATGTTGCACTTTTAGTTTCAACTAATTTTGAAAATGCGGCTAAACAATATGAAGCAGAACGACTCAAAGTAAGTTCAATATTTGCTAATAACTTGAGTTCTAATGGCTTTAATTCATTACAGACACGTGATCGGCGCGCATCAGATAGGTTAGAGTCTCTAATGACCAAACGTGCTGAACTTGAGGAAAACATGGATGAAATCAAAAATATGTTAACTTATATGTTTAAGTCTGTTTTTGTTCATCGTTATAGGTAAGTACATATTCTATTATATTCTATTTGCAAATGCAATTACACTTCACTAAAAAAAACAATAAACAGAGATACTTTGCCTGATATACGCGCTATTTGTATGGCAGAAATTGGTGTATGGATGGAAAATTATCCACAAAACTTTCTAGATGACTCTTACTTAAAATATATTGGTTGGACTTTGCACGACAAAGTTGGAGAGGTCCGCCTTCGTTGCTTGCAAGCTCTTTTGCCACTATACGATAAAGATGAGCTGAAAGGGAAGTTGGAATTGTTTACTTCAAAATTTAAGGATCGAATTGTTGCTATGACTTTAGATAAGGAATTTGATGTTGCAGTACATGCTGTGAAACTTGTCATAAGCATTTTAAAGTAAGTAAAAACCCTAACTAAAAAACCTTATAAAAAATATAAATACCTTAAATCAATAGAATACATCCAGACATTTTGGCCGATAAAGACTGCGAAATTGTTTATGAACTTGTCTATTCATCACATCGCGGTGTCGCGCAAGCTTCTGCAGAATTTTTGAATGTGCGATTATTTCACTTAACTGCTGATGCAGAGGAGACAAAAACTAAGCGCGGGAAGTTAAGATTACCTTCCACACCATTGATAAGAGACCTAGTTCAATTTTTTATTGAATCAGAATTACATGAGCACGGCGCATATTTAGTAGATTCTTTTATCGATAATAATGCAATGGTAAAAGATTGGGAATGCATGACTGACTTATTGCTTGAAGAACCGGGCCCAAATGAAGAACAATTAGATAACAAACAAGAATCAACTTTAATAGAAATAATGGTCAGTAGCGTGAAACAATCAGCAACTGGCGAATCTCCGGTGGGTCGAGCTAGTAACCGTAAGGTAACACTAAGTTCAAAAGATCTCAAACTGATACAGGACGAAAAGATCAAACTAACAGAGCACTTCATTGTGACATTGCCTGCATTGCTAGAAAAGTATCAGGCAGATAGCGAGAAACTTACTAATTTGCTATCTGTACCACAATATTTTGAGTTGGATATATATACCACAAACAGACAGGAATCAAATTTACAAGCATTATTGGATAAGATGGGACAAATAATGTCAATGCATACTGATCGAGAAGTTTTAGAGACTTGTGCTAAGACACTGGAATATTTATGTACAGAGGGTAGTGCGACATATACTCGATGCGATGTAGCACGTTCTAATATAATTGACAACGCTGTAAACAAATACAAGGATGCTATTGATGAGTGGAGGAATTTAATAGCTGGTAAACTTAAAGGTTAATTATGTTATGGATTTGTTTTTATGTTGTTGTAATTTCAGGTGAGGAAATGCCTAACGAAGATGAAATATATAACATAACAATTGCTCTTAAAGTTGTTTCCATCATTTTTTCATCACACAACTTAAATCCTTGGAATCTTTTTCAATCTCTTTATCAAGACATTGATGAAAGTCAATCCAAAGATAATCCAGGACGAGGACTACCAAATGAAGCTTTAGTTTACTGTATCGAAGCATGTTACTTTAGTATAACCTGGGGATTGTATTACATAGAAAATCAATGCGAGTCTTCAAACGTTGCTGTGACAGTCACAGAGCTGCAAGCAAATGTGCAAAAATATATATCTGCTTGTTTTGAACTAACGCGCGACGGCTTAACTGCACAAATTCAGGAGGCGGTAAGGACTGGAATTAGTACATACAGTGAAAAACACAACTCAACATGTTTTCTGTTTTCTGCAGAATTCTGGTAAAGCATCCGTTCAAAAAACCATTTCGAAAAGATTTTGACTTTTTTGCGCCACATGAACTGTTGTGCGTACAGACCTGGAACTTGAACTTTTCTTAGTAAAAAAAAAAACCATTCCAAATGATTTGTGGGGCTGAATTCAAATCCCTCTACCTAGGCAGGATTTTGAGATATCCTAACCAAAAAGTGTGAAAACCGATGTTTTTGCCGTTTTTCAAATTAAGTTCCAGAACGCAAGGCTTTTTCTGTTCTATTGCATAAAGTGCACTAGAATATAATGCTCTTCCCCTTTCCAAAAAACAGCCTGAGTGGTCATCTACCATCTTTCCTTGCAAAGTTTTGATATATATATACCAATTACAAGATTTTAAAATGGCATGATGTCATCTTTGAGTGGCCATAACTTTTCAAGGAAAAATCGAGATGACCACTCAGGCTACATCTTAGAAGAGCAATATATTTTAGTGCAATTTATGGAATGGAGCAGAAAAAATCCTTGCGTCCTGGAACTTAGTTTGAAAATTTGCAAAAATGTCGTTTTTTGCAATTTTTCGAAATGGTTTTTGTTTAGATATTATTTTTTTATGGTGTGGAGTTCGGTAAGATTGTTTACATATTTGAAAAGAGGAAAGCGTTAAGCTTCCGTTTGGTTCTTACTTCTTTTGGTTATTTAATTAAAACGGATGCTATAGCATTAACTTCCAGAAAACAGAAAACATGTTGATAGTTTTGCTTCTCACTTTACATATATAATCAGCCCTATTCCCAACTGTCGTTTCTGTTTCTGAGGCGTTTTAGTTTTTATCGTCGCCCTGTTTCTAAATTTGGAGCCTGGAAATATATTGGATCAATGAGAAGTGTTTATAGAGGTGTTAAGAAAACGAAGCAATCACACTTATCATCGTTTTTCTGACCCCTCGATAGCCACCCCTTGTCGTTCCAATATATTGCAATATTTTTCAATATATAGGAACGATGAGGAGATTTTATCGAGGGGTTAGGAAAACAAAGCAATCAAACATATGCTTCGTGTTCCTAATCCCTTGATAAACACTCCTCGTCGTTTCAATATATTTCCAGACTCCAAATTTAGATACGAGATGACGAAAAAAACTAAAACGCCTCAGTAACGAAATAGAAACGACAATTGGGAATATGGGTAAATATATTCATTAGGATGGGACGATTTGTATGGCAATTTAACCAGTCCGGCTGAGTGAAAATCGAAAAGTTTGGATTATTCAGAGAAACTTTGTCGAAGAAAGTATATAATTTCATTGCAGTACCCCTCCGATATTTCCAAAGTAGATTTGTCCTCATACTTTTTTTTTTAAGACTAGGAAAATAAGGAACTTTCTGCGAAATAATTGCATGATTGAATTTTTTTTACCGGAATAATCTTTAGTAATGCATGAAAAATAAAGTGTGAAAAGTCCATTGCAAAATTGTGTTTGCATAAAAAGTTATTCAAAGTCAAAAGTTGCAAAAATCCCTTATAGTTCACGAATTGCAGCACTTGGAAAATCAACTTTCATATAAATCTGCACATTTGTGCGCAGCGATATACAGTGAGTCACATATGTATTTTGCATACAAAAAATATTCAAAAATTCGAATTAATACTCAATTTTTAGCCGTTTCATCCTTGGAAAAGTAATATTTTTTTTATAAACTACGAGTCAATGGAACGTTAACTATGATACCACTTCATAAAAAAAGAAATGATTTATTCATCTTTTTTATAAGGTCACAAAAGTATTTTGCTTTTTAGTAATATTTTACTTTGAGATTATTTATCAAGAAAATTAGGCTTTTTCAATAATAACCATGGTAGCCATTATTTGGAGAGACATCATATAAACATCTTTGCGAGGACTCCATCCCTTTACAACATTTTCAGTCGGTGTTTTTTCCCATTTTTCTTGCAGTACTTGTTTGAGGACATTTTTTTGACAAAATATGGTATTTTCTGACCTTTCCACTAGATAAGGCCAAAAAATTTCTAATGGATTCGAAAAAGAATATCGCGGTGGTGTTTTAATCTCTTTGGTGTTGTACAGAAGTGTCCCAGGATGTGTATTTAGGGTCGTTGTCTTTTGAAAATAAGAAGTCATCTTGTAGTAAACCCATTTTTTAACTACTGGGTGCAATTTTTTTTTGTGGAATTGGACTGATGTTCATATTTATCCATATTGCCACCGATAAGCTTAAATTTCCCAATTCCATAAGCCGAGAACAGCCCACGACACACCATCATATATAAATAATATTATATTATTGGATCCAATAGAAAGCAAAAACAATATTTTCGGATCCGATGGACGCCGCATGGTCTGGCATAAAGCAAATAAATTCCTTTCCTATATAACTTAAAAGCAATAGTATTACATGATGGTGTGTCGTGGGCTGTTCTCGGCTTATGGAATTGGGAAATTTAAGCTTATCGGTGGCAATATGGATAAACATGAACATCAGTCCAATTCCACAAAAAAAAATTGCACCCAGTAGTTAAAAAATGGGTTTACTACAAGATGACTTCTTATTTTCAAAAGACAATGACCCTAAATACACATCCTGGGATACTTCTGTACAACACCAAAGAGATTTAAACACCACCGCGATATTCTTTTTCGAATCCATTAGAAATTTTTTGGCCTTATCTAGTGGAAAGTTCAGAAAATACCATATTTTATCAAAAAATGTCCTCAAACAAGTACTGCAAGAAAAATGGGAAAAAACACCGACTGAAAATGTTGTAAAGGGATGGAGTCCTCGCAAAGATGTTTATATGATGTCTCTTCAAATAATGGCTACCATGGTTATTATTGAAAAAGCCTCTTTTACTTGATAAATAATCTCAAAGTAAAATATTACTAAAAAGCAAAATACTTTTGTGACCTTATAAAAAAGATGAATAAATCATTTCTTTGCTTTTTAAGTGATTAGAACGCATTATTTTAATTTTTTTATGAAGTGATATCATAGTTAACGTTCCATTGACTCGTAGTTTATAAAAAAAATATTACTTTTCCAAGGATGAAACGGCTAAAAATTGAGTATTAATTCGAATTTTTGAATATTTTTTGTATGCAAAATACATATGTGACTCACTGTATGTTTAAATAAGATATCTGAGGAGTTTTTTTTTTCAAAAGGCCTTATTTCCAAAACGAGGCAAAAGTAATATCATTCACATTACGTAACATAGTAAGAGGTTATTTGAGCGATATCATTTTGTTATCTTAAGCCATAAATTTTACATCATTAAATAAATTTCTCGAGAAAACAGAGACCAATAATATTCTTTTCTAACAAAATATCACCCAATTAATAGTATGACATTACTCTCGTTTTGGCAATAAGCCGTTTTGAAAAATCACTCCTCATCTCCTTAACTACAAGCTGCATAAAAACATTTCTTACATTTTTTAATAGGCAATTTTCTGAGAGCTCTATAAAATTGTTCGTCAAAAATTTTCTGTAGATGCAACCGTTAGCGAGATATTTTCAAAAAACTGATTTTTGCAACCTTTGACCTTGAATAACTTTTTAAACAAACACAATCTTGCAAAATTTTCTGTAGATGCAACCGTTAGCGAGATATTTGCAATAAACTGATTTTTGCAACATTTGACCTTGAATAACCCTTTAAACAAACACAATTTTGCAATGGACTTTTCACACTTTATTTTTCATGCATCAATAAAGATTATGCCGGTAAAAAAATTCACTTGGAATTATTTCCTAGTCTTAAAAAAAATGTATAAAGGCAAATTTACTTTGTTAATATCGGGAGGAGGTTTTTTAATCTTTCTTAGGCAATGTTTCTCTAAATTATCAAAACTTAACAACTTTCACTGAGCCAGACCGGTAAAAGCATTGGGCCTGTCCTAGTCTCTAGGTTTGCATATCTACTTCAAACTATCCTTATATTTATCTTCAAACAAAATATAGCTCAGGCAAATTTGAATTTTTCTGCGAAATAATTTCAAGTGAATTTTTTGTTTTTTCGCCGGAATCATCTTCATTTAAGAGTGTGTCGAAAAAAACTTATACACGGTTAAATTAAACTTAAACCGTTCAATTTAAAAATTCTTAAAAATATGTGAATTTATTAATATATTATAGAAGTTCATTAAACATAAAAAAATATTGGAATATTAATCGGAATTTATAAATCTATACACCTTTTCCGGGAATCCTGTCATTAACGGTTTTATAGTTGTTTCCGTTACCTTTTTGGAGGAGCCGGCCCATTTACGCTTGAAGTCAGGCATGTCCTGGGATGACTTTCCTGTGTTCTTTAATTCTCTTTTCACGAGCGCCCAATATCTCTCCACAGACCGGAGTTCTGGACAGTTGGGTGGGTTTTCCTCTCGTGGTACAAAATTTACATTATGATTTGCATACCACTCAAGGGTCTTTTTTCCATAGTGCCATGATGGTAAATCGGGCCAGAAATATGTAGTCACTCTGTGCTGTTTTAGGAAAGGCAAAAGCCGTTTTTGAAGACACTCCTTAATATACATTTATGTATTTGAATGGGTTTTTTTGAAAGTGGAATAAGTCCACTTTTTCATAAACTGAGATATTGAAGGGTTTGCGTACGACTCAATTTAAAAATATTGGCAAGCGTTATTAAACTGGTGTTAAATGTTTACCACTGTAAATTTATCAAATTTTGTTAATCTGTAAACATTTTTGTCAAAGAAGTTTTTGTTGTTGTTGTTGTTATAATTAATTTCCAGAGCCCTACTTGGGCAAAAAGAAAAGAAAAGAAACAACAACAGTTTTTAAAGTAAAATTTTTCTAAGTTTTAATTTTCCTTCGCTTTTATTTACAAAATATTTTGTTACTGAAAATGGAATAAGTCATACAAAAGTATAACAAATTTTTTAATTTATTATAAATGAAAGTGAAATAAGTCCATTCAGACCAAAAAAATTCAACTATTTTCTATTATACTTGCAAAAATTTTTACAGATTAACAAAATTTGATAAATTTACAGTGGTAAACACCAGTTTAATAACGCTTGCCAATATTTTCAAATTGATTTAAAAGTAAAACCTTCTGTATAGCAGTAGATAAAAAATGGACTTATTCCACTTTCAAAAAAATAATTTTTGTAAAAATGCTTTTCATGAAAAGTTCTTTTGAGTAATTTATGATAAAATCGTGGTCTAACGAGTCTGTTATTTTCAATATAAAAAGAGGGCATATATAGCTAGCTATAACTACCGTAAACTCAATTTTTCCGAAATTGGACTTATTCCACTTTCAAATAAACCCATTCATTTATCGTTCCTGATGTCACAAATGCTTGGCTTCTTTTGCCACAACTGCAAATGGCTTGCCGCACAAGAAACTTCTTAGGGAATTTTGTTTGCTTTTATGTCCGGTATTGTTCTTGAATATTACCTCGTCCATCAGCCACATAAAAATCTTGACCCTGAAGTTGTGAAAAGTCTGCCAGAACATAGGTTTCATCATCCATCACACAGCACGTAAATTTTTTTATAAAATTAGACCTCAATTTTTTAGCTCGTTTTTTTTGCTTCGAAATTCTTTACCGCATTGCGATGAGAACTTTATACGACGTCAACCCAGCATTAACTTTGGTTCTTCACACAAAAGAATCAGAGCGTTTGACTACAGGAGGTGCTTTTCTGACAGAAGTGTTCGGAGCTCTCCGAAAGAGTGTTTGACATCTTTTACCTTACCAATATTTGTTGGACCTTTTTTTTCTTCCTGATTCAGATTTTCGTGCAATGTTTAAGTCTTCTTTACACTGTTTAATGGCTTTTGAAACAGTGTGACGATGAATCTTGAGATCTGTTGCTATTTTTTTTGAAGTCCTCAATGGATTTTTTTGTAAAGTTTTAATCATTTTTTCACATACTTCTATTTCGCTCTCCATTTTGAAAGAAATAACAATTGAAATGATCAATTTGAATAAATATAATATCTTATTGTATATATTTTTAAAAGCTAACGTGATTCAAAAAAAAAAAAAAAAATTTCGTTGGGCACAGGATAAGTTATGGCTGAAAAAGTGTGCATAAGTTTTTTTCGACACACTCACAAAGTCTATTGCGAAATCATTTAAAAAGTTGTGTACATTTGTGATATAAATTTCACTTACCTATAAGCGAATATAAAATGTCTTACTTTTTAAATTGCGGTTACTCTTCAACGAGGAGTCGTAGAAAAAAAAAAAAAAAAAATGAAAAGATATTTTAATAGATAATTGGATTCCCTATAAACTGTATTTTTTTGGTATTTGAAGGATTTTTTTTTATGTAAGTATTTATTTGCAATCTATCTTACGATAATAAGCAAATTAATTAGAAGGTAAATCTCTCCAGTAAATACGACATTTAAAAAATTATAAGAAATTTTGATTACATATTTAATAAAGTACAATTTATAGCAAATTCAAAATCTAAATGGTAAATCCAAAATATGATATTTGAAGGATATCTCCGAAAGAGTGGGTCATACGATAAAAAGTTGTAGGGCCTATTTTGTGGAGAATCACAAGTAGTTTTGGACGAAATATCGAAAATATCGATAAAAGTCCAAAAGTACCGGTAAAATAGTTTATGTTGACTAGATGAAAACTATACTAATTTTATGAACTTTAGTCATTATTTGCAAGAATCGAAAATTCCATGCATTTTTTAACTTAGAAAATTATGACAATTAGGATAAGAGAAAAAGCTACTAAACATGGCTATGGTGACATATGTATGTTTCGGTTACCGCCACGTACCCATCATCAGATCAATTTATGTTTAATTTAATTTATTTTAAATTTAGTTAAATAACAATTGGAAAATTGAACTTCTTGTCTGAGGTCGGGATTGAACTAGGAACATTTGAAGTCAAACTCTCTAAATAGCGCATTTATCAACGAACTGCGCTATTTTCCTTTTTCATAACTAGTGTTGATGTATTTGTTTGGTAAGACCCAGCCATTGGCTGTGGAATCAATACAGGGGAAATTTATATTCGATTTTTATGTTGAATCCAGACTGGCAGCCAAACGGATTAAACTAGATGCATGAAATTTGGTACAGATAACAAAAATATTACTAAGTTGTCTGGGACTTAAATTGGACGTGATCGGTTAATCTCCACGCATACTTCCCACGCAATGTTTCAACTAACCTACATTTGAGGTAAACCGATCACTCTCATTTTTAATCCTAATCAGACCAAGACGTTTATCTGTACCAAGTTTCACGCATTTAGCTTTATCCGTTAAGCCGTAATCGTAATTTCGAAAAAAAAGATATATCGAAGTCTTCGAACATAAAGTTTTTAATGTAGTGTAAACGAAAAGCTACCAAGAAATGAAGTTTTCACATATTTTTCATCTTTTTCAATGCTTAGACTATTTTGCTGTATTTGCCTACAGTTTATTTATAAAAATTCGTATGCGTAACGTTACCAACACTTTTGCGTAACGTTACTAACGCTGCTTTAACGTCTGTAAATCCATCAAAAATAATTTTTTCAGCACAATTACCATTTCAATCGTAACTTTGATCCTTTATCTTCAAGTTTTGAGGGTGCTCAGGAAAGTACATTACTAGATTCGCACTTTTTTTCGAAAATGTGCACTGACCCCGAAACTCACTTCCAAAATTTAGTACATTACCAACGACACTTATGCTCTCATAACTCCAAAGCCACAAGAGATAGACAAAAATATTAGCCTTAGAGAGCTTTATTACACGGTGCTCTTGAACAGTCGATAGGTTTCATGAAAATGTGGAGGAAATCTGTGAATGGGGTTTCATTTGTATTAGTTTAGTGGTCTGAAAAATCCAAACCCTGAAATCGTAGCTGATCATCCCCGCGATATATAGCAAAAATACATATCCCATATAAAATAAAAAAAATTCAGAAAAAAAAAACGCAACAAACAAATATAAAAATAGTTGTTTTTAATGTATTTTGTAATGCTGAATCCGAGTCCGGCCTTAGAATTGCTGTATCACAAACGGTTTTTGAGATATCTAAGCCTAAACAAGGAAAAAATACCATTTTTGCTATATTTTGAGAAATGGAAAGCTCTAATCAATCTTCTAAACCTAATTCAAATAATGTCGATATCATTATTTTTCTCGGAGATATCCTTACCTAAAAAGTTAAAAAAGTGCAAAAAACGTGTTTTCTCATTATTTCAGTCTTCGATATTTGGGAGAAAAATTAAGCTATTGACATAATTTAAATGCGGTTTTAAAGAAAAAAATTGGGACTTTCAGATAATGTATTGAATTCTGCGTATGAATGTTCTATATTCTAGTTATATAGCTTCAAAATATAGCAAAAACTGTATTTTTTCCTTGTTTAGGCAAAGATATCTCAAAAACCGTATAAGATACAGCAATTCTAAGGCCGGATTCGGATTCAGCATTGCAAAATACATTAAAAATAACAATTTTTATACATGTTTGTTGCGTTTTTTATTCTGAATTTTTTTTATTTTATATGGGATCTGTATGATTGCTATATTTCGCGGGGATGATCAGCTACGATTTCGGGGTTTGCATTTTTCAGACCACTGAACTAATACAAATGAAACCCCATTCACAGATTTTCTCCACACCGTGATGATATGGACTTAAGAAATTGTGAATTTTAATTATTTTCGAAGAGATATGAGCAAAAATGTGCATGCGTTACCAACGGTGGCCGTGCCCACGTAGCATTTAGCTAATGAGATATTGATGCGAACACAAAGCCCCTCCTATTCAAAAGTCAACCTCGCCTACACGTCGGTGCATTCTGTCGATAACTGATGAGGCTCTGTCGACCGAGGCGGTATAACCCTAACAACAGCCAAGTCCCGAAAGAGAAAGTGGCGACTATCCGCGGCTGTAGGAAAAATTAGCCTAGCCGACATTGGGCTGACAACCCACTCATCCAAAAAAAAATTGGCACGGAAGCAGAAAAATTCCCTTGAAAAGAACGCCTGAACTTTGACGACCATTGGAACCGAAAATGGCACAGATATTGGAAACTTGGCTCTTGGAACATCAGAACAATGCTGCAAGCTGGCATAATGAAAGAAAATGCCATAGGACTTGCAAAATACGATTGATATCGTAGCTCCACAAGAAATACGATGGAAGGACTTAGGAGAAATAAGAAAACGAAATGATGTCCTTTACTACAGGACGCAGGTGAAGATGAAAAAGATGCGTTCTATACGAAGCTAGAAGAAGTATACAATAGGATAAGTAAATATGACACAATTGTCTTATTAGTTGACTTCAATGCTCAAGTAGGCATTGAAAGTTTTACTGAAACCGTAACCGAAAAACACTCACTTCATAAAAAAATATCTAACAACTGAAGGCGACTGTGCAACTTTACATGCTCGGCATAAGCGTTCATTGCAAGCACATCTTTTCCGCACAAAAATATACACAAGGCATGGAGGATTCCTGTTAGCAACAAGTTAAAACAAATTGATCATGCTCTTATCAATAACCGAAGAAGATGTAGTATAATTGATGCACGAAATCTCTGAAGTCTAAACTGCGACCGTTGCCACTACTTATTAAAAATAAACTTCAGACATAAACTATCAATTGTCAACAAGGCCCAAGGTGTAACTAGGAAAAAATGGAACACCGACAAACTATCAGATCACAAAGTTAAAATGAATTTTCAAAAAGAAATTGACAAAGAGGTAGGCAAAAGTGAGATTTCTAACAACATGGAAAAATATTGGAAAATCTTGAAAGACTCGATCACAACCGCAGCAGAATCCATAGCAGGAAGTGAGGTGAAACATAAGAAGACAGAATGGTTAGGTGAAGAATGCAAAAATGCGAGGGAAATAATAAACGAAGCCTGAAAAAATTGGTTAGTAAGGAAAAAAGAAAAAAAGAAGAATAGCAACAAAAATCTGCCAAAAATACAAAAGGGAAGCCTTTAAAGGAGACTTTATTTCCAAAAAAAAAAACCTGCAAATTTTACAGTCAGGTAAAAACAGAAAAGCGATGGTTTCAACCACGGTAAACATCTGCAAAGCCAAAAACCACAAGATACTTACAGACTAGCTCAAGATAGTAGAAAGATGGGTTGAGCACTTTAAGGAATTACTGAGTGCTGGAAATACTACTTGGTGGGGTGAAAAGTTACCTCCTTGACCGCCAGAATGCGCTGTGATCGCAAAAAATTGTGAATTGTAGTTACTTACACTTAAATACTTATTTAAATTATTAATTTTAAAAAATTTTAAATTCAATGCTATAAAAGATATTTTAAAAATTAATTTATTCATAAATTTTTTAGCCGATTTTTGAAAGTAATTGTAACAAATAAGAATTAGTCGATTTTTATTTAAAATTATATTAATTTTGGTGCCTTATAGTCCATTCATATTTAGGCAGACATGCACTCTCAAATTGGCTTTTGAGACATGCTATCTTCCACAATTCACATTTAATATCCCACTGTTGTGGATTATTTGTCCACTGCTAGTGAGATTCTTGCTCTTGCAAGGTTATAATTGTAAATGTTAGAATTCTAACATTAATAGGCGGGTTCACCTTTTCAAATATTAAATGATTTTCACAATTTTAAATGATTTAAATTTTGCATTTTTAAGACTGCTATTTTTGAATATTACATTAATACTAATACTAATTCTAGTAAGAAGCAAAGATTAACTAAAATAGGTCTGATGAGGCTACCCAACGGGAAACGGAAGCGCATTGCAACGACTTCAGTTGCGCTTCTAGGGAAGCAAGAAGCTGCTACCAGTGCTGTTCTCACTGCTTATCTTTTTTAACACAGCATGTCCTAGCGGAGATGCACATCTTCAGAAGCACATGAAATACGTTTCAAATATGCTTCCGTGGAAGCACACATTTGGAAGCATATGAAATACGCTTCCGTGGAAGTTTTTCAAAATTTTAAGTTCCATTTCAAAAAAATACTTTTTTTCTGTAATTTTTGGTAGATTTACTAACTTTTATAAGCAATAAAAAAAATAGAATTTGAAAAATTTTGTATGCTACCAGAGATGTGCTTCTATTGCGCTCTTTTTGGAAGGAGCTTCATTTCTTCCCGTTGGGTATATACATATATGTATATTAGGGCGTTTCACGAAAACAACTTTTTTGGTTTTTTTCAAACCTTAAAGCGGATTTGGGTGTATTATGGGATAAAAATAACCCATGAATTTTTTCAGATTTTTTATTGGTCATTTAGAGGTCGCGATATCAACTTTTTAAAAAAATGTTTCCAAACTGTAAAAATAAATTGTTTAATACCTTTTTTATTGTTTTTAAATAACTCTGACTTACTAAATCACTCTCTTTTGAGTCGCTTGGACCCGTAGAATACGAAAAAAGTCATGAAGATGAAAAAACTAACAACGCCCTACTGAATAGACCCGTGTATTCAACATAATATCACTGATATTTTGATATTTTTGTCAATTAATTGCCTTATTTTGGTAAAAAAACGTTTTTATTAATTGTGAAAAAGAAACGTCAAAACATATTTAAGAACATATGAAAAGGTAAGTAAATTAAATGAGTCATATTCTAAAACAGACAGGGTAATTTGCCTGGCACAGTGATGTCTTATGCTTAAAACTACGATAACTCATGAACGGTGAGTCACACGTTTAAAGTAAAAATATTTGTTTATAGGGAAATTCATTGCACTACAATCTACATATGATTTTTTTCAGATGACTTATAGTTAAGCAGATATTTTTATAACAAACCAGAAATTTCGAAACAAACCGTTTTTTCAAAAAATATCCAAAACGGTTAGTCCTAGGAAAAAACATTTTCTCGCATTTTATAGAACGTTTAATTCCCTATAAAGATCTCTCCGAACTGTTTTTTCGTCCGACTTACCGTTCATGATATAGCGCCTTGAAATCATTCAAAATTGAACATTGTACTATGCATTGTACTATGCATTGTACTGTACAATGTTCAATTTTGAATGATTTCAAGACGCGATATCTCATGAACGGTAAGTCGGACGAAAAAACAGTTCGGAGAGATCTTTATAGGGAATTAAACGTTCTATAAAATGCGAGAAAATGTTTTTTCCTAGGACTAACCGTTTTGTATATTTTTTGAAAAAACGGTTTGTTTCGAAATTTCTGGTTCGTTATAAAAATATCTGCTTAGCTATAAGTCATCTGAAAAAAATCATATGTAGATTGTTGTGCAAGTAATTCCCTATAAACAAATATTTTTACTTTAAACGTGTGACTCACCGTTCATGAGTTATCGTAGTTTTAAGCATAAGACATCACTGTGCCAGGCAAATTACCCTGTCTGTTTTAGAATATGACTCATTTAATTTACTTACCTTTTCATATGTTCTTAAATATGTTTTGACGTTTCTTTTTCACAATTAATAAAAACGTTTTTTTTACCAAAATAAGGCAATTAATTGACAAAAATATCAAAATATCAGTGATATTATGTTGAATACACGGGTCTATTCAGTAGGGCGTTGTTAGTTTTTTCATCTTCATGACTTTTTTCGTATTCTACGGGTCCAAGCGACTCAAAAGAGAGTGATTTAGTTAGTCAGAGTTATTTAAAAACAATAAAAAAGGTATTAAACAATTTATTTTTACAGTTTGGAAACATTTTTTTAAAAAGTTGATATCGCGACCTCTAAATGACCAATAAAAAATCTGAAAAAATTCATGGGTTATTTTTATCCCATAATACACCCAAATCCGCTTTAAGGTTTGAAAAAAACCAAAAAAGTTGTTTTCGTAAAACGCCCAAATATATATATCTGTGGCAACAAACCAGAGTAGCTTAAGTCGACATAAGTGAAAATTGAGTTTTCATGCTATAATTATTCAGGTTTTCAAAAGGCTTATTTCTGTTCAACCTTTTCCAAAAAATATCGTGTTCAAGCAAAGTTATAATGCTTGATTTTATAGCTTATGTTTTTTCAAATAATTATACATTTGCCAAAACATCTTAAGTCAAGTAAGTCTCCGGTCATTTGTTTCACTGTTCTATAATTCTTTTAACAAAAAAACTTAAGCCTACATAAGCTTAAAATATTTCAATAAAAAAAGCATCCAAAACATCTTATCTACAGTTATCCCTTTATTTCAATTTTAGCAGAAAATCTTATGTATACTTACAATCGTTACAAACCACGCTTAAGCTTGAACAGAACCGCTTAATTTTACTTAAGGCGCTATTTTTATCAAAACAAATTTTCACAGAAAATCTTAAGTATAAAACAGTAAAAATACATGATTTTTTATGATTTTTTTTTTAAAATTCGCCTCTCCTCGTCTTACTCAATCCATTAACTACCTCTGAGATTAAAATAATTGCAATAAAACGGAACAGAAACAATTTTTCACAAAATAGCCAATATCTCAAAACGTCGATTTTCGACATAAGCTACTCTGGTTTGTTGCCACAGATATATACAAATATATATATGTGTATGTGGTAATAGCCGAAACATATGTCACCAATTTCCAAGTTAATATTTGTAGCGTCGGTTATTGTTCATTACAAATTTGATTGTACAAGTTCGTATTAATGGAATATTCAAAAATAGCAGTATTAAAAAAGCAAAATTAAAATTATTTAAATTTGTGAAAAATCATTTAATAATTCTTAGTGTCTGAGTAAAATTTAGTTCGGTTGTCTCAAAAAACGCTTTCAGTATAGCGTTTTGAAGCTTTTGCTTATATGTGAGGTGCCACGCCCTCTTGTTCGAATTTGCCCAGTTTTTGCTCAGAGCTTGCGCTTACAATTTGTAATATTTATGTGTATTTTGGTTGCATTATCGTGAAAATTACTCTAAAAGTTGCATTTTGAATACATTTTTTGTATGGGCGGTAGGCGTGTCCGTTGACCGATTTCGCTCATTTTCAATCCCCAAAGCTATCTTTGATGACCAAGGCTGTGCACCAAATTTCATTGAATTATCTTGCTTAGTTTTCCCAAAAAATGTATTTCCACACACAGCCAGCCACCCAGCCAGCTGATCAAGAATATATATACTTTTCTATATCGCGGCTTTGGATAACGAACGCAACGTGTTTATTGAAGAAATTTAAAAGAAAAGACAGAAATGGCAGTGATATAATGTATGCATCTTCCAAGTATTAGTGATAATGTGATAAAAATTATATAAATGTTACACTATAAATAAACGAAGAAAACCAGTCATATTGTGAATTTTGTCACATTAATTACACTGTTCTCGATTCGGAGCAATTTTTTTCTGACATTGATGGGACCCATGTAGTAAACATAATTCACGTATGCTGATTTCAATGGTGATACTAATTTTTTTGGTTAGGCTCTTGTTTTTTAGAAATTCAAGTTTGAAAATTTGACTAAAAAAAAAATTTATTACAAAACAGGTATGTTTTTTTTCTATTTCAACAAATTTTTTTTACAGATACCTATTTAGTTTGGTCGAATTTTTACTTTTGTAACTTCTTGAGTGTTCACGACCACCAAAGTGCAGTTAAATGTTAAAAAAATCTTTTTTATTGCCAAACTAGAGTTTTTACACGCAAGTATAATTTTTTTTTTTCAAATTTATTCTATTTTTGATACTCTTTCTTAATTTTTTAATGACATTCTAACATTAAACGACGAATTGAAAATTAAACAATGTAATGTTGGAGGAAAATTTAATATTTAGTCAAGCAATCGTGGTGGGAAACCACAGAAGTGTATCATTTATACTATAGGGAACATATAGTTCGTGATGTAGAATGGTACATGATCCAGAAGAGTATTATGCGTGATTGAATTATAGTAATGGATTAAACAGATCGAAAAAATATCAAAATTTATACAGTTGCAATTGCCGCATTCAGGAAATAATCCCATTCCAATCAGACCAATTCCAATGAGTGAATATTTGCAACCACCATTGGAAAGCATTGAAGAAGCATCTAGAGAATCGTTTCAATTATTAAATGTAACTCCACAATGCAACCACATCGAAATTACACAAAATCGTTTAGATATGATTGTACGACGTCTCAAGTTACCGCAGCGCTACAGTCGATTGCCTTACCCAAGGAACTAAAACAAGTAATGGAGAAGCATCAGAAGTAGAATAATTTTGATAAAATAAATATTTCCATATAAAATATACAAAAAAGATTTTTTTAGCATTTTGCTGTACTCAACAAGTTGTAAAAGTGAAAAATTTCACCAAACTGAATAGGTATCTGTTGATAGGCAATGGAAAAAAACACCTGTTTTTTAAAAATTTTTTTTTTTAGTCAAATTTTCAAACTTGAATTTCTCGAAAACAAGAGCCAAACTATAATAATGACTATGACCGTTGAAATAAGCGAGCCCGAATTATGTTTACTACATGGATCTTATCAATGTTAGAATTTCCGACTAGCACAGTGTTATTACCCAACGGGATGAAATGATGCTGCTTCCAAAAAGAGCGCAATAGAAGCACATCTCTAGTAGCATACAAAATTTTTCAAATTCCTTTTTTTTTTTATTGTTTATAGAAGTTAATAAATCTATCAAATGTTACAGAAAAAAGTAATTTTTGTGAAATGGAACTTAAAATTTTGAAAAACTTCCACGAAAGCGTATTTCAAATGCTTCCAAATGTGTGCTTCCACGCAAGCGTATTTCATGTGCTTCTAAAGATGTGCATTAGGGGTGTTTTAGTGCACGAAATTTGGATTTTGATACTTGACACCCCTCAATTTTGTGAGGTTGGAAAAAAAAATTAGTTTGCAAAAAAAATTTTGGGGGTGGGGTGAGGGTAACGGTTGGCGCATCGAGGTCAAAGATGAGAGAAAAAGAGAAACAATTTACTTACATCCCTACAAGAGGGGCCACCTCTAGAGGGTTCAAATGTATGACCGACCCACATTTTTTTTTCTCCCCCAACATTTTTACCAAACATACCTACCCCTTATCTCTAACCCCTAAGGGGGCTTCCATACAAAATTGAAATTTTTACGAAATCGACCCCCACCACTCTCAGGGTGCCCCTAGAAGGGTCAAATGTATGACCGGCCCCTAATATTTTTTCCTCTGCAACATTTTTTCCCACCATGCATACCCTCTATCTTTAGCTCCTTAGTGGGCTCCCATACAAAACTGACGTCATAGACATAAAAAATATGGAAAGGAAATCGTCAAATAGACCCATAACTGCCCAGGAGTCTCTCCTAAAGGAGTCAAATATATGACCGACCCCCATTACCCCCCTCAAAAGTTTCACAGCTTACCTACCCCCCTATTTCCAATCCTTAAGGGGGCTCCCATACAAAGTTACGGTTTTTTTAAAAACTGCCCCCACTGCCCTAACTGGAACATGACTGAACCATGGGTACCCCTAGAAGGGTCAAATGTATGACCGACCCCCATTATTTCTAGGAAAATTTATAAAAAAACAAAAATTGTATGGCAGCCCCTCTCAGGGTTGAAAATATGGGGTAAGTATGTGGCCAAAAAATATAGGTCGCGAAAAAATAATGGGGGTCGGTCATACATTTAACCCTTCTATGGGTACCCGTGGGCCAGTTAGGGCAGTTGGAGCACTTTATATAAAACAGTAACTTTGTATGGGAGCCCCCTTAAGGATTAGAAATAGGGGGTAGGTTTGCTGAGAAAAATCTTTGGAAGGGGGCTAATGGGGGTCGGTCTTATATTTGACTCCTCTAGGAGTGACTTCTGGGCAGTTATGGGCCTATTTGACGATTTCCTTTCCATATTTTTCATGTCCATGACATCTATTTCGTATGGGAGTCCCCTAAAGAGTAAGAGATAGAGGGTAAGTATGTTAAGAAAAAATGTTGGGGAGAAAAAATTATTAGGGACCAGTCATACATTAGACCCTTCTAGGGGCACCCAGGGAGTGGTGGGGGTCGATTTCCTAAAAATGTCAATTTTATATGGGAGCCCCCTTAGGAGTTAAAGATAGGGGGTAAGTATGTTTAGTAAAAATTTTGGTGGGAGAAAAAAAATGTGGGTTGGTCATACATTTGACCCCTCTAGAGGTGACCCCTGAGCATTTCTAGGGCTGTATGTAAATTTTTTCTCTTTTTCTCTCACCTTTGACCTCGATGCGCCAACCTTTACCCTCACCCCATCCCCAAAATTTTTTTTGCAATCTCATTTTTTTCCAACCTAACAAAATTGAGGGGTGTCAAGTATCAAAATGTTGTTACTAAGGATCTCCATACATTCTTAAAACACCTCTAATGTGCATCTCCGCTAGGACATGCTGTGTTAAAAAAGATAAGCAATGAGGACAGCACTGGAAGCAGCTTCTTGCTCCCCTAAAAGCGCAACTGACATCGTTTCAATGCGATTCCGTTTCCCGTTTGGGTAGGCTATTTTTTCGGTGAGATTTGGATGAACCAGATTGATTTCGCCATCATTGACATGATCTGAGAAAGAACACTTATTTTCTCTAAAAATTCACGTTTATAATAAAAGTTTGGCTGTTATTAATTTATGCCACAAAATGGGCAAAATTTCCCATAGTGAAGTGTGATACACAACAGGTTGTTGTCAGCAACATTAATCGCTAATCGTTCGAGACAAAATTCTAGATAAAGCTCTTAATAAGGCCAAACGAGGTATCCAAATGAATTTTACTGAACATTTAGAAGATCTCGACTACGCTGATGATATCTCCCTTCTATCGTCAAAACAATTAAATATGCAAAGAAAGATTAAAGGCATTGTCTTGGAATCCTAAAGGCCGGCCTAAAAATCAACGCATCCAAGCCTAAAAGCATGAAACTGAACGCAAACAGAAATGAAATAACTTTTAAAGCTAACAGTGATGACATAGAACACGTTGACAGCTTCACGTATTTAGGCAGCATTATCTCTATCGATGGTCGAGCAAAAAAGGATATCAGCTCAAGAATATCAAAAGCGAAAGGTGTGTTTACTCAACTGAACAAAATATGGTCATCTTCCGTTATTTCCACCAAAATGAAAGTGCGCATTTTTGATTCGAATGTGAAATAGATATTGTTATATGGAAAACAATTAATGAAAAGGCTAAGGTTTGGTGGCCTTGAACTATCTCAAACGCCGAACTATATCAAAAATGCATCCAAAGGCCCATAGCAAACAAGATAAAGCTACGCAAGTGGAGATGGATTAGTCATACTCTCCGGAAACTAGACAGCGAAGTTTGCCGCTAAGCCCTTGTGTGGAGTCCATAAGGCAGTAGAGGACGTGGTGGACCGGAAACCACCTGGAAAAGGTCACTGGATATGGAAATTCAAGAATCGGGGAAAGTCGCGGCAAGAGATAAAAGACATCGCAAAGGATCGTGACAAATGGATACGTTTCATTTTGGCCCTATGCTCGTCCTAGGAGTTACAGTCTGAATAGTTAAGCATTTCTCATCTTTGGTGAACCCTAATGAAATTTTTCGCAGAGTATTTTTGTAGAGCAATTTTACACATTATATCCTTATTTTTTGAAAGTGTGTAAAAAAGACCCATAAGAACTGGATATAATGGGTTTAAATGTTCTTGAAAATTGTTCCTAGTGTGATTTCATGGTGACCTTGGAACGATAAGTTTTATCCAAAATGAAGATTCGAAAATACATTTTTCGACTCCGCGCGGTACCGTGCTTGATACCGTTGCAAGTAATTGTCTCTCTACGCTTTTCTCAACGAATTTGAATTCGCAAGGGTTTAATGCATCTCTGTAATTTTTTTTAGATTTTATTTTGAGGCGGCACATCATTAAAATCCAATTGTTATTAAACAACAACAATGTAGAATTTTATTTTAAATATACAAATTTAATTTATTATCTTCAGGATTGAAAAAATTTTGTCGCGATCGATTGAGCTATTCAAAATTTAAAGCATTTTAAAAAAATAGTTGCAAACTTGAAAAAAAAAAAATTTCCGTAGACTAACTGATTTATGCAAAAAATCTTTTAAAAACATTTAGGAGTGGACGATTTCACATATTTTGACCCTTTCATTAAACTTTTCAAATTTTTAATTGTAAGGACCTTTTAAACTTGGCTTTTAAATGTTCATTCTTTAAAAAAAAATTCTGCTATGAAAACAAAAAAAAAAAAAATATAAAAATTTACAAAAAATTATACAAATTTAAAAATAGTTTTGCATTTTTTTTTTTAAATCCCTTATTTTTTTTTAACAAACAGGAAAATTTACACTCTTTCAAGTTAAACTTCAACATTGATACCTTGAAGAATGATGTGTTTTTATAAAAAAGGCTCGCTCTGCCCCGACAAAAATTTTGAAATTTTTATTTTTAGTTTTTAATTAAACTAATATTATCGTTAACGTTGTCTATTTACAGGCCTATCAATCAATATGCGATCTTCTTATCATATTTTCTGATCAACTTTCTCGTAATGAAAATGTTAATATTCGCTGTTTGGAATATAAATCGACGTTAGACGAGCAGCTAATTCTTAATAATTTTGTGCAACATTACGTCTTCTCGCTAAAACAAGAAGGTAAGAAGGAACATAAGAAGCTCCATAAAAAATATGTATTTTAATATACTTATTATATTTATATTATACTTATTTTATAAACTTTAGTCATTATTTGCAAGAATCTAAATTCCATGCATTATTCAAATATCAAAGCAACGGCAAGAATTATTACAAGGGAAAATAGAAAATAACAATACCAATTTCTATGACGGCACATAGCGCGGTCCGTTGATAAATGCAATACGCAGAGAGTTTGACTTCGAATGATCATGGTTCAAACCCAACCTCAGACAAAAAGTTAAATTTTTCAATTGCTATCTCATTTAATTTAAAATAAATTAAATTTAACATAAATTAGTCTGAAGATAGTAACGTGCCGGTTACCGAAGCATACGTCACCATAGTCGTGTTAAGTAGTTATCTCTTTTACCTAAATTGTCATAATTTTCTAAGATGAGTAATGCATGGAATTTCGATTCTTGCAGATAATGACTAAAGTTCATAAAATTGTATTTTCATATGAATGTAAAGCAATTAAAAAAAAAAATATTTGGGATCTAGAATCCCAATACCTTGGTTCTTATCAATTCTGCATTTCATCGCAGCAAGCTAATTACACATTTCATGCTCTTCTTTTTCCAAGCCCTCTTGATAGAGTCTGCAGGAATCGTCGTTTACCAGACCCATCTTCTTTAGGTGGTAGTTAAATTTACAGTGAGTTGAAACTATTTTAGCGTAGTTTTTATATATTTTTTACTGAGGTTTAAAAAGGCGTCCATCTTAATACGTACTGTATTGATTATCCCTTCACTGCCTACATGTTCCCCATGTCCTAGTATCCAGATTAGAGTCCTATTATTCCTCGTGGATAAGTCTTGGAAAAGTTCAAAACACTCCCAGACTTGCTTTGAGTATATTGAAAACGCCATTAAAAACTTATATAGTCGTTTGGTTATCCCAGAAAATACACAGTGTACAATGTGGGTGAAATTTTGTTATAAATCGTAGAAGTTTTAAACGAAGTATGCTAGAAACTTCTAGTAAACGGCTTTATAAAGCTTATTCATCAGTCTTCTAGAGAAAAGTATACAGATTGGAAAATCCTTTTAGCATAACCTCAAAAAAGTTGATCAAATATGTGAATTTTTTTTTTTTTTTTTTCAAAAAATCATATAGATCAACCATCATGGCTAGACCGATGCTTGTATCAAGTCTAAATTTGGATGCCAAGTGTTTGGTATTTTTAAAAGCTTTGAGATAACCTCAAAGATGGCGAAATTTAATTTAATTTTTTTTATTTATTTATTTAATAATAAATTAAAACTAGTATCGCCCAGTGGTCGAAATTCGACCACAAATAAATTAAATAATTTTGGTACTTTTTGTACACTTGGTACTTATTTTGCTATTTGGTGCAATTTAAAAAATCCCGTGATTCAATTTCAAGTGAAACGTATGCACGTATAACCAAAACAAAACAAAAACACAAAGTCGCTGCTCTGCTTTTTGTCTTTTAGCTGAAACACAATGCGGCAGTGGCAGCGTCAGTGATCAGCTGTTTTTTTTAGAAACAGTGTGTTTCAATGGTAACACAATAACATAAGAGCAGTAGCAGTACTGCCATATTTAGGATGCGTTCACATATTACGCAATTTTCGACCAATTTGAAATCCCTCCCTCCCAGGTCATAACAAAACGGACAACCCTATTATATTCACTGGTGACTTTAACGCTTGGAGCACTTTATGGGGTTCGTCCTCTCTTAACCCAAGAGGCAAACTTATTGAAGATTTCATTATAATAATGCTTAATCCCACCTCTCCATCGAGCTATATATGGCGTAATATTCGACTTCTAACAGGCACTCACACACCCCACCAAATTAAGTGCATTCAACATAACAACCAAGTTGTCTCCAACCCACATAATATTTCATCTTGCTTCGCTCAAACTTTTTCGGATAGCTCTAAAACCTCTAATTTCCCTACTCTCTTTCAAACCCATACAAATTTATCGTCCTCACTACAGGTACCAGCAGAATGCACCAATAAACGTGCAAAATATTTGGAACTAAATTTCCAAATTAATGAATTTGAAGCCTGCCTAAAAACACTAAAAGGCAGCACGCCTGGTTTCGACAAAATTTCCTACGAAATGATTAAATATCTGCCTATTTCCGTCAAATCTAGATTAATCTTTCTATTTAATAATATTTTCTCAAGCGGAACTACTCCGCAATCGTATAATACTGCCATTATAGTTCCTATAAAAAAACCAAATTAAAGTATCGAAGAAGTTTCAAGTTACAGACCTATTTCTCTCTAGCCATGCATGTCAAAAGTTTTGGAAAAAATGATCTGCAAGAGACTCTCTTGGTTCCTTCATACGTCAAGTCTCCTCTCATCTAAACAAGTAGGTTTCAAATCAGGTTCTAGCACAATAGATGCACTATTATATATTGACCACCTTTTGTGTAAAAGTCTGTCCTCAAAAAATCATGTATCGATGCTTTCAATAGACTTTGACAAGGCATTCGACAAAGTAGGCATCCACGTAGTTCTTAAAAAATTACATGAGTGGCAAGTTGGCCCAAAAATGTTTAATTACGTCAAGTCTTTTTTAACTAACCGTTAAATACGTTGCAGAGTGAATAATGTACTTTCCCCCACATTTTCTCTTTTCAATGGTATTCCGCAAGGCTCCCCACTGTCGGTAGTCTTGTTTTTAATTGCATTTGAAGATCTTAGTAAACTTCTAACTAAACATAAACACACAGATCATTGTCTTTACGCTGACGATCTCTACATAATCTGCAAAAAGCAAAACATCAATGATATCCACCAACATTTTACGGAGGCTCTAAATACAATTTCCAAGTGGTCAGAATACTCAGGATCAAAAATATCTACAGGGTGCTCCATCTTTTATGTCAGTATGTAAACGCTGAATAACTTTCACATTTACCAACCGATTGATTGCATCAGATATGTTTTGGAAACGTCAATTCAGTACAATTTTTGCCATGGATCGCTTCACACCGAAATAACTGTTTAGGCCGGGATTTGCGCAAAAACCATTATTGGGCCATATTTTTTTAAAGAAAACAAAACTGTCGATGGAAATCTATATCGGTGGATGTTGGCTCATTATGTCTGCCCGCAAATGCGTGAGAAAGGTCTAGATGGTTACTGGTTTCAACAAGACGGTGCACCATGCCACACTGCAAACGCAACAATTGCATTTCTGCAACGAAAATTCCCGGGACGTCTGGTGTCAAAAAGAGGCGACATTGACAGATCACCTGATTTAACCCCCCCGGACTTCTTTTTGTGGGGTTATCTGAAAAGCAAGGTTTACGCCAACCAGCCTCAAACTATTGACGAGCTCAAGGCAAACATTCGTGCTGAAATCGACGCTATAACACCCGAGATGCTCGGAAAGGTAATGGCAAACGCAGAAAAAAGGAGTCATTTTGTAATTGCTAATAAAGGTGGCCACTTAATTGATATTGTTTTCAAAAACTAGTCCAAAAAAATTGTAAAGAACCAAACTGAATAAAAATACATCACTTATAGAAATCGGTTGTTTTTTCTCAGTGTTATTCAATGTTTACATACCGACATAAAATATGGAGCACCCTGTATATCTAAATGTAAGCATTTCCATGGAAACTAAACTGTACAAATATAAATATTACTCACAATAATGTAAATATTGAAAACGTTAATATGTTAAAAATTCTTGGACTGATATTTGATAAAAAAAAATACTTTTAAAAACCATTGCGTGTACTTAAGAAAAAATCTTTTTAGTAGGCTAAATATAATAAAGTTCTTTTCTTCCCAAAAAAGTCACATCCATACCTCTACTTTGTTCAGCATCACTAGACTTACAGTACTTTCAAAAATTGACTACGGCTTTCAGATATATGGAAATGCATCGAAAACAACACTAAACAAAATAAAATCGCCATATCATGCAGCAGTCCGTAGGAGCCTCAGAGCACTTAGAACTACATAAACAGTTAACCTTTTATCTGAAGGTGGACTTCCGCCAATCGAAGAACGTGTTCTTTACTTACGATGCAATTTAATCCCAAAACTATACTCCAAGCAACCATCAGTTCTATCCAAGGAAATATAGCTTTTACAGAATAGAAAATCACAACTATCCATGACATCAGGATTATGCGAAATTATCTCGCTGAGCAAAAATTTAAACCTCAGTATAACACCAATGCAACCACTTAAAATAAAACAAGCTCCTTGGATGCTCAAATCCTGGCAAGCTACCAGAAACATAATACAAGCAACATTCTATGTACTGTAATGTTCTGGCCTGATTTAGCAACCTCGCACTATTCTAGAGCCACCATAGAATGGTACAATAGCAATAATAGGTGCGTTTTCGTGGCAAGTGGGCTTAAATGTGCTAACTGTGGTCGAACAAAACGCTGCATTGTGAATAGCACTTTCGAAAATTATCTTCTTCTTTATTAACAGCCGACATTTGTTTATGTTTTGTTTTTTTTTTTTTTTTGTTCATTTTTTACAAAGTTTTCAGAAAAATCAATAGTTTGAAAAAAGCCTTTCAACATCGCCGCCAGTGCCAAGGCAAATTCGCTGAAAAATGTTTTCGGTAAACGCAACTGTACTGCATTTGGCACATGTCGAAAAATCCAGATTATTCGGGTAATGGACATGCTACGGTTTTAAATGTTTAAAAGCCAAGCTTAGAGTGTAGCTGCGTCACATTCACACCAAGGATGAACGCGAATTGGTTGAGTTTTTAACAGAAGAAATTGTCGCAGAGCGTAAGGCACAAAAAACCAAAGCTGTGACAACTGCTTTGGATGGATTCACTGTTAAATTGCAAGAGCCGTAGAGCTAATCAAGCAGGGCGACATGGAAAAAGTTGTCAGTGGACACTGAGCAAGATTCCGAAATTGATCCAAATGCTGATAAATCCGATATGGGTGAAACGCGTAGCAAGCCACAATTTCCTACAAGGAACACCACAAAAGGGTGAATATAATGACCAAAAAGCACCAAATTGGAGAGAACACTTAAGTACATTAAATGTGCATATACCAGAAGCCGGTTATGGCAGTTGTACGCATATGATAATTTTATTAGATGACGAGAATAAATTGTATCTTCATGAGGAGGCAATGGCTGGAGTGAATCCAGATGATAAGTGCACAACGACTCATATTCAGGCCTGTTCCATAATCCGCGTGGTTTCAATTACTTTTCACTTAGGAGGCTTTTTTGATGAAAATGGTGAGTCACACAATAAAAAGTATAAGAATCTTTTTTTGTGGATAATTACAGGTTCTACAAATAATATTCATTTGTATTTATTAAAAAGTAACTGTTTCGGAAATATGTATTCGATAAAGTCGAATTTTTCGATTTTTTGAAGTTTTTTAAGAATGTTTCATAAAGTTACTTTTTCGTTAACGCAAGTCTATGTTATTTGTAGAACCTGTAATTCTCCACAAAAAAAGATTCTAATACTTTTTATCATGTGACCCACCATTTTCATCAAAAAGTCTCCTAAATGAAAAATAATTGAAACCACACGTATTACGGAACAGGCCTGATTGAGAAGTAATACTTTAAATAAACTGTAAATGTGCAATTAATCGTATACAAAGACGAGTTCAACTTTTGTATGCGAAAATAAATGTATTCAGCAATTTTCTCAGGTCATTGATGCTGTTGCCATTTTTAATTCAATCCTCTGTTCAGCAGCGGAACACTCAACGCCTTATGAGGTTGTGAAAAATACTAAAACCAGTTTTTCCACCAACAGTGAAATTGAGTTTCTCGTAGCTGAGAAGCGAAAGTTTAGGCGCGAATGGCAGCTACATAGATCTCCCACTTCTAAAGCAAACTTAAAAATTTCTACTTCTAAACTGAGGTCTGCGCTAAAAAACAAAGAAGATATAGAGCAGCAAAAATTTGTCTCGAAACTGGATCCTAATAAGAACGGCAAACAGTCCTTGTGGAAAGCTAGCAAAAGTATTAAAACACTGATGGAGAGTAAGCTGGCGATAAGAGCCAACCTTGGGAACTGGGCTCGAAGTGATGAAGAAAAAGCTGATGCTTTTGCAAATCACTCAATCACAGTTTTTCAACCCAATCCTCCTATTCAAGGATTTCTTCCTCCTAATTTGCCATTAAACAGCGATGTTATGCAATTGAACTTTCATATTAGCAACGTAAAGGGTGATGTGGGAGATGTGTCCCAAAAAAGCTCCTGGGTGCGATTATATAACTCCAAAATGATAAAAGAACTGCCAAATTCAGCTTTTGTCTTTTTAACCAGACTTTATAATGCTATAATTCAGTATGGGTTTTACCCAACAGAGTGGAAAATCTCATTAATAACCATGATTCCAAAACCTGGAAAAGATCGTACATTGCCTTCTTCATATAGACCCATCAGTCTTTTACCATGCGTATCCAAACTGTTTGAAAAACTAATTTTATCAAAAATAATACCTTATGCAACCGAAAAAAATTTATTTCCGGTCCATCAATTCGGTTTCCGATAATACCACGGAACAATTGAACAGGTTAATAGAATCACAAATGAAATAAGGAAGGCTTTCGAACAAAGTGAATACTGTACAGCAGTTTTTCTCGACGTAGCTCAAGCGTTCGATAAAGTGTGGCATGAAGGCCTTATCAATAAAATTAAACACGTACTGTCTTTTAACGTCGACAAAACATTTATTTCTTATCTGGAAAGCAGGCATTTTAGAATCAGACATAACAGTTTTATTTCATCACCTTTAAAAATTAATGCAGGTGTCCCTCAAGGAAGCGTGCTGAGTCTTTTTCTGTACTTACTGTATACCTCTAATTTACCTATTATCGCTGGCACAACCATATCTACTTTTGCAGATAATACTGCAGTTTTAAGTTGTAGTCGTTGTCCCCTAGAAGAAGCACGAAAACTTCAACTTAATTTAAACTCTATCGAAAAGTGGTTGCTGCTATTGCGCATAAAAGTAAATGAACAAAAATGGAAGCAGGTTACTTTTACCCTTAGGCGAGGTAATTGCCATGCTATCACATTAAATAACACTTCAATCCCTCAATCTGAAAACGTCACATACCTAGGTATTCATTTAGACAGACGGCTAACGTGGCGAAAGCATATTGAAGCCAAAAAAACGCATGTTAAACTAAAAGCCTCCAGTCTGCATTGGCTCATAAATAGTCGGTCCCGTCTGAAACTTGAATATAAAATCCTTTTATACAAATCCATCATTAAGCCAATTTGGTTATATGGTATACAGTTATGGGGGCCGCCAGCGTCTCGAACATTGAACTATTACAACGGACGCAGTCCAAAATTTTAAGAACTATTACAGGTGCTCCATGGTATATACGGAACGAACACATACTATCCCCTTGGTTAAAGACAAAATCAACAAATACAAGCAAAATTATGCTGAAAGATTGATGTATCGTCCTAATCCATTGGCACGGAGTTTGAAGAATTTAGAAAATTTTCCAGACTAAAAAGAAAGGATCGCCCTGCTATAAATATTGTTAGCAATGAGTCATGTTAAGGTGGCTGGGTTCAAAAATTGTATATGCAGCCGGTATCTGGCGCACACTCTTCCTATGCAGCCGGTATCTGGCGCACACTCTTTCTATGCAGCCGGCATTCTCTACGGTGCACAGTGGTCCGAAAGGCTAATCTAGATGGAATAAAGTCATAACTCCTGTTTGGAGTCAGCTAGAAATATGTTATAGAAAGGGTACTTCACAATAAAAATAGGCGGTATACGTCAAGTGGGCGTGGCGCAAATTCTATATGGTAGTAGGTAGAGACCCGAGTTTTTAGTATGTATGTATGTATTCTCCTTTAAATCCTAGGAGGAGCATAGGGCCAATATGAAATCTCTCCATTTGTCACGATCCCTTGCGATGACTTTGATCTCTTGCCACGATTTTCCCGATTCTTGGATTTCCTTTTCCAACGACCTTTTCCAGTTGGTTTTGGGTCTACCACGTCCTCTACTGCCTTGTGGATTCCACTCAAGGGCCTGGCGACAAACTTCGCTGTGTGGTTTCCGGAGAGTGTGACCAATCCATCCCCATTTGCGCAGCTTGATCTCGTTTGCTATAGCCTTCTGTTTGCATTTTTGATGTAGCTCGGCATTTGATATAGTGCGAGGCCACCAAACCTTTAGTATACGCCTTAAGCATTTGTTGACGAATACTTGCAGCTTGTTTGTTAGTTGTTCAGTAACAAGCCATGTTTCGCACCCATATAACAAAACCGATTTCAGATTCGAATCAAAAATGCGCACTCTCGTTTTGGTGGATATAACGGATGAAGACCATATTTTGTTCAGTTGAGCAAACGCGCCTTTTGCTTTTGCTATTCTTGAGTTGATATCCTCTTTTGCTCCACCATCCATGGAGATAATGCTGCCTAGATACGTGAAGCTATCGACGTTTCCGATGTCATCACTGCCAGCTTTAAACGTGATGTCATTGCTTGCGTTTAGCTTCATGCTTTTAGCCTTGGAGTTTTTAGGGTCTTACTTTATTATGGAAACAGTACTTTACACCAAAATGAACGGTGTACGTCAAGTGGGCGTGGCACATGCGTTCTTTGTTTTTTCACTGATTTGAAGTTTAGTGCAAGAAAAAAATTAAAAAATTCAAAAATTATTTTTTATTTACTTAATCATCATTATAACAATGCATCAGATGGTTAACGGAAACAATTGAAATCTATCTGAATAACTTTCAAACATCTTTTTTCCTAGCTTCTTGTTAAATTACCCATTATAAAGCTTTTTCCGTGTAAAAGGTGTTTAAACTAAAAATGAAATAAAAATTGAAGGGGCACCTAGGGGCAGCTAATTTTTTCTTCATTATTTACATGACAATTCATAGATAAAAGAAATATAAACAGTTTTGCAATATCGATCAATATGGGTAGTTAAAAGTTTAACTAAACTTCGGGCTACACGAAAAAGTAGTACAAAAACATAACACATTTTACATTAATTTTTTTCCCCACAAAAAGTATTTTAATTGAACACATATTTACAGTAAAATTAATTCATACCTGACGTAATTCAGGAAAAAAAACAATAATTTAAAAAAGTTGTCTAGTTCACTCACACTAACTCTTCAAAGATACTGCTAAAAATAGACTGTGATCTTATAATAACTGCACACATGCAATTGCTCATGTTTCGATCAACATAGCAAAAAAAATAATGCGTAAATGTAAGCAAACAATATACCGTTATGAACTGTGGTCAATTTTCAATCAACTAATAAAAAAATTTCATGCTTTTGAAAAACTAGAAAATTGACTTTATTCCATCTAGATTGACCTTTCGGACCACTGTGCGGTGGGACTTGTAACTGGTATATGCAGCCACTGGCGCATACTCTCTGTCTTGTGGTTGTTCCTGCTACATATGCAGCCGGATCTACTGGCGCAAATTTGTATGCTTTCTGAACTCATAGGATGTGCAAGTCCCTATAAACTCTGGAGACACATTTAATATGAAATTATATATTAGACATAAAGTATAATAATATTATTTAGGATTACGATTTTTAAACTTATTGTTAGTCTCCTAAGGAGAGAATATTCAATAAATAAATGAAGTATTAAAAAAAAAAAATTTACAGCCAGAAGTTATTTTAATACTTTTAGGGCCGGTTTCGCAATGTACAGTTAAGATATTTTTAAACTAAAGTTTACTAACGGAAGCTATGGGTATAAACTTTCCGTTAAATTATTTGGATTTCAATAAATTCCATTTTTTAAGTTATGGTTAAATATTTATTGTGAATAAATAACAAATTTCCACTTAAAATGTTTTCAAAAAATTTAACATTTCAAATTTTTTCATATGAATTTCAAAAAATATTTGAATTTATTTCAATCTGCCAGTTAAATTTTAACTGAAAAAATTGTGCCAGTTAAAGTTCACTGAACGTTAGAGTTTATTTTCCGTCAGTTAATAAATAACTTCACATTGAGAAAACAATTTTATTCAAACTAACAGTTAAAGTTTTAGTTAAACGTTAACTGGACATTGTGAAAACGGCCCTTAATGTGTTTAATGTTCCAAATTACTATAAACTTTAAAAAAATATGCATTATTTAGTTTACATAGTAATTATGTACTTTATTTTATACAGTAATCAATTTGACACGCCTTGCTTACAAGCTTTTTACAATAAAATATTGACTTTATATTTTAAGGGGACATTCGCTTTTGTAATTGAAAACAAAAAAACACTTTTTAAAAATTTTATTATGAAAAAACAATTATATTTATTGACAAAATTTCTTTTGAACATTGTTAAGTATTGTCCAAAAAATATGAAAAAAATTTTATTTTTAGTTTCCCTTGGCTGCTGTAGAGGGCGTCATCCAAAAGTTACTTTTCAAACTGGTAGGAAGTTTTTCTCCGAATCTGCTCGACGGATTTTAAAAAACCAAAAAACATTCGATTACCGTAAGCAGGGGTGACTTTGATACAAAAAACAGGTTTTTCAAGTTTAGGAGCTTATAATTTCAACAATTTTTTAATTTTTGAAGAGGTTTTTGACCAGTGAGTTCTACAATTGCACTAAAAAACCATTAGTCAGTTTTTTCCCAACGTTTCGTCACTTATTTGGCGACTTCTTCAGGGGCAATTTAAATTAAGTTAATGGTTTCATTGCTCTAAATTTTTCGTGGGGGCTTCAGCTTTGATCTCATGTTATAAAATTTTTACGAAGTAATTACAGTTATTTTTAAATAATTTTATTGTAAGTGGGTTAAAGTCACCTCAAGGGTGGCTTTAACCGAAAAATTTCATTCATTGATTTTACATGCTATGCCTTCAAAGATGCAAAATGAGAGTATAAGGTTTTGTTAACTTGAGTTCTCTCAATATTTTGGTATATTTGTACAGGCAATCAGTCTAGGTTATGGAATGTTTTCAAGGTCGCGATTAAAAAAAAACTAAAATTTTTGATAAATTCGGCTTCAGCCTTTGGAATGCACGGTGGTTTTTAAAAAAATTCAACTTTTTGAAATACCACCCGCGATTTTTTTCGGGGATAGTGTTGGGGGACCCTTCTAGTATCAGAATCCGGGAACCGCGAAATCGAACGTCCAGCCGTTTTTTTTTTCGACATTTTTGTTTTTTTAACGATTTTTGAGAATGTCTCGGATTTATATACATATTATGTACACATATGGGTGATTCTTAGATAATTGTGTTTTTTTGAGTTGTAAAATTGAAGATATTTTTTTTGGATTTTTGCAAGTTTCTTCATGCTATCTTGTGTAAACACATTCTTAAAACTCACCTTTTAAGTAGATCAACAACAAGTGTGAATTTACGGCTTTGAGGTCGAAATTAAGAAATTTTGCTGCCACGTTTGTGACCAAATTGCCACGTTTGTGACATTTTAGCCACAGTATGGAAAAATGGTTTTGAAGCGTTTTGATGAGAGATATATTGCATATAATGACAAATTTTCACTTCAAGACTAATTTTGCAACAGTGTCATGTCTCCGGTGGTCCATTTTTTTTATACCCTACGGCTCTAAAGATCAACTATGGTTCCCTGACCTCTGTTTTAATAGCCGTTTATGATGGATAAGGATCTCCTAATTACGAATCTGATCTTGATTTTTTTCTATTACATCAGTATCCTTAGTTATCCTTGCTCAAAAGTGAAAAAATCACAGTTTTTACATCTACTTAACTAAAACAGCAATAAGTAAAATTAATTTTTGTCAATGGGTTCAGACAGCCGATTTTATTATCAACAAGACAAAATTTACCGTTTTTCAATTGGATTCCCAGTTTCCGAGTTATAAGCCTTTAAAAAAAGGATACCTCTCAATAACACACAAAGTACCGAAAAATTAACAAAAATGGTAAGTTTTATTTTTTTTACCAGAAATATATTTTATCACGAAAATTTTAAGCCCTTGCAGACTAAAATCGGATGAAAAAATAAGGCTCTATTGTAGATTTAGTGAATGAACAGATGAAATTTTGATTCTGTGAATTTGCAAAGTAGTAGTTTAGTAGGCTTAGTCACTAAATCTGGAATAGAGCTGTCATTTTTCATGCGATTATGGTCTGCAAAGTCACGAAATTTTTGTAATTAAATATGTTATTGATAAAAATAATAAAACTTGATTTTTTGTAACTTTTCGGTCTCGAAAAATCCTTTGTGTGTTATCGAAAGATGTCCTTAATTTAAACGCTTATAACTCGGAAGCTAAGAATCCAATTGAAAAACGGTAAATTATGTCTTGTTAACAATAAATTTGGCTGTCTGAATCCATTGACAAAAATTTATTTTACTTGTTGTTGTTTTTGTTTTATAGCTTAAAGTAGATGTCAAAACAGTGATTTTTTCACTTTTGAGCAAGGATAACTCAGGATTCTGATGGTGTAGAAAAATTTTTGTATTAAAAACATAATTAATAGCCTTCAACTTAACATCTGTATACTCAAACTTTATATCGAAATATGTTTTTTGCAGACTGATAAAAAGTGCCACGTTTGTGACATTTTTGATGCGCCACGTTTGTGACATTTTTGCAGTTTACCGCTCATTGTAAAGCACGCTTTTGAGTTCAAGATTTTTCCGAAAGAATTTGGGGTCATGTCTGCAAATCCTACAAAAAAATTGTTTCATGCATAAAATAAAATGTCCTACCTGGGAGTGCCGAGTTCCACGTTTGTGACCATAATTTTTAGATAAAACGGTTTTTGTTTATAAAATGCCCTATAAAACGCAAACAGATTTCTTTTTGGACGCGTTCGGACATGATGACGTTTGGGTGATGGATAGTGATCAGAATTAATGCATATGTATTGCAATCTATTGACTGAAACAGTAGTACCATGCAGTAGTAGCATAATGCTTTCAATAAATTTTTTTTTTCCAAAACTAGGGGACAGTTTTCAATTCGAAATTGTGCCCTCTAAAAATTGTTTAAAACTGCAGATGAGCTCAGAATATTGTAGCCTTAAGTATTTACTTAATATGTGTAGTAACTTATTTTCTGTTCTATTTCCGTTTTTTGGTCGTTTTTCATCGTTTTGTGTATAAAAAGTAGGGGTAGGACATGCCACGTTTGTGACATTTGGGGTATATTTGCAAACTTTCACAATAGACCAATAATTATTTGGTAGTAAAATTGATCCGCTCTATTAGAAAAACATAGTTTCTAACTTATAGCGTAATTTTTTGTGAAAAAAAAGCCTACTGTATAGGTGAAATCTCCAGAGGACACAAAAAGTACAGTTATCTGAGAATCACCCATATATATGTATGTACGTACATATATATACTTGTATATGTATATATGTGTAATATATATATATGTATATATATATACATACATGCATACATACATATAAAAGGTATCGTTTCCGCACCATTTATTTTTAAAAAAAAATCTGTTTTTTCGTATATAAAAAAACACAAACAAAAACCGGATACCGCAATAGTCACTCCAGATGTGATTTTTGATGCTTAATCCGAATCCGGTCTTAGAATTGCTTTATTACTTCTGGACTTTGAGATATCCTTACATATATGTATAAAGGACACCACTTTTTTTCCTATTTTTGAAGTTATATAACAAGATAAGATAATATTATGCCGTAAAATCTGGTATGACAGTTAATAGCCCTAGTTTTTTTCTTGAAAACTCAATCAAACCGATAACGATATCTTTTTTTTTGTCGGAGATATCTTTACCTAAAAAGTTAAAAAAGTGCAAAAACACGATTTTTGGCTATATTGGATGTTATATGCAGGACACACAAAATTCTTCTGTGAATTTCTATTACCAGAAGCATTTTGTGCTTTCTTTTGGCTTTCAATTGAGCTATTAAATGTTCATCTGCAATATTTCTCTGCAAAGTTATGTTAACTTTAAAATCACACCATGAAACTTAAAGCGAAAAATCTCGGTTTTCGGCTATATTTGAGGTTGTATACAGTACGGACGAAATTTTTCTGCTCTTTTTTACCAACCGAAGCATTTAAAACCATTCTTTATCTTCAAAATGAGCTAACAAGTGGTCTCTTGTAATAGTTTTCTTAAAAGTTATGACTATTTTAAGACGACATGTTGCAGCAATACGTATATAAGAAATACTCGTACACTATATTTTAGTGGCACCCCTGTGAGTTTGCACTTCATAATGTAATTTTTGAATGGTCATAACTTTGTAGAGGAATATTGCAGATGAACATTTAATAGCTCAATTGAAAGCCAAAAGAAAGTACTAAATGCTTCTGGCAATAGAAATTCACAGAAGAATTTTGTGTGTCCTGCATATAACATCCAATATAGCCAAAAATCGTGTTTTTGTACTTTTTTAACTTTTTAGGTAAAGATATCTCCGACAAAAAAAAAAGATATCGTTATCGGTTTGATTGAGTTTTCAAGAAAAAAACTAGGGCTATTAACTGTCATACCAGATTTTACGGCATAATATTATCTTATCTTGTTATATAACTTCAAAAATAGGAAAAAAAGTGGTGTCCTTTATACATATATGTAAGGATATCTCAAAGTCCAGAAGTAATAAAGCAATTCTAAAACCGGATTCGGATTAAGCATCAAAAATCACATCTGGAGTGACTATTGCTGTATCCGGTTTTTGTTTGTGTTTTTTTATATACGAAAAAACCGATTTTTTTTAAAAATAAATGGTGCGGAAACGATTCCTTTTATATGTATGTATGCATGTATGTATATATATATACATATATATATTACACATATATACATATACAAGTATATATATGTACGTACATACATATATATGTGTACATAATATGTATATAAATCCGAGACATTCTCAAAAATCGTTAAAAAAACTAAAATGTCGGAAAAAAAAACGGCTGGACGTTCGATTTCGCGGTTCCCGGATTCTGATACTAGAAGAGTCCCCCAACACTATCCCCGAAAAAAAATCGCGGGTGGTATTTCAAAAAGTTGAAATTTTTTAAAAACCACCGTGAATGTTTTAATTATTTGTACATATGTTACATCAAATAACAATACTGATATTAAGCTCTTTAGCTCAAGCTAAAAATCCATTGCAAATTAGAAAATAAAAAATACTTGATTCAAAAATTTAAAAAACAAAAGAAATTCTTAGTAGGTAACTTCAAAAATTCCTCTTTTGTTAAAAGGCTTCGGTGGCTTAATTTTTTTGCAAAATTACATAAATAAATAATAACAAATATCCTTTTTGGGTTATCATTAAAATATTAAATTGTTTTACAAAGATCAAAAGGAAAAAATAATTTCACTATGGCGAAAGACTAGACTTTATTTTCACTACAGTTCACCATACCCAGTGTTTTGGGCGTCAATATGGCCCGAGTTTGGGTTTCTTTTGAGCCAGCCTAACAATACTAAGTTTTTTGGGGGTGACTTCCAACCGGTCCAAAGTCACCCCAAAAACGATGTTTTCTAACATACTCCTATATAAAAATGCATTAAAAATACTTAGAGGCAAATATATCCATGAAAGTCGATTGATTAGGGAAGAAAATTAAACAATAATTTTAGTGATATCATTCACCCACTGCCAGCAATTTTCCTTCTAGTTAATAAGTAGTAATTTTCTGAGCGTTAAAAAATGCTACATAAGACAACTTTTCGAAAATGCACCAATACATCTGAAAGTTTGCGCTCAAATCAAATATTGAAAACAGACGCTAAAAGCCAATGCTTCAAGGTTACACATTGACCAAATACAAATCGATAACTAGTCCTCGTGATGAAAATATTACGATTTTAATCTTTTTTTTCTTACCGGTTAAAGTCGCCCCCAGATGTCAAAGTCACCCCTGCTTACGGTACTCATAAAATTTTTACGGGGCATTTTTTGAGGTTAAGTCCCTCAATTTTTTCGCATTTTTCATAAATATTCATACAAAAACTTCAAAATATAAAAAAGTATGAATTTTAAAGGCTTATTGTATAGTTTTGGGTCTCAAGAATAAAATCCATTTTGAATTTTTCAAAAATCTGTTGCAGGAGGTCTTAAATATTTCCTACCGTTTAAAAAGTAACTTTTGGATGGCGCCCTCTACAGCAGCTAAGGGAAACTAAAAATAAAAAAAAAAAATGTTTTCATATTTCTCAAACAGTGTTTAACAATAATAAAATTTTTAAGAAGTGTTTTTCTTTTCAATTACAAAAGCGAATGTCCCCTTAAAAAGAAAACCCGCAATCATTTAATTTTTTATAAGATTTTTGTATCTTGCTCTTCACACCTTTGAGCATTTGCGTGAATGTTGGTGCAATTAAACCAAAATTTTTGGAATCTTTTGGTTGATGACAAAAACCTGGGAATAGACCGCACTACTGACAGCAGAGCATCTCAAAGGTGTGTGACATAGAAACTTGTGTTTCATCTGCAAATTGATGTCATTTTGTGTTGCAATCTAATGCTAGTGGTAGTATGACATCTTTGAAAAATTTAAATGTTGAACCAGAAGCACCTTCACGTAGTTATGGAAGTAGCCAAGATTTTTACAGCATTACTTCACCCTTGGAATTAGTGAGTGACATCGTTTTGAGCACAGGCTCAGGGCTCATAGATTTAATAGCAGCAATATAGTCCAAGAGCCAGCGCTTAAAAACAACTTTGCGTTTCTAAAAGCTGAACTTGTTACAGTTGGTTATAGTAATTGTGTACATCAATAATCTGTCGGTCAGTCAAGCGAACTGTAGAACAGGCGGCTGCTATATGGCCTCTAACATGTAAAATTTCGATTTTTCTGCAAACAATTTCTAAAAGCTGAAACTTCTTACACCCAAAAAAATCTGTTGTAAAAGTGTAGCAAAATGCTATATGTTTTACAGCATTTACTTTCATATTTCATCCCATATCTTTTGCAGTTAATATTACAATTTTGTTGTACATTTGAAAAATTAGCTGTGAAAAATAAAATATTTGCTGTAGATTTCACAACAAAAAAAAAAAAATTATATCGATAGTTATAACAAATTTCTGGTAGAAATTATTGCATTTGCTGTAAAATTAACAATTAATTTAAATTCGATTGTATTAACTTTTAAATTAGCAAATCCACAGAGAATTGTAAAATCCACAACAAAACGTTAAACCTACACGTTATACACGTTATATAATGCATACAAATAAGAGTTTTGTCGGTCAGTCAGTTAAATGTTAGAACGGGGCTAATCAGCACGCCCCAATATATGTGCAATAAATGAATCAAGTCAAAATTATTTCTAAAAGCTGAAATTTTTTTAGGGGTACTTTATTGTATATTAACCACAAATAAAACAGTCAGTCAACTATATTGTAGAACAATCTCCGTCAGCAAGCTCAACAAAACAAAAAAAAAATGTTTTTTAAAAGCTGAAATTTTTTTTAGGGGTACTTAATTGTATATTAACCACAAATAAATCGGTCAGCCAACTATAATGTAGAACAATCTCCGTCAGCACGCTCAACAAAACAAAAAAAATGGTTTTTAAAGGTTGACATTTTTTTTAGGGGTACTTGATTGTATATTAACCACAAATAAATCAGTCAGTCAACTATAATGCAGAACACTCTCCGTCAGCAAGCTCAACAAGACAAAAAAAAAATGGTTTTTAAAAGCTGAAAATTTGCTTAGTGGTACTTAATTGTATATTTACCACAAATAAAGCAGTCAGTCAACTATATTGCAGAACAATCTCCGTCAGCAAGCTCAACAAAACAAAAAAAAAAAAATGGTACCCCTAAAAAAATTTTCAGCTTTTAAAAACCATTTTTTTTTTTTGTTTTGTTGAGCTTGCTGACGGAGATTGTTCTACATTATGGTTGACTGACTGATTTATTTGTGGTTAATATACAATTAAGTACCCCTAAACAAATTTTCAGCTTTTAAAAACCGTTTTTTTTTTTGTTTTGTTGAGCTTGCTGACGGAGATTGTTCTACAATATAGTTGACTGACTGCTTTATTTGTGGTTAATATACAATTAAGTACACCTAATTAAAATTTCAGCTTTTAGAAACCATTTTTTTTTGCCCTAAAAAAATTTTCAGCTTTTAGTAACCATTTTTTTTGCTTTGTTGAGCTTGCTGACGGAGGGTGTTCTACATTATAGTTGACTGACTGATTTATTTGTGGTTAATATACAATTAAGTACCCCTAAAAAAATGTCAGCTTTTAGAAATAATTTTGACTTGATTCATTTATTGCACATATAATAATAATTATAATAATAATTTTATTTAGATTAATCCATTTAACAGCATTTACATTATTATCTTAGAATTTATGTTTAACATATATTTTTAACAGTTTTTGAAATTGATTGACAGTTTCTTGATTTTTTATTTCGACTGGGAGTGAATTAAATAATTTGATTCCCTTATAAACTAACGAATTTTGGCTACACGATTTAGTTGCGTCTGTTAAGCTGATTTCATTTGCACTTCTAAGTGTTCTGTTATGCAATTGGTAGTTAAAAATAATTTTATTAGTCAAATACTTGGGACCGAGTCCGTTAATTATTTTAAATATAAATATGAGTGTTCGAAATACAATAATTTGGTTGACATTTAATAGGTTTAAAGTATTTAGCATTATGTTACTACTTGAATAATTGTCCACTCTCAACACTTGTCTCATACATTTGTTTTGTAGCCTCTGTAGACGAATTATATTCGATATGTTTGACAAATACAAAATTGACGCACAATAAGTTAAATGTGGTTCAACTAAGGACTTATACAAATTTAATTTTTGGTTACAGCTTAGTTCGTTTCTTAGTCTACCTAGCACGCTAACCTTTGCTCCTATTTTTTTACATATGTGATTTACATTTGCTTCAAATTTTAGTTCATCGTCAATTATGACGCCCAAATATTTAATTTTATTTTCAATTTCAAGACGATTGCTGTTTATATATATGTTGACTAGTGTTTTATCTATCGTTTGGTTAGTTAAGATCATAACTTTTGTTTTATTTACATTTAATTTTAATTTATTCTGACAAAGTTTTCTAAATAGTGCATTTAAATCTGCATTTATTTTTTGAGTGGCATTCTCAATTTTATCAGCAGTGTCGTCGGCGAACATTTTAGCTTGAGAATATTTAAGACAACTAGCTATATTATTTATATATAAAATAAATAATAAAGGGCCAAGAATCGATCCCTGTGGAACACCTAAGTTATTATTCAAATCATTTGAAATTTGTTCGCCAATCTTTACGACTTGCTTTCTATTACTCAAGTGGCTCTTGAACCAATCCAGTGAAGTACCGGCAACTCCGTATTTTAAAAGTTTATCCAAAAGTAACTTTGGGTCTATGGTTTCGAATGTCCGTTGAAAATCCAAAAAGACAGCAATAATAATTTTTGATTTATCTTGAGCTCCGCGCCATTCAAATAACACATCATTTATGGAAGTCTTACAAGAATGTGATGCACGAAATCCCGATTGGTTGTCGTTGAGTAGATTGTTGGATTTTACGTACTGGTTGAATTGATTGTATGCTAATTTTTCTATAAGACGTTCGATGCAGCTTAGCAAATTGATAGGACGATGGTCAGAGATGAGTGTTGATCCTGGTTTCTTTTGAATTGGGATGATTGTCGATTTTTTTAGAGCATCGGGGAAAACGCCAGTTGTAAACGATTCATTGATAATTGTGGCAAGTTGTAGACCAACAACAAAAATTGCATCTAGTAAGACTCTTGGATTTAAAAAGAACTCATCCGTATTATTTTTTAACTCTTTTAGACATGCTTTTATTTCCGAAATTGTAACTGCTCGAAATTCGAAAGCAATATTTGGGTTAGTTGATATTTCTTCCTCATTGGGGCGTGCTGACTAGCCCCGTTCTAACATTTAACTGACTGACCGACAAAACTGTTATTTGTATGCATTATATAACGCGTATAAGAAGTTTCAGCTTTTAGAAATTGTTTGCAGAAAAATCGAAATTTTACATGTTTGAAGCCATATAGCAGCAGCCTGTTCTACTGTTCGCTTGACTGACCGACAGATTATTGATGTACACAATTACTATAACCAACTGTAACAAATTCAGCTTTTAGAAACGCAAAGTTGTTTTTAGGCGCTGGCTTCGGCTAACAATTGAATCTTCAATTTGTATGCGTAGAGCGCTTTAGGTATCATAACGTTAGCTAGTAATGGTGCCAAATCAGCGCTAAAAAAAAAACAATTTTATTATTATTATTATTATTCTTTATTCATGGTTTTTATACATATTTTACAAAAAGTTTTTTATATAAAGCATGGCAAAAAGGTATGCCGTCTGTCGATAATTAATTTCAATACATAGTTTTTTCCAAACAAAAAACAGTTATTATACATTCATAATTTAATTTTAATGAAATTCTTAACATAATTTCAAAAAGGCATAATTTCAAAAAGATTAGCTAAATCAGGATAGGCGAATTTAGGAATTCTAAGTTCTTCGGCTTAAAACAAACAGAAATTTAGCAAAAAAAGCTTTATTATGGAATAAATTAGAATCTATGATACAAAATAGAGATTCAAAAATTAATATTAAGACCAGCATATAAGTGTTTACTACAAATATTACCTGTTGTTATGGCCGTTTTAATAAAAATAGCGAGGGCTTTTACTTTAGCTAAAAGAAATAAGAGGCAGGCAAGGAATGTAGCATATTTAGCTTGAACTCCCAACTGTCGCAATTGCCTTGAACATGTAATTGAAAATATTATTGTTTGATTGCTAAACTTTGAAAGAGCATCGATATTGGAGGGTTGTACAAACCCAATTAATGGCTTCCAGCCGTTTATTCCGTTTAACAGGTTTAAACATTCATCAACAGATAGAAAACTCTTATCAAAATATAGTCTTCGAATTTCTTGTAGCAGTGGACACAGCGCCAAGAAGTGCAGAACATTCTCATTTTGGTTTTGATTACACAGAGAGCATACAGGAACAATATCCTTTCTATGAGGCCTATAATTTAATTCAAGAAGTTCTGTGCGTGACTTAAAAAGTATGGACATTTCAGTGTGTTTGCTATTGAAGTAATTATTGAACCTAATTGGTGGTTTAGTAATTTATAAGTTGATCGTGTTAGGGATGATCTCGCTTTGTCAAGACATTGCTGATACAATCCTTCATCTATGGCCGATATGCTGTCGTAGAAGAGATTTTTCCACTTATTCAAGTTATCTATTGACAGTGTTAAGGTAGAACTGTATTTACTAGATACATATTTCATACCAATCCTTAAAAGGGGAATAACCGCACGTAAATGCAACGTTTAAAATTTTTTTCTGTAAATTGTTATCTGGTCTATGAATTACCTTGCACATATAGTCTGCATTTGCTTTTAAATTCTTAATATAAACAAAAGGGAGACCGGACTCTACATATATTGAATAGTTAGGAGTATTCGTTGGTAACTTGAAAAGCCGCTTAAAAAAATAACGTTGGATAGCTTCAACTTCTTCAGAGTAATAATACCCGTAGGCTTCGTTAGCATAGCAAAGACAACTCTTGATGGTGGCTTCGAACACTTTAAATTTGGAGGAGGCGTCAACATATTTATTCAAAAAGAATTTTGACCATACAGTATTTATAGCTATTTTGGCTTTTGATATTCTTTCAGCAACATGGGAGTGAGGCTTAAATTATATGTTAGCAGGAAGCCAAGATATTTAAATTCATTTACTACTTCTATATTGTTTCCTTCCAGATGCCATTTTCCTTCACTGCTGTCTTTGCGGTTTTGTGCTCTAAATACCATTATTTTTGATGGATTATTAGGAGGATTATTAAGAGGTAACTCAAAAATTCAGGAGTCGCGTTTTTGTAGCATTCTATTGGCACTCCATCTGGTCCCGATGATTTATTGTTCTTCAATCTGTTCAGAGCTAACACTAATTCAGACATTTGAATCTCGCAATCCAAACTTTGAACTTTGATTTCTGTCAGTGCAAAGCAAATGCAATTTTATGTAGGGTCTGGTAAAAGGAGTTTTTCAAAATAATCAGCTAGAACATCTACATTTATAAGAGACATAGTATGTCCCTTACAATCGCCCAAAAATCGCACGTTAGACCAGAAGGATTTTGAATCTTTGCATCCTGCTAATCTAAGAGCAAATCTTTTAAAGAACATGGTTTTTTTTATAGGCACATAGATTTTTATATTTCTTTACTGAATGTAGATAAAGAGTTTTGTGTACAAAGTTATTCGATTTTCTGAACATTTCTAAAAAGTTGAACGATTTTTTCCTAAGCTTTAGACAATCTTCATCGTACCACTTAGATTGAAATAAGAATTTTCTTGAGTGAGTATGTACGACGGATTCTCGGACCATATCAAGAATTTTGTTTGATGTTACCTCCAGATCGGAACTGTTTTCATTTGGGAGAGTTCGAACTAACTTCGTTATGTTATTTTTGTAGATATGGGCACTCTTCTCGACCCACCTAATTGAATTTTTACTCTGAACTATTTCAGCTGTATTAAAGGACTCACATTGATTAGATTCTTAAAGAACAGCTATAGGAAGATGGGAGGAGAAGTTTGCAGTGACCACCTTTAATTCCATCTAACCATAACCCTTTTGCGAAACAATAGTCGATTGTTGAACAACCTTGATCTGATATAAATGAATAGTCACCCCTACAATCGCTTTCTGATACTCCATTCGTAATAAAAAGTCCAAAGTCTTCAACTAAATCTGTCAGAAATATACCGTTTTTGTTTACACAGTGGATAACTAAAATAATCAGAGTTTTGAAAGCTGCTAATACGCCCATTTAAATCTCCTATAATCATTAAATTGTCAAAGTTGTGGTTAGTAAGAAAGTTTTGAAGCTCTTCGAACTCAGAATGCCATCTGCTGTAACTTAAGTATGTTGGTAAAATAATTAATCGGTCTGAGTTTACTTTCAAATCTATAACAATCCTATTTTCAATACATTTAAAGGTTATAAAGTTTTCAGACAGACTTTTTCTTATAGCACAGAGAACTCCCCCCACTCGCTCTACCCACCCTAAAATTTCTTTTAGCCGGAATACATTTTATATTATATTCATGGAAATATTTGAAGTATTCGGATTCTTTTCCTTCTTCTACAAATGTTTCGAGAAGTATTATGATATCATAATTTTTAACTAATTTAAAAAAATCTGGTAAGATTAATTTACTTTTGAGGCCGGTAATATTGTAACTAATTATGCTGGTTTTAATATTTTTAAATTTATTATTGTGACAGACGGCAGCGCTATCCTATTTATTAGTACTTAAGCTAAGACCTAAACCGTGCTTTTGCTTTTGGTGAGATGAAGATGGCGCTGGAATCGATTGGTGGTGTACTTGTTGGCTGTCAATTGTACTGGTGTCAAAGTAACACATGGCATTATCTCCAAAAGTTTTCTTTAAATATTCGATTTCTGGAGTGTTTTTGATTATTAAGCCTCGGATAATATCAAATTTAAATATAAAAGTGTCGATTTGGAGATTAGTTCCTTTAACCTTTATGTTACTCTTATCGTTCAGTGCTTCCAGATTTTCTTTGACAGTGAAAAGTGATTTTCTTTTATTACGGGTAATAAAGGGAACGGTCCATTCAGTACGTCGAGTACGTCACGTCGTTTTTGTCGACTGACAGCTAAGTTAAAAATATGAGTTTATATCAAGTGCGACCCAATCAGTACGTCTCCGTCAACGCAACGTACAAAAGTTGCCCAACTCCCAACTTTCGACGTACGCCGTGTGATTTGACAACCGTAAAATAAATTTATTTTCAATTTCATTTGTTGTTTTTTTTTTCTTTGTAGTTTTTGTTTTGTTTTTTGAATAATATTGAAATATGTAAAAAAATATTGGAGATGTGCAAGTGTAAAATTAAAATTTGAAATTAATATTATAAAAAGAATTGTGATGTTGTATTCCGTTTTGATAGTATTCATTGGGCCAGGCTTCTCCGTCAAATGCGTCGCAGTCAGTTGAAAAAAACGACGTGACGTATTCGACGTACTGAATGGACCGTTCGCTTAATTGAGTTTTCGCGGTGAACAGTGATACCCGAGCCTCTGCCCAATATTGATGGAGCCGCTGCAATTATTTTGTTGACAGTTTCACAGTCGCGGAATTTCATGGTCACTGTAGTGCTCTTGTTTATTGTGTTTGTGAATTCATTTGATTTTACAATTTCTAATTCTGCATCATTACGAAGATGAAGAAGGCTAAGGCAAGTTTGTTTTGCAAAGCTTAACTTGTTAGCCTTCCCTTCTGAGGGAAAATGCATGACAACAATATCTTCGGTTGATTTGCGAGTTAATGTTTCTAATTGCTTTTCAAGAATTTGACAATAGCCCTCCATATTAGATAACCTTTCGGACAGTATGGTGTTAATAGACCGAAGTAACTCTATCTCGGTTGAGATGGCTGAGACATCATCTTTTAAGGCGATGTTTTGTAAGTTAGCTTGAAAGCATTCATCCATCATGGATTTAAGCTCATCCATATTAATGCCGCTCATGGTATCTGGTAAGTGAAGAAGTAGTGTCTTTTTTCCTGTAGGTGTGTGCTCAGGGGATGTTTCTGACAGCTTTCTTTTCTGAAGCATATGCACAACAGCTGACGAGAATCGCCTATTATTTTGTTTTACTTTTAAATACTCCTGCCTTGGATGTTGGAAGCAGGTTTTGATTATGTTTAAAGCAGTGTGTCTTTATAAACAAATTACACTTGTTAAACTCGAAAAACAATTTTTATTTTTAATTTAAAATTAAATAAAATATAGAGCACAGAAAAATTTTGCTGTTAACTATAACTCCATTTTGTTATTTTAATTAGTTCAATACATTGAAATTTATTAATAGGATTTGTTTTTTACCTGAAATATTCACCATATACTTCGAATACAATGGAGAAAGTTAAAATTACATCTTTTGCCACATCACCAAAAGGTGCATTCAAAACTTTGTTAATTTGGGAAATAATGCGCGCTACCGACGCACGGTGCGAAATTTTCAGAGTCTAGCGGAACTTAATTCATATCTCAGCACATATAGCAGTTATAGTTATGAAACTTAATACTTGGATATATATTTAGTTGGCAAAACACCATGAATTAAGGGGGATCAGACAAGGGGTTATTATACCCCCCATATATGGAAATGCTTAAAACGTTGTATTTCTGCTCCCCTACCAGACATCGCTATGAAACTTGATAGATATAACCATTTGCTTATCAAAACACCATAAAAAATGAAAAGGGTAAGACAAGGGGTATTTGCTGTTTCTTGCATTTTTATTCAGAAATGCTTCTAAATTTCGAGAGGATTCCCTCTACCTTTTTTGTATACTATAAACTAGCGTACGAATAGTTACCTTAAAACTATGGAGAGTATCAGACGTTAGTGTTGGTGAGCCTATTTTTAACAAAACAAAACCAACGATGGCGTCCGATGTCGGTTTTTTATGAAATTTCGATGTTTTGTGTTTCCAGTAGAGGATAAACCTACCTTTCAAATTTTGTACGTTTCAAAATGGCAATTTGTGGTAACACCTTTTAAAGTATCAAATGAAGTTGAAAATGTAAATCTTATGAACTTCTTAAAAAGCACAATTTTCACAAACAAATCACACACGAGTAAGAAAAGATTCTGCAATTATTTGAATGCCAATTAGTGACAATTTTATTAAAAAATAAATAAAAAAATTTTCGCGGCCTACCGACTTACCGTTTTTATGTACCCAATCTATAAACTAAAACAAATCGAAAAGCTATAGTCAAAAAGTATGAATAAATAAGTAATGCAAGTTTCAGGTGCATTTTGCAGTTGTTTCGCAGGGTTATTCACCAAACTGAGTATAAGGCTTTTGAGGTGGGATATTAAGCTACCGAAATAACGAATAATCTGATGCGTTTTATGTATTTCAAAAATTGAATAAAGTTCCGCTAAACCTCCCAAATTTTGCACTGTGCGACGCAAGATATTACGATATTGAACGGCTAACTGTTGTGTTGCGCATGCAGGGCGCACGCATTTGTAAAGCAACTCCTTAATGCAGACATCCATAGATCAGTTCCACAAACATCAGTGAGCCGTGGTAATCATTTACACACAAATTCAAATCAAGACTGACCAGATGTATGTGCCCCTCTTTCAGTACGGTTATCCAAGCAAGGGTCTGATGAACATCGGAGCGATCCGGTCAATATTCGTGTATAGCTAGCTGCAAGCAGTTTTGCACAAAGTGTGCCATTTAAATTTTCAGTGCGTGAGACGAAAGGCGATTGCAACAAAAAATAAACCACTCAGCGTAGCCAATGATACCGATTGATTTGTTGTTTGCATAAAACGCTGCAACAGCGATTACAGCGTTTGTGCAGTCTCTCCGAACTGGTGCTGGCACTGATTTTATACCCAATAACGACACACCAGCAAAAATATCCTGCTCCTTAATTCTTGCCTCTATTTGTTGTCAGCGCTGTTAATATGACCAACATTTCTTGATCCAAATCTGAAGAAGCTCTAAAGCCGACGAGCAATAGCAAAAAAAAATAAATTAAAACAACATATAAATGTCAACAATACACAAATGTCAACTTACAATTGATAACAAATGCGAAGTCACAATAGTCAATAATAAATAAAAAAATGTCAAACGGCAACAATATTTAGCCGCGGAACTTACCACTTTAATTTAACGTGCATTAGCTTAGCGCTTTTTGTTGTTACTTTCCCATACATTTATCGCAAAGTGCTAAAGAAAGTCCAGATAGATGCCCACAAAAACTCACCTAATGTAAATTTTGTTAACAAAAATTCGAATCCAATTGAGAGATATTGGGCTCTAATGAAATCAGAACTTCGGAAGAGTAAAAGTACTGCAAAAAATTTAAAAGATTTCAAAAATAAGTGGCGAAGGTCGACGAAACAACTGTACAAATCTTATTGTAGGGTCTTAAGAAAAAAGTTAAATATGTATTTTTATATAAAACTAGCTGTTTTACCCGGCGTTGCACGGGTTTTAATAAAAAGCCAGATTGCACAAAAAAGCTTATAATGAAAACTTTTTTTTATTTTTTAAAACAATGTGCCACAAACAAATACTACTCCGATATATTTATTTTATCGGTAAAATTCCAAAAGTATCGCACAATATTAAAAAATACATTGAAGAAATCGGTAAGAGTTTAAGCTTATGGAAAATGTCCAAAATATCGGTAAATGTCCAAAAGTATCGAAATACACCGAAGAAATCGGTAAAAGCCCAAATGTATCGAAGAACATCTAAAATATCGGCAAAAGTCTAAAAGTATAGAAGAACATCCAAAGTTTAGGTAAAAGTCCAAATATAACGAAAAACATCCAAAATATCGGTAAAGATCCAAAAATGTCGAAAAACATCCTAAAATCGGTAAAAGTCCAAAAGTATTGGAAAACATCGAAGAAATAATAATAATAATAGAGTAGAACGGGGCAATGTCGTGCACTCAACTTTGACATGCTCGTAAAGCCGTACATCTCAAGCGAATGCGACGAGTAAGCATTCGATCGAAAGATAATTTCATTGGTTACATCCATGTGTAACAACATTTGTGTAGCGAGAAATTGTGTTTGTGTAAGTGAAGAAAAAAAAAAATGTGCACGACATTACCCCCCTCAAAATTTGTGGGGTAATGTCGTGCATTGTTTTCCGAGTATAGTAAAGGTGCCAAAATGTGTGAAAAATGATAGGTAGTGGTTCTATTAGAGGAGATTTAGCATTATCATGTATTTATTCATTATTATACAAGTGTGAAGTACATAATATGTTGCGTAGAGTAGAACGGGGCAATGTCGTACACTCAACTTTGACGTACATCTCAAGCGAATGCAACGAGTAAGCATTCGATCGAAAGATAATTTCATTGGTTACATCCATGTGTAACAACATTTGTGTAGCGAGAAATTGTGTTTGTGTAAGTGAGGAAAAAAAATGTGCACGACATTACCCCAATGGTCGTTTTAAAGGTCAACTTCGATAACTCGGTGAAGCCCAAAATTTTTTTTCGAAAACCAAATGCTTCTTTTCTTCGGCAGGATATTTCTTTTCAGAAAACACTTACCTGGTATATTTTCCCGCAAGGAAAATTATTTTTCTGACCCGATGAAAAAACACTTTTATCGTCCCGAAAGCGTGCGTTTTGAAAATAAGGTTACTCTGTAGAGACGAACTGGTGAAAATTGCTAGTATTATATGCATAAGCTCAGTAGGTCAGCAGGTCCCTACCTTACAAACAGTCGGTAAATCATTCAATTCTTTGGGCTAAAACAGCCAGTGCACGATATTACCCCCTGCACGACATTACCCCGTTCTACTCTACTTGATTGTTATTATTATGATAAGTGGCATGTTAAGGACTAAGTTCTTCTATGCGAACGATTCAAATCAATAAATACTATATATAAAAAAATCAGTAAAAGTCCAAATAAAGCGAAAAACATCCAATTTATCGAAAATGGTCCAAAAGCTTCGAAAAACATCGAAACACATCGAAGAAGTCGGATAAAGTCCAAGTTTATCAAAAAACATCCTATATATCGGTAACAGTTCAAATACATATATCGAAACTAGGGATTTCAGTCCCGGGATCCCGGGATTCGAGCCTTTTTGCAGTCCCGAAAATCCCGGGATTAGTGCTACCAATCCCGGGATTTCTTTTGTAAGTTTTTTAGGTAAGAAAAATTGTTATAATGTTCCAAAAATCACCAACAAAAGTCTTACAACATTATGGTTAAATTGAACATAATAAAGAGCTGAAGATAATCTTAGATTGCAAAACGAGATGGAGTAGTCTTTTAGACATGCTGCAGCGCTTTATTACGCTTGAGAGTAGCATAAAAACAGCTAGTATTGACTTAAAGGTTTCTTCGATCCACTGTAGCGAATTTAAAATTATTAAACAATTAGCTCGTACTCTTCAACCAATCAAAATCACTATTGATATTGTAAAGAAAGATTAATCTGCTTTGAGTAATATCATTTTTACTAAAAGGCACTTCAGACTAGTTCTCTTATGTTTTTCTGTATGATTTTTTCTCTGACTGTCAATTTTTTATTGTTTTTAATTTATGTTGTTGAAATTGTTTTAATTTTTTATTTTTCAAACAACATTTGAAAATTTGAAAACTCCTATGACTTCTATTTTCAAATAGACTCAAATCTAATGCCAAAATAACTCATATGAGTTTTCTTCTGATAAATCATTTGTGTAATAAATGTACATTCCCACTTTCAGAGTTGCCATATTTGACAACTCATACGAGTTTCTGATAGTCTGAAGCGGTTTTAAGCTCGTGGAAAGGATTTTATCTGACATTTTTTCATTTTTGATAAGTCCCAATAATGACGTCTGTAAAGCTCCATCTTTAAATCGCGTTAAAGTAGAGATAAAACGTATTCTCTCTAGATTTGAAACTGAAACTTTTTGAGAAATTGTGAACAATAGCCATAGAGTTAAAGTAAACTCTTCAATAAACTTGAAAGAAAAATTAAATCTAGTTTTGAATACCACTTCAAAAAATTTGTTTTCTAGAAAGTCTTATAATTTATCCAATGTTTTAGTGAAAGAAATTGATATATTTTGTAATGTGGTGATAGGGGTTATTTCCTCCAGAAAACTTTCGATTATCTTTCTTCAATTCAACCAACAAGTGTTGAATCAGAAAGATGCTTTTCGTGTGCAGGCTTTAAACGTAATAAATTTAGATCTAAATTGGATGATAAAATAATAACTGCTTTAATTTTCCTAAAATCATATTTTAATAATAATAAAAGTGATTAAAACAAAAGTTAATTCTTCCAAGTCCAACACTTGTTAAAACTTTGATCTCACTATTTTATATAATTAAATATGTATGATATTTTATATATCAAAAACTTAGAGCGCTATAGTCCTATCTCCACTTTTTGCGATTTTTGCAGTTATGGTATCCTTGTGGGCTTCTTTACCGAGTGGAAATCTGTGGGATGTCAAAATACCACTAAAACACCGAAATATTCGAGAATTGGGAAAAATCCTATCTCCAAACTGTAATTTTTTGAAGAGCGCTACTGTGCTATCTCCTCTGAATATTTAAATAAGTCACATTTTTAAGAAAATTTTTAATTTTTTTCGTCTTTTCTACACGCTTCATGACATTTTACATGTCGTCACTCTTAGGCCAGATTCACGAATGTGAAAATTTTTTAATTTGAGAAATTGGTTTTTGAAATTTTTTTAAATATGAAAATTATATGTAAATCTTGCTTTTTCGTGTAATAAACTTTGCATTTGCTGTTAAACCACTTCAGATATAGCTTTCATACTTCTGGCATAACTTTATTGAACCATTTTGTACAAGAAAACCACATTAGTGCAAAACTGAAAAATTTGCACTTTCGTGAATCTGGCCTAAGAGTGACGATGTTTTTAGTGGAAACATTTTTTTTCACCCAAAGGTCAGAACCAGAAATTTTTGAAAATTTCTTGGTTTTTCCATGATTCGAAAAAAAATAATTTTTCATGTCTCTGAAATCATTGAAATTATATGGATGAGATGTGGTATGTGTATTAAGAGTCACGGGACAAATAATGTCTAAGGGAAAAATGGGCGGTCCCACGTCCTTAAGAAAGTATCATACCTCTGAAACTATCTAATACACATAGATGAGTTTTGGTGCGCATATAAATTGCATCGGAACAATTTACATTCATTGGTTTAATTGGAAATGCTCTGCCCTCCGTACAAAAGAAGGTATCGCAACGCACACCGGGAAATGCTAGTCGCTCATAAAATTTACTAAATGTGTCGTTTATTTGAATAGTAGTGCAATTCTATATAATTTGTTAAATTGATTTTGTTAAAAATTAATAAAATTAGTTTTTAACACAAAATTATGTTAAAATATTCTAAGGTAAAATTATTGCATGTATAGTTTTTTTTCAAAATCGCAGCCAATTCTAAATAACCACTGTTTGAAGTATTCTTTTTGCATTTCCCAATAATTGAAAAAATGGAGATAGAACTATAGCGCTCTAAGGTATCGATATGTGTTTAACTAAGCATATAATGCAGCAATGTACCTTTATGCTTGTTTTTGAAGTAAATAAATATTTATGAATTTTTGTTTTTTAAAAACGGCGTGAATTGCTTAATAAAATGTACCTGCTTTAAGAAATTGTTCTTTTTAAATAAAATATCTTTGTAGAGGTGTAGTAGGGGTATATAAGACAAAATATTAGGAATTTTTAATACTAAATTCTGTTCTATTTACGAAGAAAACAAAATTCATACAAATCCCGAAAAATCCCGGGATCCCGGGATTCAAAAATTTCTGATCCCGAAATCCCGGGATCGCAAAAAGTCCAAAAATTGGAATCCCTAATCGAAACACATCCAATACATATATCGAAAGAAGTTCAAAAGTTTCGGAAAATAGTGAAATAAAAAAAAAAATTTTCTAAAAACATTCAAAATATCTGTAAAAGTCCAAAAATGTCGAAAAACATCTTACATATCGGTAAAAGTCCAAAATTATTGGAAAACATTAAAGAAATCGGTGAAAGTCCAAATACATTTATCGAAAAATATTCAATATATCGAAAAGGGTCCAAAAGTTTCGGAAAATACATATTGAAACACAACGAAGAAATCGGTAAAGTCCAAGTTTATAGAAAAACATCCAAAATATCGGTTAAAGTCCAAAAATGTCGAAAAACATCCTATATATCGGTAAAAGTCCGAAAGTTTTGAAAAATATTGAAACACATCGAGGAAATCGGCTAAAGTTTAAGTTTATTGAAAAACATCCAAAATATCGTTAAAATTAAAATAAAAGCTCAAAAGTTTTGAAAAATATTGAAACATATTGAAGAAATCGGTAAGTCTAAAAACAAAGCATCTAATAAAAAGTCTAAAAGTAAAAGTCTAAAAACAAAACATTCAATATATCGAAAAAAAATCAAAGGTTTCGAAAAATAGTGAAATATGCACATTAGAGCGCCCATATGTGCAAAATTCTGATTTTGTTTGCTCCCCGTCCATTTCCTGAAATTAGAGGTCAAAAAAATAAGATCTCAAAAAAAAATTTGGAATCGGTAGTGGAAAAACCCAGCCGGTTTTCGATCAAAGGTCGAAAAATTGACTAAAAAAAGGCAAGTCGCTTTGACTGCCCGTTACTTCAAAACTGTTCATTTTTTCATAATATTTTCAAGACAATTTTTGTAGAGCATGACTTGGTCTAAATTATCTTCTTAAAAAATTTTGGTCCAAAAATTAAATTTGTTGTTGTTTCGGTACAAAAACTTAAATTTTTTAAGAAAATTTTCATGACTTTTTTTCCATAAATTGGTTTTTTGTAATTTTTAAAGGGTGGAATATTTGTTCTGGAATTCTTATATTGTAGGGAATTAAACGTTGATTAATTTAGAAGAAAAATTACTAAAAAATTTTAGTTTTTAAGAAATGGAGCCCATTTCAAAGTTAAAAAAAAATTTTTTTTTTTTATTTTTTCTTCTTAATTTTTAATCTGGTAAGAAACCATTTGAGTAGACATATTTCTTTAACTAATTTGGGATTGCTAAACACGAAAATAGCATTTATTTTCGTTTTAGTGCGCTTTTGGGCTGTTCCAGTAGAGTTAATCGAAAATTTCCAAATTCGTGCAAGCAGTTCAGGAAAAAATTTCAATCAAGTTGTCGAGAACTGCACAAAGCTGTGAAATTGCACCTGAGCATTTACTGAATAAGAAAAAAAAGTTTTCAAAATTGAGGTCGAAAAACGGTATTTAAAAAAACGACTACAAATCAAAACCAAAATAGTAATTGCTGTATCACTTATGGTTTGTGAGATATCTTACCCCTAATGTTCAAAAAGCACGATTTTTGAGGTTGTGTAGAACGCGCACAAAATCGTTTTGGTCTTTTCTATTAAATGTGTCATTTAGTACTGTTCTTCTGCTTCAAAATGAGTTACAGAATAGTCTTGTATGATTTTTCTTTAAAAAGTTATGACCATTTTAAAATAACATTATAAAAGATATAGTAATATGGCAATTGCTATAGAAAATCCATACATGATTTTTAACTTTCATGATGTCATTTTAAAATGATCATAACTTTTTGAAAAAATGTCGCACAAGCCCATTTCATAGCTCATTTTGAAGGCAAAAAGCAGTTCTAAATGACGCATGTAATAAAAACTAGCAATACTTTTTCTTGCATCCAATAAAAAAGCGATTAAAAGAAAAAAATTAAAATACTTCATTTTTTTCCAAACTTTGAGACCGGCTCCATCCATACCTTAAAATTTAATATTTTTGTAAAATTTTTCTTTTTAAATTAATTAACATTTAATTTCCTTTAACATAAGAATTCCATAACAAATATTCCGCCCTTTAAAAATTACAAAAAACCAATTTATAGCAAAAAAAACATGAAAATTTTCCTAAAAAATTTAAATTTTTGTACCGAAACAGCAACAAGTTTAATTTTTGGACCAAAACTTTCTAAGAAGATAATGTTGACCTAATCATGCTCTACAAAAGTTGTCTTGAAAATATTATGAAAAAATTAACAGTTTTGAAGTAACGGGCAGTCAAAGCGACTTCCCTTTTTTTAGTCAATTTTTCGACCTTTGATCGAAAACCGGCTGGGTTTTTTCCACTATCGATTCCAAATTTTTTTTTGAGATCTTATTTTTTTGACCTCTAATTTCAGGAAATGGACGGGGAGCAAACAAATGCACAACTTTGCTCTAATGTACATAGAAGAAATCGGTGAAAGTCCAAGTGTTTCGAAAAACATCCAAAATATCGAAAAAAGTCAAAAAGAATTGAAAAATATTGAAAAACATGTAAAACATCGTTAAAAACCCAAAAATATTGAAAATATTGAGTTAACATCACTGTCGAAATCACTCTCATTTTTGCTCTCAACAACCCAACATCAAGAATAAAAAAAAAAAAAAACCAATAAATGACGCAGCAAGCTATAGCGACTGAAATGCAAACGATCATTTTTATGCAAGCATTGAATTTTTTTTTTTCAACAATTTCATACTAAAAAAAAAGGTAGGGGAATGTCGTATAGGTTGGGACGCTGTATAAGTTGGGACATCCATTTATCTTGAATTTCCGATACTGGCGACACCTATATTTCACCTGTCGAAGTAAAGTCTGTTTATAACCTAACGTTTCATGTGCAAAAGATCGAAGAACTCTTGTTGATTATATCCATTCCAAACAAAGAGTAAATTGTCATATCAAAAAGATCTTTTCGATAGTTTCTGCGTGTTGGTAATTTGCCGAATTTAAACCAATTATTTCATGTAAGTGTGTTCAATGTGTCTTGTATTCAGTGTATTTTCATTGCGTGAAAGAGTAATTGAAATATATTGTTGTGGCAAATATTATTTTTGGGCTTTCACGAAATGGCAACTTTGTAAAGGTTGGGACACTCATGTCGTATAAGTTGGGACAGCACTTTTTTTTTATTCCAAGGCATTGCGATACCATTTAAATTATATTTTTACAATACTTGATGAATGCAATTGTATTTATAATAATTAAAAAGCATTTATTAAAGAATTTTTGAAGATTGTAACGCATTGATGTGCCATGAGTTTGGCAAGTTCACTAACTCACGAAAAACCGATCGTGGAATTATTGATTTCAATGCATTGGTCGCAGAAATCAAGGGAATAAAATTGACTAAGGTAATCGATCCACCAGAAAAGCTCATAAAATCCCAAAAAGCAGTTTGGCGAGGTATACCCAAAAAGTGAATGATAAAATTAAGGACATTTCAACCATTGATGACGATGCATAGTTAAAGCTGGCTAAAAGAGTTGCTTTGCACGCCAATCCGTTGATGGTATCTTGTGTCTCGCACAAGAAGTACCTTAAAAATAAAATATGCGGAACAGTTTCTTCACCTGTACAAACTGCGAATTATATTAGGCGGAATATTATATATTTTTACCCAAATTGTTTCTTTGAAACATGACGTTTCAATAAATGTTCTAATAAAAATAATATCACGCAGATTAACTTAACTTTTTGGCTCACTTTGTGATTTTTGAAAGTGTCCCCACTTATACGGTAAATTTTTTTTTTGGCAAAAAAAGTTGTCTTCATTAAAATGGTTATTACTTTTGACTTGATCACGATGTCATTTAACTTTCTATGAAAAAGTTGTAGCCGATGACCATACCTTTTTATTGGTTTATTTAAATTAACAATTTTTCCATCCGTTTCCAAACCACTGACCAAAAACAAAACCCGTCCCAACCTATATGACATTCCCCTATATCTTATAAAAAACCAAAAAAATAAGTATGCAATCCTGTTCTTTATTACACGTAGAACGTTTTAAAAAAAAAATTATAAAAATCGGTTCGGTATATTTTGCACCAAATCGTTACATAGGGTTTTCATATAAGCAATTTTATATAAATAGTATAGATAAATATTTGTTAATAGTGTAAGGTTATTTCTGTTCGTTATACTACTCATTAATAAATAAAACAAACAATTTATAAAAAAATTCATTACGTATTTTTTTATTGATGAGAAACAAAGTATAAAATTTTTCTGGGGCAGTTCTTATTATTAAAAATACGAAGACAATTCTAGGAAGAAAAATTAATATAAATAATTACTATCGATGGCTTATGGCAAACTATCGATAGTGCGAGACAATCGACATTTGACATTTCTCTTCAGTAAGATATACGAGACAACAACGAGTAGAAATTATTAAAATTTGCTACCGAAATTCGGAGTCAGTGGCCTCAACTTTAAGAGAGCTACGTCCAATTTATGGTCGTCATAATCGTCCTACCAGATCAACAATTGAGCGTCTAGTGGAAAAATTTGAATCCACAGGCACAGTTCAAAATTTTCCTGTGCCAGTAGTGTCGAGAATATTGCTGCCGCTGAGGCTTAAGTTCAAGAAAGCCCAAATGTGTCTCTCACACGTCGTTCCCAAGCGTTGGGCATCTCTGTGACGTCGTTGTGGCGAATTTTGCGAAAAGATCTTGGCCTACATCCTTACAAGATCAAATTGACGCAAGAACTGAAGCCGCTTGACCACCAGAAGCGTCGTATGTTCGTGAATTGGGCTGAGCAACAACTTGAAAATGATTCGGACTTTCATCGAAAAATCATCTTCAGCGATGAGGCTCATTTCTGGCTGAAAGGCTTCGTCAATAAGCAAAATATGCGTTATTGGTCACGCAGCAATCCACCCGTACTCCATTGCATCTCGAAAAAATTACGGTTTGGTGCGGGTTATGGGCCGGCGGCGTCATTGGACCGTACTTCTTCCGTGATGATCAAGACCGGCACGTTACTGTGAATGAGAATCGCTACCGTTCAATGATAACCGAATATTTTTAGCCCGAATTGGATGATATGAACTTGGACAATATATGGTTTCAATAGGACGGCGCCACAAGCCACACAGCGAATGTCACTATCAATTTATTGAAAACCAAGTTTGGTGAACGTGTTATCTCACGAAATGGTCCAGTCGATTTACCGCCTCGGTCGTGCGATTTGACTCCGTAAGACTATTTCCTGTGGGGCTACGTCAAGTCTATGGTCTATGCCAACAAGCCAGCGACGATTGATGAACTTCGTACGAATATCGATCGTGAAATTGCAGCAGTATCGTCCGATTTATGCTTGAAAACTGTCGAAAATTGGGTTCAGCGTCTAGACTTCTGCAAGCGTGCCCGTGGTGGCCATGCAAAAGAAATCGAGTTCCATACATAATGGCATCGAATGTACTTTCACAGAAATTAAGAATTTCATTGATATCCAAAACCGTTTTTGTTTTTTTTAAAAAAACTTTTGTAGCGCTCTTATTGAAAAACCCTTTATAAATTATGAAAAATTGTACTCAAAAAGCCAGAATCGAAAAATTTGGATAATTTTTTTATGTATTTTTTCCTATTGTGGTTTTTAGAGGAGAAAATATTTTTGTTTCTTTATATTTTACAGCGTTTTACAATATTTTTATCAATTTTTAGCTTTTAGTGTGCTTAAATTCGTAAGACAGTTTTCTTAAAAAGAGGGTGGCAGGTATGGGGCATGTTACCCCTGTTGATCCCCTTGGTTTTTGCCCTTTCTTAACTTGGACACACCATTATGAAGCATTTAACCAGATGTTTAAATATTATTGCTCCCATAAATTTTAAACTTTATATACATTTATATTAAATAATAATTATTTCCTAACATACATATGTATAATATTTTTCTAGGATTTCAAATTTAAAATTAAAAGTACATTAAAGAAAAAATTAAATAAATTGTCCAAGCATTGGTTACATTTATTATACAATAGTTTTCCAAAAAAAACGGATAAAAAGGAAATTCAATTACATATTTTATGTAAAGTGATTATAACTTAAAACTAAGACTTAAAACTAAAAACAAAAACAAAACTGAACATGATAATTTTATATTGAACTAATTAAACAGTCATTTTTGAAATTTTTCAACAACAGACGAAAGCAAGTGTTAACATGGAAATTGATTACATATGTTTCGGCTACTTCCACATACATATTTATATATTTTCATATATAAACATGTATATAGCCTCATCAGATCAGTTTTAGTTAAATCTTGCCAGAAACCGTACTCGAACCCGTGACTCCGGTTTTCTAATGAAAGAGAACGCGGTGCTTAAGCGATTGTGCTATAGGCCACGAGTAAACTCTCTGAGCAGGATCGCCATTATGCATAACTCATAAGGCTCACTAGCGCCGTCTGTTGTCTCGAAATTACGAGAATTTTAATGATAGATAGGCAGGTTCCCCTAGATAAATTATGAAGTTAGTTTATTGACTGAACATAACTATTATAGTTGAAACTATATTAATTTTTTGTATATTGGCTAGTGTTATATACACTGTTGTTTATATCATATGAATTGAATTTCCTATGGTAATAAAATAGTTGATTTCCATTATATAAATTATGATTATCGTTTAAAATTTTTAGATGTATGGGGAATAAGAATCTTTCATTAAAAGGATGTGCAATTTGATTTCCTTTTGCCAAATAATTTGTTGCCAACTGATTGTCAATGCAAGAAAGATTATTAATGAAATTTAGAGCTGATTTTATAAGAAAAGTGTTGTAGGGCGTGGTGCCGTCTACTTTTTTACTAAAAATTCTTTCTCCTTATTCCTTTTGTACTCGTATATGTATCTATCTCCGTTAAGCGTTTTTAGAGAAATGATAAATCAGCTCTTAGGAAGGCGTGGCACCGCCCCTTATTTTAGTGATAACTATTTGTTCTAAACGTCTTTACATATGTACCAAATTATATCTATCTGCCTGAATTTTTTTCAGAGATATGTATGATAATTTGTTTTTTTTTTTTTTTTTGAGGGCATGGCACCGCCCACTTTTTCAATGATTTTTTACATATTTACTAAATTTCATCTATCTGCGGCAAAGAGTTTTGGAGACATGATTAATTGATATTTATTGGGGCGTGGCACCGCCCACTTTTTTAGCCTATGACTTAGCTTTTTTTATACTAACAATGTGAAAACACATTTAAAATCGGTCAGTTAGTTTCCGAGTCAATGGGGAACGTTTGCACAAACAAACAAAATCTCATTTTCATACACGAAAAAAACTAAACCGTAAAAATTCATTGAAAATCTCAATAATTTCTACTGATTTTTTCAGTAACTGTGCGCCCGTAAAGAAAAACCGTAATATTCACGGTTTACTTTCAGAAAAATTAATTAATTGTCAGAAATAGAAGGAGTGGTTAGATATCGATGAAATTTGGTATCATAAGTAATTTGGGGTCGCTGAGCTCAAAAATGATCTCAGATTTGTTGTAAACTTTATAGTTTTGCCAAAAACCAGGTATTTAGGACGATTTTCTTAAGCTCCATATATAACGATGATGAAAAGGTAATGTTTAATGTTAACAAATGAAATATACGTAGTAGCAATAAAGTTTTTTTGTACTTTTGAGACCATTTGTGTTAATAAAAACAAAAAAAAATTTTCAACATAAATTTTAAATTTCATGCAAATTGCTCATTTTAAGCATTTTTAAAAAAAAGAAAAAACATATTTGTAGGACGAAGTAGGAAAAGTTATTTGCAGTTCTTGATTATATAGAATCCGTACTAGTAGATTAAAAAAAAAAAACGGCACTTAATTTTATAAGATTTGTTTTTTTTTTTTCATCGAAATTTGTCAATTTCTGAAGTTTTTCATTTGATAATATCATGTATTAAAATCACTACAATATATATCAAACTATATATTTTCGAAAATTTTTTAGTTTTATTTATTTACTTAAATATTATTTATAATAAAAAACTTTACTTCGCTTTGTTTAATCAAAAGACAAATTTTTAATAATTATTTGCTTAAGAGAACCCAAAACGAAGTGAATAAAACATGATTTTTTTTTTGAAAAATATCTCAACTTTGAAGTGTCACAGCATAACCAAAACTGAGTTTTTCCCCTAAATATTTTGTTTTTATTTTATTGATACAATTACCTGTCGATTGATACCAATATTATTAGGTTTCGAGTCACAAAAAATTTTGATTTGTGCCCATTAGCCAACGCAGTGTGCGGCGCTAGTATTGAACTTACGACCTTTGTATTATTTTTGGAATTTTTTTGGGATTTTGTGGTATTTTTTCATGCGACAACTTTACTTCTCTATTCAATTTTTTTTAACGGTTTGTCTCTGTACTTCTTGAAGTCTAAACCGTATATTTTACTTTCGTGCCATTACTTTTTCATGAGAATTCAGAAAAGTAATTGATTTACTGGAACAAACCGTAATTTTTGATGAGATTATTATCACTTTTTGCTATTTAAAAATCAATTTTGGCGGATAATTTTTTTGCGTGTAAAGTTTATTTTAGTTTTTTTCTCATAACTTCAAAACTGTAAAAGATAGCGCTCAATTTATAACATTTTTGAAACCAGCGTTGTCCCATTTTAAAAAAAAAAAGTTCGACCACGCCCTAACTTTATATGGGAGGTAGACATGTCCGTCAACGGATTTTCTTCATATTCATAGATTTTTAGTGTCCTAATCTAAGAAACATCTGTAATTTCACTTATGTCGTTTTCCATTGGGCTAAAAAAAAGCAATCTTTTTTTGATCTGGATCAAAATCTATTACAATTTGCGTTCCATTGGGAAATCTAGAGCAAAATTTTTTGATCTCAAATCAATTTTTCTAAATCTAGATTTTTTTTTTCAGATTTCATTTGCGTACTCACACTATTACAATCATGTAGGGCAGTTGCCAAAAAGACAGCAGCATCTGACAATGAAAAAAAATTTTTTTTTTCTAAGAAATTTTATTTAATGCAAAAGTAAAGGTAACCAAACTCATTTTGCAGTTGAAAGCAGCAAATATGTGCACATCCCATGGTATATGCAGACCGCACAAGCTGAGGTGGGAAATTCGGAGCAGGCTGCTGTAGAAATTGTGCCAGCAATTAGTAAATTAGTGATTTTAAAACAGTGTCCAAATCAAGAAGCAGAAGAGTAAAAACAGCTCAACGGCTGAAAAAGGATATTTTAAAGACTTTTCTAGTCTTTATTAAGCATTTTTGTAATATTTAAAATTACATCAATAAAGTGCACACACAAACTAAATCTTTAGAAAAAAAAATTTAATTTTTAGGGAAACAGAATAAAATTTCCATTTTGAATAAAACTTTTTGTTTTGTTATTTTTATTTCCAAAATGTAAACATAATAATTTGACGGCACACAACTACAAGCTTACTTATTACTTGAAATGTCAAAACATTTGTTCCTGTCACCCGCCCCAGTAAAAATAAAATACTTGCTCTGTTTTCGTGTTCCATTCAACGCAAAAAATTATTGATCTAAAAGCAAAATCTAGATTTCCCAATGGAAAACGACATTAGTTTCTTTATGAGTTTCGAGCCCATCTTTATATATTTTTCATCTAAGGAAATCGCATATCCTTTTCCTTTCATTTCTCTTGAGTACTACGTAAGAAAATTAATAGAAGCAAATATATTTTTGGAATCAATTTTTCTCTACATCTACTGATTTTTTTTTTTTTTTTCAGAAGCACATGATGAAACTCGAATCGAAGAACTACACAAAAAACGGAACTTTTTGGCGTCATACTGCAAATTAATAGTATACAACATAATACCCACAAAAAGTGCAGCTGGATTGTTTAAACATTATGTAAAGGTATATTATTTTATTTTTAATTGTGTTCTTACGGGATAGAAGATTTTGGCAAATTAAATTTGCTCGGAATTTTTTCCCCTAGCAGCAATACTTTCATTTTGAAGTAAATTAGCACAATGTATTTGTCCCCCTTATTGAGAGCTTTACGTACAAAGTCGTCGAAATTGATAAGGAATACAGATAGTAAACATTCCAGTCTATGAAGACAAGTTAAGAGCAGCACGAGACTTGCATGATTGTTCGACAATTGTACGCCAATGCATTATGTGAAATTTTACCCAATTTTTGAGAACAATTCAAAATTTCGATGTGCTGGAAACCGGTTTTTAATTGTTGATATTTGATACAGAATACTTCAGGCCTTACGAAACAGCATTTTGTTTTTGTAAAAATTAATTTACCGTTAATAAGCAAACTGTCAAAGTTGCCAAACATAAGTGGAGTGTTATATTGCCGCGCAAGCTGCTTTTTATTTAACTTTTTCAAAATATTGTATTGTGAAAACTTATAGTGGGAAAAATAAAACAACACATGTAAAATAAAATGGAAATTGAGTACTTTAAAATCCATTTATATAATATTTGTGAGAGCTCATGTGTAATGAAAAAACTGATGTTTAGGGTGGCACTTAAATTTTTTGTACTGAAAAATTTATCCTTGGCAATAGCCTAATTGGTAAAGCACCGCGTTCTCTTTCATTGGAAAACCGGAGTCAAGGGTTCGAGTGTGGCTTCTAACAAGAATTAACTAAAAGGCACTTCAGACTATCTGAGGAGTCATATGCGTTTTCTTATGTTTTTCTGTCTGATTTTTTCTCTGCCTGTCAAATTTTTTTTGTTTTTAATTAATATTGTTGAAATTGTTTTCATTTTTTTATTTATCAAACAAAATTAAAAAATTTGAAAACTCATATGACTTCTCTTTTCAAATAGATTCAAATCTAATGCCAAAATAACTCATATGAGTTTTCTTCTGATAAATCATTTGTGTAATAAATTTATATTCACACTATCAGAGTTGCCATATTTGACAACTCATAAGAGTTTCTGCATGACTTCTCAGATAGTCTGAAGCGGCTTTAAACTGATCTTCATCAGGATATTTAAATATGTATGTGGAAATAGCCGAAACATATGTAATCAATTTCCATGTTAACACTTGTTTGCGTCTCTTGTTGAAAAATTGCAAAATAACAGTTCAATTAGTTCAACATAAATTTATCATATGTCAATTAAAAAGCGTGTTGTTACTTTCATTAGTACTATACAAGCAAAAAACAGTCAATAAACTAACTTCATAAATAAAAGCTGAGTATAATTAAATATTTTCAAATTTTAATCCATTAGGGCTTTCAATAAGGCTAATCATAACATTTGTTTTTCCGCAATTTGATGGTCCTACAATAAAAAAATTTAAATACTAAAAAACATTTTTTAACTTTCCATAAAATTCCAATAATTTACGCACGTATTTCTTGGACAATTCTAAGCATTTCATGCCTATAGGCTATATACTATAGTACACTTTTTTCGTAAGATGCCTTCCTCTTGAGTAAACAAAGAGTTTTGCCTGCCGCGGGCGCTCAAAAACCAAAAACTCTCATCGAGCGACCAAATCCACTCTTGAGTCATACATAATTTTAAAGCTTATAAACAAAGGTCGGCAAGGGGTACCCCTAGAGAACAAAGTTCACATGTATACAAAATGTGAGCATAAAATTTTATTTATATGTCAAAAAATATAAATATTTTCATTCAGTACGAATAGAGCAGTCGACTGAGAAAGTCGATTTGCGTCACCTATTCATAAAATATGTACACTAAAAAAAAAAAATTTATAAATTGCGACTAGGCTATAATTTTTAAGAATCTTGGCGTGATAGAGAATAAGAATTCTATGAAGAAAATTACTTCAGATATGACCCTCTGCTGTTTTATTATTGGTGCCGAAGGACTTGCTAGGAAAGGGTCTCCAACTGACACAATTTCTAAAACATATGTTATGAAACCACTTACATTGACTCAAAATTTATTTTGTGGGCTTAAACTTAGATGGTCTGATTTGACAACATGTTCTACGGCGATATGGCCACATTACGACGCTAGTAAAATAAGAAGAATTATCTCATTAGATAGGAGATGCCTCTGAATTTTATTTTGGGTCATTGCAAGGCACTATTTTTACACGCAAGCACACCTCAAGATTCGACCTCACTGACGTAAGACATCTTTGTAGAATTTGTAAAGATAGTGACGTCGAAGAGTCCACTATTCATTCCTCTTGCAGATTTCGCTCAAAAGAGCCCCAAACTATTTCAGAGTTTATAAAAAATTCGAAATGGTTCTTATAATTGAATAATGAAGGTATAAACCGGATATAAGATGGTCCAACTGCGGCCTAAGTTATGATGACACCGATCATCTCCGGTGCTATTCTTAAGCTTCCTTAATATCGTCGGGTTAAAACTACAACTAGACATCTACATTTTCTGATGTTTTGACTTAAGTACACAGAAACATGAAGAATAAACGGCACTATGCCTCAGCCTAATCGGCTTTATGAAATCTTGTCTCTTTCCAATTATATATTAAAAGTAAGAAGCAGGAAACTTGAAAATATACGAAAACTTAAAAAGCGTTTTTCTCAAAACAATGAAAATGTAGATGTCTAGTTGTAGTTTTAAGCCGACGATAAGTTTCTGAAACTATGAGCCAATTATACAATTCTTTGTCAAAAATAATGGTTTAAAAAATATCTACCATTTTCGAGAACTGGATCGGTAAAAGTCAAAGATTTTTAAAATATATTTCTTTTGACCCTAATAACTTTGAAAATATTTAAATGGCTTCTTCACTTTTAGCTTAATCCGGATCTTTTGACGACTTTCTCTCCGAAACTGGATCCGAGCGAAAAATTTTGTTGTTCTTGTGTAGGGAATGCAATACCGGAGCAAAAAATGCGATACCGGTATTGAAATTTTTTCAAAACCGGGATCCCGGTATACACCGGTATTCTTTGCAACGATTAAAATGGAAAAAAAGAGGGCAAACATGAATAACATGAGACCGCGAATCATAGATTTATGCCCAATGATCTGGTTTAATACAAAAAAAAAACATGAATTAGAATAACGTTTTATTTTTATATCAAATAAAAGAACGAAATAAAATAAATTCAGAACTATAGTAACTTTACTCTTCAATTCAAAGAAACTACTATAAACTATATATTAAAAATATTACTATTAAGGTTTTAATTATTATCAACATAGGAACATAGAGACGACAGATCATCAAGGGCTTTCGTCCTCCAGACTTGATCTTATTTTTGTGCAAATTACTCCAATAGAAGCAAAAGCCCTTTCAGATTGCACACTCGTTTGTGTAATCGAAGGAAATTGTTAAACATAAACAAGATTCAAGTACGTTTTGCCGTTGTTTTCATTTTCAAAATAGCTTAGTTCTTATCCAACTATTCTGGTGTAGCTTCTAGTCGATTTCGTTTTTGGCGAGGCTATTATCAAATTTTCAGTGTAAAATATATTACCAACGCAAACCACTGATTTTTCCTTACATTGATTAGCATGGAAAAGTTCTAGCATACTAGCAATGCTAAGCATGATTTTTTAGACATCTTTTTATACATTTCAGCCCTTAATATTTATTTGGATTGTGTAGGTATTGTAAAACGTTTGAGAATTCGTTATTCTTTCAAATGTACGAGTTTCCAACTGTTCTTTGAACTCATTCCAAGTGGACAATCTAGTCTTTCAAGTTCTTGATAAAAGGTTAGCATTCTTATGGCAGCTTGCCTCTACTGCTAATTTTATTGGAAGTATAATTGAAATTGAAATTTTCGGACACGCAATAATCTGCATTAATATTTGAATTTATAATAGCCTTTTGGATAGCAGTTTTTAAGTTATAGGTGATGGTTAGGGTGAAGTGCTTTGAATTTGTTGTTTCATTTAATTTCAAGTCGTCTACATCAGCTAAATCATGATCATCCAAGTCATCGTCTAAATTGTTGTTTCACTATCCTTTTATTTTTTGTAAAACGGGGTTATATTCTTAATTTTTTATAATACCGAAATACCGGTATTTGTATAATTTAATACCGGTATTTCGGTATCGGATTTCGGTCCGGGATACCGGTATCGGTAATACCGGTATTGCATTCCCTATTCTTGTGGTTATTAAATCTTGATCCTCTTCTACTTTCTTGGATACCAAACTTGTTTCTTTGTCAATTTAATAGATAAAACACAATTCACCTTCATACAATTTTAAAAAATAAAAATTTTTGAAACACATGTTTTCCCGTGTACAGCAAACTGATTTTTTTTATAAATTATGATTTGACAACAAAATAAAATGATTTGTTTATTGTTTTATTTTTTCTCTCTTTGCACAACTACAAGCTATTTTAGTGGTGCCGACCTTTGCTTATAAATAATGCTTTAATTTAAAGTATCGGGTGTACAACTTAAAAATTTTTTAGCGAAATTTGATGCTTTATTGTGGAAAAATGTTACAATATATTTTATTCAAAGTATTGTCCATTGGAAGCTACAACATTTCCCCATCTTTCAGGCAATTTATGAATTCCATCCCAAAAAAATTGCGCCGGCTTGGCGGCCAAAAATGAATCTATCCAATTTTCGATATCTTGAACTTAAGTGAAGCGTATTCCTGATAGGGCATTCTGCATCGATCGGAACAAATGGTAGTCTGATGGTGCAAGGTCTGGGCTATAAGGCGGGTGAGAAAAAATTTGTATAGATTTCCCATCCGTTGTTTTCCAGGTAATTTTTGACTGGGGCAGCAATATGTGGCCGAGCGTGATCGTGGTGGAAAATGATTGACTCATGTCTGGTCGCATACGTTGGCCGCTCTGCCTGGATTTTCTGCTTCAATTGGATCAATTGTTGACGATAGAATTGAGCATTAATGGTTTGGCCACCTGGCAACAGCTCATAATGGATCACACCTAGCTGGTCCTGACCAGGACGTTCTTTGTCTTCGACATCAAAATAACCACTTTTAAACCACTCACGACAGTGTAGTGTACTCATAAAGTCACTATTGCCACAAACGACACTTCTCTAAAACTCAGACTAAAATAATTTTTCTTCAATTTATTTTCTCACCAAATTTAAAGTAAACAAATTAAATTCAGAAATACTAAAATCACTTTGGAGTAAACAAAATTCCAAAGTACTCAAATTCCAAATAAATAAATTTCCTTTAATTTATTTTCAACCCCTTTTGGCTTGTGCTGTTTATGTATCCAACACATGAGCACGAGCACAACAACAATAACACCAACTGCATTTGAATACACTGCTTAAACGTAAGCATAGCAACTACACAGATCGTATTGCTTCAGTGCCAGACACATTTAAAGTCATGGTCAATATTTTCAATGCACTTGTTGTTATTGGGGAATTAGATTTCAGTTTGGGAAACTAAATTGTGTTGATCGACCAAAACAAAACTGATTGGCGATCAAGGGAAACTCCAAAGAGAGAAGGGTGGAGTTAAAGAAAATAGTGGGAAATAATTTTAAGTAAAATAATGTTATTTTATTATAAATATACTCGTACATCATTTTAAATAAAGTAATCTTAAGTCTAAACACAAGAGTGGCGCATAGCCAGAGTTTAATTTCGATTCAAAATGAAAAGTGCGGCGTAAAGCCAGAACAAACTGCTGCGTCTAGCAGACATAAATATAAGACAACCTTTTTTTTTATTTATCTTCTTTACTCGCATCCTACGCTAAACGCGTAACATTACATGGCGATCCTGCCACACTAACCTGAATTCTGTCAAAAAACCAACAAATTTTTAAGTAAAATTAAATTAAATTAGATGATGCAAGAGAGTTGGGACGAGATCTTCAACAACTGGCCCGACTATTCACAAGAATACGTTCCTGAGCCATTGGTGGTACCAAACTCCTAGAACTAATCAAAGAAGAGCAAAAACATTACAAAAAAAAAAAAAATTTTAAACAAACCTACAAATTAGATGTTTGAACACATAGCAGATGCCAGCTACAAAATAACAATGTTCGATAATAAAAATAACGACAAAGTTACTATAAATGAAAACTTTGAAAACAACGTGGGATCCACCGTCACCACATCCGACCTGAAGAACACATTTACAACAATAATATGTATGTATGTATTCTCCTTTAACTCCTAGGAGGAGCATAGGGCCAATATGAAATCTCTCCATTTGTCACGATCCCTTGCGATGACTTTGATCTCTTGCCACGATTTTCCCGATTCTTGGATTTCCTTTTCCAACGACCTTTTCCAGTTGGTTTTGGGTCTACCACGTCCTCTACTGCCTTGTGGATTCCACTCAAGGGCCTGGCGACAAACTTCGCTGTGTGGTTTCCGGAGAGTGTGACCAATCCATCCCCATTTGCGCAGCTTGATCTCGTTTGCTATAGCCTTCTGTTTGCATTTTTGATGTAGCTCGGCATTTGATATAGTGCGAGGCCACCAAACCTTTAATATACGCCTTAAGCATTTGTTGACGAATACTTGCAGCTTGTTTGTTAGTTGTTCAGTAACAAGCCATGTTTCGCACCCATATAACAAAACCGATTTCACATTCGAATCAAAAATGCGCACTCTCGTTTTGGTGGATATAACGGATGAAGACCATATTTTGTTCAGTTGAGCAAACGCGCCTTTTGCTTTTGCTATTCTTGAGTTGATATCCTCTTTTGCTCCACCATCCATGGAGATAATGCTGCCTAGATACGTGAAGCTATCGACGTTTCCGATGTCATCACTGCCAGCTTTAAACGTCATGTCATTGCTTGCGTTTAGCTTCATGCTTTTAGTCTTGGATACGTTGATTTTTAGGCCGGCCTTTTGTGATTCCAAGACAAGGTCTTCAATTTTGCTTTGCATATCTGAATGTTTGGACGATAAGAGGCAGATGTCGTCAGCGTAGTCGAGATCTTCCAGATGTTCGGTAAAGTTCCATTGAATACCCCTTTTGGCCTTATTAAGAGCTTTATCTAGGATATCATCAAGAACGATAAGGAAGAGTGATGGTGATAGTAAACACCCCTGTCGTACGCCTGAATTAGTGGTGAATGTCGGTGACAACAACCCGTTGTTTAACACACTGCATTTAAAGCCTTCATATTGTGCACGTACTAAGTTTATGGCCTTTGCGGCAATACCTCTTCGTTGCAGTGACGCCCAGATGTTTTCTCGGGAGACACTGTCAAAGGCAGTGCTATAGTCAACGAAGACAAGTTGAAGTGCAGCACGCCACTCGCATGATTGTTCGACAATTATTCTGAGCGTGTTGATTTGATCCACGCATGATCTGTTTCGCCGGAATCCTGCTTGCTGCTTTCGAATGGCTGAATCAAGTTTTTCGCTTACCCTGCTCAGAAGCACTTTCGTCAGTACTTTTGATGGAACTGAGAGCAAGGTGATGCCTCTATAGTTTCGGCACTCGCTTAGGTCACCTTTTTTCGGTAATTTGACTAACATGCCATGTAGCCAATCTTCTGGCAAACGCTCTTCACTCCAGATTTTGTTGAGCAGAGGATGGAGAATTTTAGCTGATGTTACGGGGCATGCCTTTAGCAGTTCAGCTGTTATTTGATCTATACCGGCGGCCTTGTTGTTTTTCATGCTTTGGATAGCTTTCACAATTTCATCAATTGTAGGCGGCGGTGTTTGTATTCGACTACTACTGCGAGTCATTGCGGCAGTTGTAGTTGGTGATTCTGGTTGCAGGGATGTGGTAGACATGGGATTTAGTATATCGCAAAAATACTCTTTCCATCTGTTTAGTTGGTCGTCTGCAGATGTTAAGAGATTTCCGTTTTTGTCAATAATAATCACTATAATTATAATAATTATAATAATTTTTGTATTTTATAAAATAAGCAAATACTACAAAAACTACGTTTTGAAACATGTTAACAGGACACAAAATGTGTAGAAAAGAATAAAAACTTTTTTTTTTCTTTAAATAAAATCCATGCATAAATTAACAAAACTTTTTAAAACAGTTAGAAGTATAAAGATTAACGCAAAAAAGACAATAAATAGGGTCTATACAAAAACAACAATAGAATCAAAGTTAGACGAAATAAATGCTTACAAAAAAGAATTTGACAGTCACAAGAATACACTAAAATCAAATCACGAAATAGAACTACTAACGGAAGAATTTTATATTTTAATTAGAGAAACAAAATTAATTTTAATACAAATGGTAGATAAAACCAACGATAGTGCAAAACAAAACGAAGACGTTACAGAACCCACAATGGCCACTTTCAATTTAGAATTAGTTTTGAAAACAATCCCAATTTTCTCAGGTGTCCAAAAAGAGTTAAATGCATTTTTGACAATTGTTGAAATAATTCACGACACATACTCTGCAGAAGATAGGAAAAAATTGTTGAATTTGGTACTCAATGTCAAATTAAGCGCAAATGTTAGAACTACATTAGGTTTCACACAAGATATAGATACGTTAGTCAAACTAAAGAAAGCTTTAAATTTCTCTTTCAAAAGCAACCTGACCATTGCACAAATCCATACACAACTTTCTTCAATCACACAACGGAATAATACAGTAGCTATTTACAAAGACAAACTTTTAACTTTAATTTCCGAACTAAACAATTTACAAATTACTGAATTATCAACAGGAGCAACTGCAGAAAAAATAAACATAATAAAGAGCATGAATGAAAATTATGCTTTGACCATTTTTAAAAATGGATTAAACGCTAATTTAATAACCACATTATTCGCGGCTCAACCAAAAACAATAACCGAGGCAATAAATTTAGCACTAGAGCTAGAGAAGAATATAAAAACTGGTAACCAACTTCTCCATTACAGAAGTAACAATTACTCCAATAACCAGAACAATTCTAGCCAAACATGTAATAACTGCAACTGTAACAGCAATTCTTCACAAAACCGCAGATATACTGCAAATAACAGTAATCAAAGGCGAAATAACAGCAACCGAAATAACAACAGAAATAACAACAACCGAAATAGCAATAATTGGAACAACAATCGAAACACCAATAATTGGAACGGTCGAAATAACAACAATAGAAACAACGGTAATCAGAATAAAAATCGCAACAGAAACAACCATCAGGTCCAAATAGTAAATGAACAGGGAAACGAGAACGGCTCGGAGGCCACTCAGCAACCTTCGGAAAGCCAAAACTAAAAAGAAATATTTTTAAATTATCTGCACATTTAACTAACTATGTTAAACTGGCATGTGCACAAACTAATAAAACACTAACATTTTTAATTGATACCGGAGCAGACATTTCAATCTGCAAAAATGAATATTTAAATGATTTAGATTTAAATACAGAAGAAAAATGCAAATTAACAGGCATTACAAAAGATGAAGTTAATTCACTTGGGACAACATATTTAACCTTATGCTTAGGAAAAGACAGATTGACAAACATATTTCATATAGTTGATGAAAATTTTGCAAACTGGTTACTTCTGAAAATGTCAATGATATTAAAATAAAAAAAGTATCCCTGCAGGAAGGGAGTTTCCATTCATGAAATATTCACTACTTCCAGTGCTCCTTCCCCGGGAGGGAGAGAATGGAACTCCCTTCAGATTTATGATAAGGCCCTATATGATCCTTACATCTGAGATGTATCATGTGTTCAGTAAACTTATGCAGGATAGGTTTTGCGAGGAATATTTTTGTAAAAAAATATAACCCCCTATGATCCCTCATATGTGGGTCATTTTAACCCCCACATGTAGGTACCTTTAATATGACATATAGTACGTTTAAACACAAACATTGGTTTGGTGATTTTCGGAATCAGCAGCCGATTTCACATAAAATAATGGCCGAACATCAGTGGTTAAACATCGCATTGATACAGGTAATTTTCAGTACTCACTTTTCCAGCGTGAAGTCAAATATCTGGGACACAAGAAAACGTCAGAAGGAATACTCACAGATGAGGATAAAATAAAAGCTGTCGAAAATTGGCCACGACCATATAAGCTTCACGAGTTGCGAAGTTTTCTGGGCCTATGCACTTACTTTGTTCGTGGTTTCGCAAACTTCGCGACGCGTCGCAGTTAGTCTACATGAGCTGACATAGAAAAATCGAAAATTCGAATGGAGTAGCACACAGGAAACTGCATTCCAAAAGCTGAAAGAATTATTGTCTACAGCGCCAGTACTCGCATACCCAATACCCGGCGAAAAATTTGTATTGGACACCGATGTGAGTGGCTATGAAAGAAAAAGTCCTCGCATATTTCAGCAAAACTCTGTCGAAACCTGAGAGGAATCATTGCGTAACTCGAAGAGAGTTACTGGCAGTAATGGAATGCGTAAAACACTTCTATAAGTACCTGAGAGGAATTATTGCGTAACTCGAAGAGAGTTACTGGCAGTAATGGAATGCGTAAAACACTTCCATAAGTACTTGTATGGACAGCACTTTCTCTTGAGGACAAACCATGCGGCATTAATGTAAGTAGCCACAAGGATCCTGAAGGCCAAATCGCACGGTGGATAGAACGCTTGCAGAGCTATGATTTCACCATAAATTATCGTAAAGGAAGCCAGCTTGGAAATGCAGATGCACTTTCCCGTCGTCCATGTAAATTGAATGCGGCCATTGTTCACGAACGGAAAATAAAGCTGGAACAATTGATGTGCGCCTTTTGAACGTTTTGCCTGAAGAAAGTGGGCGAATGAGGAGATACAACAGGACCAACGCAGTGATACAGATTTGGCAACTAAAATTAAGTATAAGGGGCTGGGAAAGAAACCGGCGTGGCAAGAAATCTCAAGTGAAAGCCAAATCTGTAAAGCATACTGGGCGCAATGGTAAAGTTAGGAGTTGCATGATGGTTGCCTACATCGAATCTGGGAATGCGAGGATGGTAAAATTCGCTCAAAGCTGCTGGTTATTGCAAAGGCAAAATTTAAGGAAATAATCGAGGACTATCACAATGGATCGAGTGGTGGACATCTGGGTATAACAAAACCCACATAGAAAATAAAGAAACGGTTTTACTGGGTAGGATGCCAAGAAACAGTTGCTGACTGGATCCGCCGTTGTGATCGATGTGCAATTGCTAAAGGACCAAGGTGACGAACTCGGGAGAAAATGCATCAGTATAACGTTGGAGCTCCCTTTGAGAGGATAGCCACGGATATAGCTAGACCTTTTCCAATCAGCAATGCAGGAAATAAATAAATCCTTGTGGTAATTGATTACTTCAGTAAGTGGCCAGAAGTATATCAAATTCCCAATCAAGAAGCAAAAACAGTGGCAGTCATTTTCATCAAAATTTGGATTTGTCGATATGGAGCTCCACTTGAGTTGCATTTCGACCAAGGACGAAATTTTGAGTCGGCACATTTTAAAGAGGTGTGTGACATGCTTGGAGTACAGAAGACACGTACCACAGCATTACATCCTCAGTCCGATGGAATGGTCGAAAGGTTCAACCGTACTCTAGAGAAGCATCTGAAAAAGGTTGCCGACAAAGGACAAAAAGATTGGGATGAGCGTCTACCAATGTTTCTGATGGCTTATCGTTCGTCATTACACGATACCGCTACAGTCACGCCAGCAAAAGCCATTTTTGGTACGGACTTAAGGTAGGTTCTCACCTTGTGGGGTCAAAAAAATAGATTTTTGCCTTATCGTGTAGATACATGTTCCAAAAATGTGCTCTAGAAGTTTCAGATCAAAATCTGAAAAATTACGAAAGTTATAGCCCGTTACGTAGAGCACTGTCGAGCACCGGCCGAGCGCGCTTTGGCACTTTAAACGCGTTTTTCTCAGAACCATGTTTTCGGACCTAACGGAAGTGATTGAAGACGCTACAATGAACCAATCGTCACCAAATTTTTTTTAAAATGTTTCTTAGGGTTTTCTCTAATAAATGAACTACGATCAGCCAAAAATATTGAAAATTGTTTAGGTAAAAAAATAATTAGTGAAGAAAAAAATGCGAAAATCGTCATTTTTTTTTTTTCAAAACCTCATAACTTTTGGAATTTTGATTTTTTTTTTTTCATGATCGTAGTTCATTTAACCCTTTCGACCCGGCTGGGACAATATATATATGTAAATTGGGATATATTGTCCCAGCCGGGTCGAAAGGGTTAATAGATAATACGATACAAATTAAGAATGTGTTCGGTTTTTGTGGTTCAGATCACGGGTTTTGAGCGAATCACTTCCGGCAGCGAAACACATGCCGCCACTGATGGGCGCCCCCTCCCTCCCTTTTTTGATTTTTTCAATTTCAAAAATTGTATTCTCTGAATAAATATATGCTCATATTCAGAAAAAATTTTCAGCGTTGTATCTTTAACCGTTTTCTCAAAAAGAATTCCTAAAAAAAGTGCACTTTTCGGGCCCACAAGGTGAGAACCTGCCTTAAGGCTTCCAGCAGATTTGAAGTACTGATAAGGGCTGTCCCAGAAACGACCCATGCTGACGATTACATGTCGCGAAAAAGAAGAGAACAAGCTGATATACACAAACTTATCAGGAGACGTACTCAATTGGCTAGCGACAAAATAAAAGCTCGGTATGCCCTGCGAGCAAATACTGAAGGGTTCAAAGAAGGTCAATTAGTGCTGCTACACAACCCACAACGAAAACGAGGCTTGTCTCCTAAATAACAGATTCATTGGGAGGGACCTTACCGGATCGTCACAAGGATTAAGGGGTATGAACACTGTAAACGTTTTAATTTCAGGTGGTTTTTTTTTATTAATTAAGAAAAATTGGCTTGACATAAATATAAAACTTTGTATATGTATTAATTGATGTTAGTAGGGAAGGGTACCGGGTGTGGGCACCGTTTTGTTTTCGACTCATAAGTTTTGACCAAATTTATGTTATGCAGACATATAAGTGTCAATGGCAAGCTAAAGACCTTAGCTAACTATTGGTGAAGAAAGGAAATTGATTTCTTAAGTTGGAAATATTATATCAAAAAAATAGTGAAGTGATCATTTTTGACCAAAAAAAAAAAAAATTTTAAGTCCGGTTGTGGGCACCCTTAGAAAATCGGCTAAAAATGGGAAAATATGAAATTAAAAGCAAAATTAACTTATTTCGGAGACATTGAGTCACAAAAATTTAATAAATTCTGCTCAACGGCTTTAACAAAATCAGCGTCACTGAAAACGTCTGGATCGAATGGCATCAAATGTTGCCCCGAAACCAGACTTGATTATCTTCGGCTGATGACAAATAAATTTTTTTTTGCAAATTAAGCTAGCCAGAGATTAGGCTCTTGTTGACATTGCTCTTTTGCCAAGCATGATTTTTTTGTACCAATCCATGCCCGTCATCTGCTGCTCGGTCTTCTTGGCTGGAAACTCAATACCGAGATTTTTTGCAAAGTGTTATGCCACCTCAACACCCACGCTTTATTAAAATAACTTTCTTTCTACAATATCTTTAAAGAGCCTATTGGTTCTTTTCTTTCCACTAAAAAAGCGTAAAATGGCATAAAAATACCATTAAGATTAGTAACGTTGGCGTCCACGATGATATTTCAGTAAAACACACGCTTTAAATAAAAAAAGAGGGGGACCACTTCGGGGCCCATACTTGACTTTGATAGCCACTTTGAAAAGCAATGAGCAAATTGTGTTGTGTGAATATTTTGGTTGCATTCGGTTTTGAATCACAAAATATAAAAAATTTACTGCATAAATATTAGGCATGCGCTTATTTTACGTTTTTCTGATTTTTGTTGATGCCGCCCCCTGAAATTCCTCTAATGATCATAAAAACAAATACCATGAAGTTTCACGGCAATCGGATAACGATAACCTGGCCCTCAAAAGAGGTCAAGGTCAAGTTGAAGTTTCAGGCAAAAAATAATGAAAATTTTTTTTTTAACTTCATTAAATAAAGCAAAGCATAATTTTATCTTATAGCAAATTGAAATACCTTTCCAACAAGCTATAATTGTTTAAAATCGGGTAATAAATACGAATTCTATGAATTTTTCTTTTATCGACATTAGCAAAATTGCCGCAAAATACCATATGTAGTAGTATGACATTTTGCGGTTTTTCTTATGACTTATAACTCAGGAGATATCCTAATTCAAAATTTGAAAAAAATTAGTAAATTGTGCATGCCGCTTGTGAGTAGGCACATTGAAGTGTTGAGCTTAAAATTACGATAACTCATTAACGGTGAGTCACACGTTTAAAGAAAAAATACTTATTAATAGGGAATTGCTTGCACTACAAGCTACATGTTGTGTTTTTTGTATGACCTGTAACTTAGGAGATATTTTTTTCAACAAACCTAAAATTTAGAAAAAAACCGTTTTTTCAAAATATCTCAAAACGGTTTGTGTAGAACGTTCAATTTCATATAAGGGTCTCTTCGAACTGTTTTTTCGTATGACTTACCGTTCATGAGATATCGCAACTTGAAAATCATTCTAAATTGAACATGTGGTGTGCATAGTACAATGTTCAATTTTGGCCAAAGTGCCCAAATTTGGCCTATTTTGCAAAAGAGGACCCAGATAATATTTTGAATCTGCTCTGCGTAAAGCCGTTGGAAAAAAGTAAAAATTTGCTGAACGGCGCACAAACTCGTAAAACTGTCAAAATTCGTATCGATTGATGACAACTATTACGATTTTACGAATTTTTCGGGGCATTTATTTGTTTTAAGGAATACCCTCAATATATTTTTAAAATACCTGAATTTTTTTTCTTAACAACTTCTGCTGGGCTTAAGGAAAAATGATATCTTTTAAAATAAAAAAGTATGAAAAAAAGTATTGTACATGCCAAAATGAATAAAGCAGTATGGCTAATCGGTGCCTTCGAAAAGCGTCCAAACGACACTACGCTTATTTTTATACCATACACCCACGGTATATTCAGGAGGCATGGCAAATATAGAAAAGTATATAAGTATATTCTTGATAAGCATCACCTCCTGAGTCGATATAGCCATGTCCGTCTGTCTGGCTGGCTGGGTGGCTGGCTGTGCGTGGAAATAAGTTTTTTCGAAAAACCGATGAAGATAATTCAATGAAATTTGGTACACAACATACAAAAAATAGATCCAAAATGCAACTTTAAGAGTATTTTTCACGACAATTCAACCAAAATACACATAAATACTTCGAATTGTTAGCGCAAGCTCTGAGCAAAAACGCTATACTGAAAGCGTTTTTTGAGATAATCGAACTAAATTTTACTCAGACACTAAGAACTATTAATGGAAGCTCTCGACGAAAACTGGGTGAAATCAGACTAGAAGGCGTGGCACCTCTCATACAAGCAAAAACTTCAAAACGCTATACTGAAAACTTTTTTTTTGAGATAACCCAACCAAATTTTACTCAGACACTAGGAACTATAAATGCAAGCTCTGAGCAAAAACTTGGTAAACTCAGTCAAGAGGGCGTGGCACCTTCCATAAAAGCAAAATTTTAAAAATTTTGCAGTGTAGGGTATTAAATGTTTGTCCAAGCCAACGCTTACACTCTTATTAGTTACCTGTAGTATTTTCCTAATGTCAATAGCTAAATTTTGGCAACACCATTATAAAGTTTGACATTTTTTAGCATAAACGTACTCAGAACGTTTTGACGTACGACCATCATTTGTGTTGTTTACAGTGACTTGAAAAAATCAATTTGGCAAAAAAATGGAATTATCTCGTGAATCAATGAACTTAAATCTTTGTATGGCGATGAAGCAGCATCCTATAGCATTGTGAAAAACTGGTTTAATGAATTCAATCGTGGCCGACCGACGCACGCTCAAAGACGAATTCCGTGAAGGTCGTCCAAAAACGGCTGTTGTGCCAGAGAACATTGATGCCGTGCGTGAACTGATAATGCAAGATCGTCATGTGACATACCGTCAGATAGAGGCACCCTTGGGCATTAGTTCCGCTCCAATACATTCGATTTTGCATGAACACTTAGTTGTAAAAAAAGTTTGTTCTTAACTCACTGTAAACAAAACAAATAGCACTTGTACATCAAAACGTTGTGAGTACGTTTATGCTAAAAAATGTCAAACTTTATTATGGTGTTGCCAGATTTTAGCTATTGACATTAGTGTTGCCTAGGCCAGAAATATATATAGCAGCCCACGTATAGTAATCGACAACTGATCAGGTTTTTTTATACCCTACACCCAGGGTATACTCACTTTTTCCTTCCGTTTGTAACACAGAGAAGGAGGCGTGGCAGAAAAGTTTATATAGTCTTGACCCATGTCCGTCTGGCTGGCTGGGTATGCGTTGAAATACATTTTTTGGAAAAACTGAGCAAGATAATTCAATGAAATTTGGTATACTGCCTTCAACGTCAAAGTTAGCTCATGAGATTGAAAATGAACGACATCGGTCAACGCACACGCCTACCGCCCATACAAAAACATATTCAAAATGCAACTTTAGGAGTATTTTGCATGACAATGCAACCAAAATACACAGAAATACTATGAATTGTAAGCGCAAGCTTTGAGAAAAACCTGGGTAGATTCGAACAAGAGGGCCTGGCACCTCCCATTTGATAAAACAGTTTATTATCTCAAATAGAATAAAAAATGAAACAACATTTTTTTACAAATGGCTTTTCACAAAACAACTTCAGTCTGGGTAAGAAAATGTTGAAATTTGATATGTACTGTATATAAAAATATTTTGAATTTACAGCTTTTTACGTTTTGAAATTTATGTTTTAATTTTCTTTTTATAGATTTTAAAATATTTCTTAGTCATCAATGAGAGCGGCTGTTTTTTAATGCCAAAAGCAAATGTGATATAAGTACTTCTTTTGTAATCACCTTCATTTTTTTATGAAAAAAATATTAACTCTTCCATTCAAAATCATTTGACAAAACGTCTTAGTTTTTATTTTCAATTTTATTAAGTTCGCAATTTCGATTTAAGAGTATAAAAACAAACAATGTAAAATATTTGTTTAATATTCATGCATAATATTAAATTTTAATAATTATGCCAATTCCTACACAATTCTTACAACACTGATTGCAATCATATCCAACTCATAGCTTACTAGCTCAATAAACAAACGATCAGCTCATAACGAAAGGGCTGATGGATTAAACGATCAGCTCAAAACCCGCGAACCAACGAACTGAGTTGAGCTGAGCTGTTCGATCTTGGTTCGTTGTGTGTGGCGACAGTTGGAACAAGTCGATCAGCTCATTGTACAGCCCTAATCCATAATCAATCTTTGACAATATAAGAGTTTTTGTTATTTTAACAAGTGTTGATACATGAATAAGGCAATGTTTAGAAGAAAGATATTTGATAACTTTAAGTCTAACAGCTCAGTTGCTTTTTATACCCTACACCCAGGGTATATTCACTTTGTCCTTCCGTTTGTAACGCAGAGAAGGAGGCGTGGCAGATATAGAAAAGTACATATATTCTTGATCAGCGTCACCTCCTGAGTCGATATAGCCATGTCCGTCTGTCTGGCTGGCTGGCTGGGTGTCTGGCTGTGTGTTGAAATACACTTTTTGGGAAAACTGAGTAAGATAATTCAATGAAATTTGGTATACTGCCTCCGTCGTCAAAGATAGCTCGGGGGATTGAAAATGAGCGAAATCGGTCAACGGGCACGCCTACCGCCCATGCAAAAAATATATTTAAAATGCAATTTTAGGAGTATTTTTCACGACAATGCAACCAAAATACGCATAAATACTAAGAATTGTAAGCGCAAGCTCTGAAAAAAAATTTAACGAATTCGGACAAGAGGGCGTGGCACCTCCCATATAAGCAAAAGCATCAAAACGTTATACTGAAAGCGTTTTTTTTAAATATTCGAGCCAAATTCGACTCAGACACTAAGTATCATAATTGAAAGCTCTCGACAAAAATTGGGTGCAATCGGACAAGGGGGCGTGGCACCTCCCATATAAGCAGAAGTTTCAAAATGCTATACTGAAAGAGTTTTTTGAGATAATCCAACCAAACTTCACTCAAATACTAAAGACTATAAATGCACGCTCTGAGCTAAAACTAGACTCGGACAAGAGGGCTTGGCACCTCCTATATAAGCAAAAGCTTCAAAACACTATACTGAAAACGTTTTTCACTCAGACACTAAAAACTATAAATCCAAGCTCTGGACAAAAACTGGGTGAACTCGGACAAGAGAGCGTAGCACCTCCCATATGAGCAAAATTTTAAAAATACTGCAGTGTAGGGTATTTAATGTTTGGCCAGGCCAAATTTTACACCCTTACTAGTTATTTATTTGCAATGCTCTTTAAATCTTAATTTTTTGTCAAAAATTATTCCTGAGATTTTAAGTTTATCGCAATTTGCAATGATAGTATTTTTGAATGACAAATTAAATGTGCATTGTTTTTTATTACAAATACATATGCTGACAAATTTTTTAGCATATAGTATGGGATTCTGTCTTTACCATGAGTTTTACCTGCCAACGAAGAAATATTCGAGTTGAATTCGAAAATAGTGAATAATTTGAATAATTGCACTAGTTTATAGCCAAAATTCCCATTATATGTAAAATCGGGGCTGATTCCGAAAATCACATTATTGTTTTTTCTTTCACGTCGTGTTCGAGATATCGGCCATTTTCGGTTTTTGGACTAAAAAAAAAGATAGTTCCACTTAAATTCAAATATCTTAAGAACCAATGCTTATGTTTAAACATAATATTGATATGTCATATTGAAGATAATTAAATTACCTACAAATATTGTTCACATCACTTTTTGGTTGGTTTTGTTAGTTTCGGAGGAATAGATTGATTTCTAAAAAAACATTTTTTTTTTTTTTCGAAAATATTATGAAAAAGTCAAAATCAACTGCAAATTTATGCAAGAAAAAATAATTTTTTTATAAAATTTTGTGCTTTTGTCTCATAGACTACAGAACCCCGCCATTGAATTATGAACACTTACATTTTACTCAAAGTTTTTGAATCAATAAGGCGTTGTTTGATTTTGAAGTCAAATTTTTTTTTCTCATTTAGAGGCATTCAACAGTATTTTATTTGCGACAAATTCCGGTAAAAAAATTAACTCATTAGCTTACGCAGTCCATATAATTGCAAATATTAGGTTTTTTCAAACTAAATACTTTTGATCGTTTAACTTTAAATAACTCTAACGTGTGTTTTTGTTTTTTTTAAATAATTAATTTTTGTGGTAAATAAGATATTTAGGTAAGTACAATTCAAGTAAATATTTACCACTTAAAAAAAATTTGCCTGAGATTTTAACAAAGAATCCTTTTAGCTCTTTTAATTTAAAATGGGAAAGAAAAAAGATATCTCAACAACAAAAGCCATGGTTTTTGCAAACTTGGGTAACAAAACACTTTCCTATCGCCAAATTGCAGAAAAAGTCAGCGCTGCCTCTGTCGCCAATATTGCGAAAACTAAATCAGAAACCAAGAATAATTCTGATTCACTGACTAATAAGAGGAAAAACTGTCGTGGGAATAGTAAAATACAAGAGCGGACAGTCAGGAAAGTGGTCAGGTTGGCTCTTCAGAACCGTGCAAAACCAGCAAGAGAAATAGTTCGAGAAGTTAACGATGCTGGCGTTGAAATTTCTCTCAGAAGCGTCGAACGTATTTTTTCTGCGAATAATTTAAAGTGCCGACGACCAGCTAAGAAGCCAAAATTGACGAAGCGGATGAAAAAACAGCGATTCCTTTGGGCAAAGCTCCACATTAATTACCAGGAGGACTACTGGAAGAAGGAGGGTAGTTATGATACTTCATATGCCTGAGTTCTCTAACTTTTACTTGTTGCACATGAATAACGTATTTTTTCATATATTCATTGGTTATTTTTAGTGACAAGTGTCGGTTGGAAGCTGTAACCGATTCAGTGAAATTTGTGCTTCGGAAGCCAAATGAACGGTTCTTCGAAGAGTGTGTCTAAAAAAAGTAAAGCATCCGTTCTTTTGCCTTATATGGAAATCCTAAATTGTCCTGCAGATGGCTACACCTTTATGCAAGACGGAGCCCCTGGCCATACTGCCAGAAAAAGCACGAACTTAATTAATAACAGTAATATTTCTATTTTACCCTGGGCAGGTAATTCGCCGGACCTTAACCCTATAGAAAACTGTTGGGCGCTCCTTAAATCAAAGGTATATGCTCGTAAGAACACGAACTTACAAGCACTTCACCAAAATATTCAAGATATTTGGACAAATGATGAAGATTTGAAGAAAATAATAAAAAATTGTATTAGCAGCATTCCCCGTAGAATAAGGGATGTTATTATAAATAAAGGCGGGCATACTAAATACTAAATTTTTGGATTTGTTTTCACCTATTAATAAAAGTAGACATGTTAAATAAAATATTGAAATTAAAAAAAAAAAAAAATTTTAAAGTGTTTAACTAGTAATTTAAATGAAACACGAAATAAATTAAAAATTTTTGCAGTGTTCATAATTCAATGGCGGGGTACTGTATATAATTATTAGCAAAATGGAAAAGTTATATAAAATTGAATGAAAATTGGCCGAATCGCATTTCTGCCTAATTTTCCATTTTTCTAATTTTATTTGTCATAAATTTGTATATTTATAGGGTGTATATCGCATAATATTGCGAAGCATCTTGGAAGAGTTAGAGAAGTCTTATTGGGTCACTCTAGCGTTTTAGAGAAAACTTTTTTTATATGAAGCGTTTAGCTAATTGTATGAGCTTTTTAAGAATGTATTTGGCTTATAGAGTTCAAAATGATTTCGCAAATTTCTGGACCATTAAAGTTGATATTTTAAATTAGTTTCCTAATTTTAGACTTTGGTGGCCATTGTGGTATGAAAAAGGTCCTATTATCATAACCTAAAAATTTTTTTTGGAATTCTCGTTAAATTTTCGTTAATTTGGTAGCACATTTGTCGCACCAATTTTTTTTAATTGAGGTCAGAAAAATACTTTTCAAGAACAATCATCTTCAAGGCTCCAGTAGAAAGCGCGCACATCATATGCAGCGAAACTCATGCAAGTAACCCGTTTGTTACAAAGAAAATTATTTTTTTCGACCTCAAATTAAAAAGTTGGTAAGACAAATCTTATACCGAATTAAAGGAAATTTAACGAGAATTAAAAAAAAAAAAAAATATAAAAGTGTATGTCAATAGGACCTATTTCATACTAAAAGGACCGCCAAAGTCAATAATTTGGAAAAAAATTGAAATATCAACTTTAAAGGTTTAGAACTTTGCGAAATGCATTTGAACTCTATTAACCAAATACACTCTGCAAAAGCTCATACAATTAGCTAAAAGTTTCTCATAGAAAAGTTTTCTCTAAAACGCTAGCGTGACCCAATGAAATTTTGTTTTCTTAGATAAGTCAGAAAATCAGTTTTGACCCTATAACTCTTCAGGGGTTCATTTTATACCCCTGCATCCTCTATCACCTCCCAGATGCTTTGTAGCCTTATGCGGTATACCCTGTATAACATAGATATTTATGACAAATAAAATATAGAAAAATAGGCAAAAATGCAATTCGGCCATTTTTCATTCAATTTTATATAACTTTTCCAGTTCTTAATCGATTTTTTAAATAGCATCTTATTTTATGATATAAAAAAACAAAATTATTTTTTACAAATTTTTTTCTTGTATAAATTTCCAGTTGATTTTAATTTTTTTTAAGTTTTTTCGAAAAAAAAAAATTTTTTTTTAGAAACTCATAAACCAACCAAAAGTGTTGTGAATGTCATTTGTAGGTAATTTAATTAACTTTAATTTGCTATGTAGTACGTTTAAACATAAACATTAATTCTTGAGATATTTGTTATTAAGTGGAAGCATCTCTCTTTTTTTTTTTTTGTCCGAAAACCGAAAATGACCGATATCTAAAAACGACGTGAAAGAAAAAATAAATAAATAAATGAATAATTGTTATTGTTTAAAATTTGCTGCTTATGCGAATACAGTGACCAAAAAGAGGCGAAATAGTTGCTAATTTCCCCTGATGAATAAATAGATCCATTGTTTGTTTCGAGCAGTTTAATTGTAGATGCTGTATAGACTCCTGAGAGCATCTTTATTTTTATCATATCTCTTAGTTTTTGGATTTATTGACTCTGTTAGTTTTTCAAGACTCTGCCTTTTTGCTTCTATTAGTCGTTTTTTAAAAAGAGCATTCGCTTTTTTATAAGATATTGGGGGTTATTTGCACAAAAACAATCATGTGGCAACGCTATTTTCCATAAATCGTTGACATTTTTATACCCTACACCCAGGGTATATTCACTTTGTGCTTCCGTTTGTAACGCAGAGAAGGAGGCGTGGCAGATATAGAAAAGTATATATATTCTTGATCAGCGTCACCTCCTGAGTCGATATAGCCATGTCCGTCTGTCTGGCTGGGTGGCTGGCTGTGTGTTGAAATACACTTTTTGGGAAAACTGAGCAAGATAATTCAATGAAATTTGGTATACTGCCTCCGTCGTCAAAGATAGCTCGGGGGATTGAAAATGAGCGAAATCGGTCAACGGGCACGCCTACCGCCCATGCAAAAAATATATTTAAAATGCAATTTTAGGAGTATTTTTCACGACAATGCAACCAAAATACGCATAAATACTAAGAATTGTAAGCGCAAGCTCTGAAAAAAAATTTAACGAATTCGGACAAGAGGGCGTGGCACCTCCCATATAAGCAAAAGCATCAAAACGTTATACTGAAAGCGTTTTTTTTAAATATTCGAGCCAAATTCGACTCAGACACTAAGTATCATAATTGAAAGCTCTCGACAAAAATTGGGTGCAATCGGACAAGGGGGCGTGGCACCTCCCATATAAGCAGAAGTTTCAAAATGCTATACTGAAAGAGTTTTTTGAGATAATCCAACCAAACTTCACTCAAATACTAAAGACTATAAATGCACGCTCTGAGCTAAAACTAGACTCGGACAAGAGGGCTTGGCACCTCCTATATAAGCAAAAGCTTCAAAACACTATACTGAAAACGTTTTTCACTCAGACACTAAAAACTATAAATCCAAGCTCTGGACAAAAACTGGGTGAACTCGGACAAGAGAGCGTAGCACCTCCCATATGAGCAAAATTTTAAAAATACTGCAGTGTAGGGTATTTAATGTTTGGCCAGGCCAAATTTTACACCCTTACTAGTTTTCCATTTTCTACTGAATTTTAACAGCTGACTTAAAAAAAAAGAGATAAACAAGCTATTGCATCTGAATAAAAGTTATGAAAATTAAGTGGGTGCTTTGCTTTTTTAATTAAAAAATTACTTTTTAATCATTTTAGTGGTTTTTAAATTGTTGGCTCCAAAAAGTTACAAAAAAGAAATAAAAAATATGAAGTAAAAAGTTGTTTTAGAAGAACCGGTATAAGTTGAAAAAGCTTTGATGGATATAAAAGATTTTAGTGTCATCTGAAAGCTGTTTCAATAAGCTATAAAATTGTTGTACTAAAGTTTTTAATTTGTATAAATCTATCAATGCATTTTTTCTAACACATAATTATGACAAAGAAAGACGAAACATATGTCACTATAGCCGTGTTTTTAATCCGTTCCTTGATTTGTCATAATTATGTGTTAGAAAAAATGCATTGATAGATTTATATGTAAGTCGATCTTTGCAAATATATGACTAAAAGTTCAATTAAAAAATCAATTTTCTATATATAAATGTCATTAAGTAACACACTTAAAAATTCTTAAAAGTTATTTGGGAGAACACGCCCTGATAAGGTGGAAACACCTGCAATCGGTATTGAATTTGTTCCAAAGGAACAACTATACCAAATATCAATAAATAACACAAAACAACAATTATGATATATCAATACGTACTAACACACAGACAAAACTGGCAAAAGTCGGCTTCGCAGCCGGGCAAGGCTGGTGCAGTGGTAACGACTTCTGCTACCAACCGCGAGTTCCTTGGTTTAACTCACGCCCAGGCCAAAAACACAAAAAGTTTTCAAACTTGCAATTTTTCAATTATAATTAATTTAGTAAAATAAATATAATTATAATTACAACAAAAATAGTCTGATGAGTCTTTGTGGCGAAAGACGAAACATATGTCACTATAGCCGTGTTTTTAATCCGTTCCTTGATTTGTCATAATTATGTGTTAGAAAAATGCATTGATAGATTTATATGTAAGTCGATCTTTGCAAATATATGACTAAAAGTTCAATTAAAAAATCAATTTTCTATATATAAATGTCATTAAGTATCACACTTAAAAATTCTTAAAAATGTGCTTTTTTATTGTGTACCAAATAGCGAAAAAAGTACTTAAAGTCCCAAAAATATCAAAACTTCAGCAGATCCAAGCTTTGCATTAAAATAAAGTTCAGTGTGCAAATTTTTTTATGGCCAATATGAATCATCTGCTGCTGAGAACGATGCGCCGACTTATCTCTAAATATTTGATTACAATGCAGTGGCATACCTTGAGGAGCGAAGGGGGCCATGTAAAATGGGCTTATAAGCGGCGGCATTCATCAATTTGGATTAATTTTTCGAGATCGAATTTGATAGACTTTTTTCTTTGTTGGTGAAAACTTTTTGGGCATATGGTCCATTATTTATTGCTATTTCTTTAATTTTGCTCTACGTATATTTTTCGGGTTGTGCGTAGTCACACGTAGGGTTCATAATGGTGGAGACTTAGATTTTTGTAGTTTCCTACAGAAAATAAACAGAATCATTTGAGCGAGAGAATGAATTTTTGTTAAGCGGGCACAATAATTCATTTTATGAAGTACTTTGCTGACGGACTTAATGGGGTATAAGTGCTTCGATTTAACAAGTAAAAAAATAATGTAATACTTTATAAAGAAGTGAAAATACATTACTTAAAAAAAAAGGGTGCAGCAACTTAAAACAACTCGATCCATTTACATAAGCTGTATTTTAGACGACAGTTTTCAGTGTGTATGGGAAAGCAACAACTAAAGTGTTTAATTTAACACTGATAAACTTGCGTGTTTAATTTTTAAGTATGAAGTAGATCTGAGAATGTTGCCGTTTCAAACTGAATATTAGCTATGTTTAATGAGATTTTAACATAGTGGCCACACATTTTTATCCATCCTCTTGGCAATCAGAGAAAAGTGCGGAAGAGAAAAGCAGAATAAAGTAAAATAAAATAAGAAGGAAAGAGCTTGCAAATTCATTTAAAATATTAACACGCTGCCGTCAAAAACACAGCTATCAACATGTTTGTTTTTTTTTCTAAACGGAAATTTTGAAGTTAAATTTCAATTAGAAAAATATATGCCAAAGTGAACGGATATGGTTATTTTAAGTTGTATCTGCGCTAATTTTCTGCAAACTTAAGTCTTTTAACTGCTATTTTCAAACAGAATAAAAATAATACACAAAAGAGCTGGTTCACACACACGACTAAATTATCGGGCGATAGTTACAGTGGGAAGCGGTTCCTCCGCTTGCCTACAAATAGTACTAATGCCCGACAGTTTAGTCGTATGTGTGAACCAGCTCTAAATTGTTGTAATAGAAAAATATGAAAGAGAATAAAAAAAACCGGATTCCCCACCATCCATATGCCCTACGTGTGACTTATGCCTTTAGGAACAAAGCATGTCACGGTGGTTTTTAAAAAATTTTAACTTTTTGAAATACCACCCGCGATTTTCTTCAGGGATAATGTTGGGGGACCCTTCTAGTATCTAAATCAGCAAACCGCAAAATCGAACGTCCAGCCATTTTTTTTTTTCGACCGTTTAGTTTTTTTAACGATTTTTGAGTATATCTCGGTGTGTATATACATATTATGTACACATATATATGTATATACGTACATATATATACTTGTATGTATATATATATCCATATATATATATTACACATACATTAGTGTGTATTGAAATATATGGACGAGTTTTAAAACCCAATTCCACACTCAAATTATGAAAGAAGAGAGATAAAAAATTCAGGGAATATAAATTTTTTGACTTTAAAATAAATTCCTAGCTGGCCAAATGGCCATTGTTTATAAAAACCGAGTGATTTTGTACTGGAGCCTATCTTACGGTAAATTTTTTTCCCAAAAACACCATAGATATCGATTCGTGGTCTAAAATAACTTATGTGTACAAATTTTCAGAGAGATCGCATGATGTGCAGGAGCGTCAGCAAAGGAATAAGAAACGATTATCTTCAATGAAACGAATACTTTTTGTACTGGAGCCTATCTAGTGGCAGATTTTTTTCCAAAAAACACTACAGATCTCAGTTCGTAGTCAAAAACAACTTATGTATGCAATTTTTCAGAGAGATTGTATGACGTGCAGGAGTGTCAGGAAAGGAAAAAAAGCACTTATTTTTAATCAAACGTTTAATTTTTGTACTAGAGACCATCTAACGATTCATTTTTTTCAAAAAAAACTTGTGGTACTTGATTTGTCATAAAAAATAAACTATGCACCCAAATTTTAAGATTGGTGGAACGACGTGTGGGAGTGTCAGCGAAGGATTTAAAAATGGTATACAGCCATTTCATGCCTATCGTAACAAGATCTGCCACACCCCTTCCGATTTCGCTGAAATTTGGTACATGGTTTGGTTTCATGCTTAAACTTTGAGAAATGGCAAAAAAAAAAATTTGGCGATTTTTTTTGTGGCTTGTGAAGGGGTGCAAAAAGTCGAAAAATAGGTAAAATTTAACAAACTCTCCTCAAATAGTTACCAATAACTTGGCCATTTCTTAACCGATTTTCATGTTTAGACCTGTTTTGGAAAGGCATTGAGTATGACTATAAGCTCAAAATAAAATTAATTAAGATTTTGAAAATGAAATACGCCGTGCTGCAATACGATTACGTCCAAAGGGACTTAGAGAAAAAATTTGTTTCGACGCACAATGGCACTTTTTAGCTCACGAAAAAGGGCTATGAGATGGTATTGGTGGCTCCTTCAAACGAAATACTTCAAGAGCAAGTTTGCAAAAACCTCACCAAGGCCAAATAACTGATGCCAAGACACCTTTCGAATGGGCAAATAGTTAAAAGTCCGACATAATTTATCGATATTGTGCAATTGCTGAATATAAAGCACCAGCATCGCAACTCTCCAACGCTTTTCAAAATGTAAAAGCCATACCAGGGACCCAGAAATTTCATAGTTCTGTTCCCTTAGGCCGTAACCATATTTCGCATTTTATTTTCAAAATCTTTCGAGGAATTTAAAATGATGTAAATTACAAAAAAACCTACATTATACGAAATATTGCATGTACTGAAATGTTCAAAAAATCATTACTCCTATACCATTAATGGTACCATCCAAATTTTAGATTCATTTGAAAGGTAATTTTGTCTTCTTTTCTAAAAATTATTTTGGAAGGTCGAAAATAGGTACTTAAGCGTTTTTAGTAGTTTAGTACTAAAAAAGTAGTAAATTTAGTAATTTTTACCAAATACAAAAAACTTTTACTTGTGCGCATAGAATGATTCAATCCCTTTCTAAAAATGGTCCAAACATAAAAATTTGATAAGAAATGTTCCAGCTATGGGCCATTTTCTGATCGGCCCTTTTTTAAATTTTCAAAAAATCATAACTTCTTTGCCTCGAGACATACCAATTTTCTCTCTTTTATGACTGAAAGATTATTTTTTTTCTTTCCAAAAAAAAATAATTTAGAAGGTAACAAAAGTGTACTCGGGCACGTTTTTTGTAGTTTAGTACAATACTAAAATAGTAATGAATGTAGTACTTTTCATCAACTACGAAAAATTTTATTTTGAGCTTGTAGCCTTATTCAATGACTAAACATGAAAATCGGTTAAGAAATGGCCAAGTTATTGGTAACTATTTGAGGAGAGTTTGTTAAATTTTACCTATTTTTCGACTTTTTGCACCCCTTCACAAGCCACAAAAAAAATCGCAAAATTTTTTTTTTTGCCATTTCTCAAAGTTTAAGCATGAAACGAAACCATGCACCAAATTTCAACGAAATCGGAAGGGGTGTGGCAGATCTTGTTACGATAGGCATGAAATGGCTGTATACCATTTTTAAATCCTTCGCTGACACTCCCACACGTCGTTCCACCAATCTTAAAATTTGGGTGCATAGTTTATTTTTTATGACGAATCAAGTACCACAAGTTTTTTTTGAAAAAAATGAATCGTTAGATGGTCTCTAGTACAAAAATTAAACGTTTGATTAAAAATAAGTGCTCTTTTTCCTTTCCTGACACTCCTGCACGTCATACAATCTCTCTGAAAAATTGCATACATAAGTAGTTTTTGACTACGAACTGAGATCTGTAGTGTTTTTTGGAAAAAAATCTGCCACTAGATAGGCTCCAGTACAAAAAGTATTCATTTCATTGAAGATAATCGTTTCTTATTCCTTTGCTGACGCTCCTGCACATCATGCGATCTCTCTGAAAATTTGCACACATAAGTTATTTTAGACCACGAATCGATATCTATGGTGTTTTTGGGAAAAAAATTTACCGTAAGATAGGCTCCAGTACAAAATCACTCGGTTTTTATAAACAATGGCCATTTGGCCAGCTAGGAATTTATTTTAAAGTCAAAAAATTTATATTCCCTGAATTTTTTATCTCTCTTCTTTCATAATTTGAGTGTGGAATTGGGTGTTCGTTTTTCGATACACACTAACATACATACATATAAAAGGTATCGTTTCCGCACCATTTATTTTTTTAAAAAATCGGTTTTTTCGTATTTAAGAAAAACACAAACAAAAACCGGAAACGAAAGTAGTCACATCAGATGTGATTTTTGATGCTTAATCCGATTCCGGTATTAGAATTGCTCTATTACGTCTGGACTTTGAGATATCTTTACATATATGTTTAAAGGACACCATTTTTTTCCTATTTTTGAAGTTGTATAACAAGATAAGGTAATATTATGCCGTAAAATCTGGTATGACAGTTAATAGTCCTAGTTTTTTCCTTGAAAACTCAATCAAACCGATAACGATATCTTTTTTTTGGTCGGAGATATCTTTGCCTAAAAAGTTAAAAAAGTGCAAAAACACGATTTTTGGCTATATTGGATGTTATATGCAGGACACACAAAATTTTTTTGGGAATTTTTATTACCAGAAACATTTGGTACTTTCTTTTGGCTTTAAATTGAGCTATCAAATGTTTATCTGCGATATTTCTCTGCAAAGTTATGTTAACTTCAAAATCACACCATGAAACTTAAAGCGAAAAATCTCGGTTTTCGGCTGTATTTGAGGTTGTATACAGTACGGACAAAATTCGTCTGCTCTTTTTTACTAACCGAAGCATTTAAAACCATTCTTTATCTTCAAAATAAGCTATCAAGAGGTCTCTTGTGATTGTTTTCCACAAAGTTATGACCATTTAAAAATTACATTATGGAGTGCAACTCACAGTGTACGAGTATTCCTTACAGGGTGGCTGATTCGAACTGTTACCAACTTCAGATAGACTTATCTGACAGATGGAACATGACAGCTGTCTAAAAATTGTTATGATGTTAGTTCATTCTATTGTTAACAAGGAACCAAAAGCATTTGCGCGTCAATTAATTGAAAATAAAAAATTTTCGAAATGGAATTCAAACGTAATAGTGTGATTGCTCTTTATTTGGCTGGAAAATCGCAACCAGCAATTGTTCGTGAGCTGAAACATTTAAAAGTGAATAAAATGTTTGTGTATCGGATCATAACACGTTACAATGGTACCCGCAGCGTTGCCAAACGACATGGTGGTGGTCGGAAAATCACTGCAACATCACCAGAAATGGTTCGAAAGGTGAAGGCCAGAATTGAGCGAAATCCGAGACGCAGTGGCAGACAAATGGCTGCCGAGCTGAAAATATCGCGTGAACGAATGCAACACATATTGTCAAACAAGCTCGGACTAAAGGCCCTCAAGTTCCAAAAGGCGCATGATCTCACTCCTGCTCAAAAAAAAGTTAGGCTCGATAGAGCCAAGGAGTTGTTGCGCTTGCACGCCGCCGGAAATCTGTCACAAATTGTCTTCTCTGATGAGAAAAATTACTGTATCCAGCAATATGTAAACAAACAAAATGATCGGGTTTACTTGGCAGAGAGGTCCTACGAAAATTTGAATGTTCGTTTGGCCACCAGGACGCAGGCACCACTGCATGTGATGGTTTTGGCTGCAGTGACTGCTGATGGGCGCTCACCACTCGTTTTTTTGGCCGCTGGCGTCAAAGTAAACGCCCAGGTGTATCGTGAATCAGTGTTGGAGGGTGCTTTACTACCGTGGGCACGCAAACATTTCGGTCGCAAGCCATGGACATTCCAACAAGACTCGGCACAGTCACACAAAGCTCGTGTGAATCAAGAATGGTTAGAAAAAAACGTTCCTAGCTTCATTTCTGCTCAACAATGGCTCTCAAATTCGCCTGATGCGAATCCGCTGGAATTCTCAATCTGGGGTATGTTGGACAAGAAGGTCTTGACTAAAAAATACCAGAGCGTTGATGCGCTAAAAGTGGCCCTTCAACGAGAATGGCGCAAACTTCCACAAAATCAAATTCGTGCAGCATGCGACTCGTTCTTCGACCGTCTACGGGCCATAGTTGAGGCCAAAGGTGGCCATATCGAAAATCTCAAGTAGATTCTTAAAATTTGAACATTTCCCAACAATTATAGCGTTGGATCAATAAAATTTGTGCATGGAAACTAAAAATATAGTCTTTTGAGTTGGTAACACTTCGAATCAGCCATCCTGTATATTGCTGCAACATGTTGTCTTAAAATAGTCATAACTTTTTAGAAAACAATTATAAGAGACCACTTGTTAGCTCATTTTAAAGATAAAGAATGGTTTTAAATGCTTCGGTTAGTAAAAAAGAGCAGACGAATTTTGTATACAACCTCAAATATAGCCGAAAACCGAGATTTTTCGCTTTAAGTTTCATGGTGTGATTTTAAAGTTAACATAACTTTGTAGAGAAATATCGCAGATAAACATTTGATAGCTCAATTTAAAGCCAAAAGAAAGTACCAAATGTTTCTGGTAATAAAAATTCCCAAAAAAGTTTTGTGTGTCCTGCATATAACATCCAATATAGCCAAAAATCGTGTTTTTGCACTTTTTTAACTTTTTAGGCAAAGATATCTCCGACCAAAAAAAAGATATCGTTATCGGTTTGATTGAGTTTTCAAGGAAAAAACTAGGACTATTAACTGTCATACCAGATTTTACGGCATAATATTACCTTATCTTGTTATACAACTTCAAAAATAGGAAAAAAAATGGTGTCCTTTAAACATATATGTAAAGATATCTCAAAGTCCAGACGTAATAGAGCAATTCTAATACCGGAATCGGATTAAGCTTTAAAAATCACATCTGATGTGACTACTTTCGTTTCCGGTTTTTGTTTGTGTTTTTCTTAAATACGAAAAAACCGATTTTTTAAAAAAATAAATGGTGCGGAAACGATACCTTTTATATGTATGCATGTGTGTATGTATATATATATCCATACATACATACATATACGGGATTTTTTAAATTGTATCAAATTGCAAAAAAGTAACAAGTGTCCAAAAAGTACCAAAATTATTTAATTTATTTGTGGTCGAATTTCGGCCACTGCGCGATACTAGTGTTATTTATAGTTATTCATTAATACATTATTATTCCCTAACAAAAAGTTAATTAGTAAATTTTTGCAACGAACGATTTCTTTTAAAATTTTTATTTTTTTTAAATCTTATATTACACTAAGGACAATAATAAAAGAGTAAAACAAGTTTTGTTTAAAGCTTAGAGGTAACAGTACCATGATAATAGCACAAAATAGAATAGATAAATCGCAGAAATTGAATCGAATCGCACACGACAAAAGCTAGTCACATCTTATTTGATTGGTCTATATACATAACAATTTTAAGTTTCATGTTTTGTTTTTCTTCAATATCGTCGAACGTTAAATTGAATGTAGCGATACGAAGAAGGGAAGAAACATACGAAAAATTGGATTCAGTGTTTTATTTGCCTATCACAAATTGTGCGAAGTTAGCTCTCCCCGTCCATTTTTGTAAAATAGAGGTCAAAAAAATAAGATTTCAAAAAACAATAAGAAATTTTTTAGTGGAAACAGCCAGTTTTCAGTAGAAGCTTGAAAAACAGACTTTAAAAAGGCAAATCGCTTAAACTGTCTGTAACTCGGTGAAATTTTCAAAACTATTCGGTCTTTCCTCAAGTGCTTGTATATTATGCCCGATATCTTTGTGTCAGCCAAAATACATACTAGGGGTCTGCACAAGACGTCTCGTTTGCGTTTTAAGACATTTCATTTCAAGATACGTTATATTTTGTACTCGCTTTTTATTTATCAAATGCTCCAGTTCAGTGTTGTGTGTAAATGTCTTGACAGATCTAAGATTTGAAAAAAAAAAATAAACAAATACTGTGCTGATCCGTCTTGTTTTATTTGTTTCAGTTAATTTAGTGTGTATACTGAAGTAAAAGTGTACACTACTAAATGCTAATGTAAGGTACATTAAGCTAGCAGAGCAAAAATGGCAGAACTAAAAAAAAAAATATGCCAGAATTATAGGCTAATTTTGTTCCCAAACGCCGAATTTTAGGCTCCTCATTTAAAAAAAAAAAAAATAGCTCTGCTAGCTTAAGTTTAAGCCAGCAGAGCTATTTCGAGAAAACACATACGGGACGTATATTGAACTAAAGTAAGTAGTCAATAATTATAGGCTATTTAAATGCCCAATCGCCAAATAAAAAGCTTTCCATTAAAAAAAAAAAAAAGATTCTGCTAGGTTAAGTTTTAGCTAGCAGAGCGATTTCGAAAAAAAAAAACATTTTGTACTAAAGAAAGTATTCAATAATTATAGGCTAATTATAGGCTATTTAAATGCCCTATCGCCAAAAGAAAAGCTTTTCATTTAAAAAAAAAATGGACCAAATCAATTTTCTTGAAATTAGGAACTTCGAATAACAACAAATCCAGAGAAAAAAAAACAACAACAAAAACTACTACAACAACAACAAATTTACTACTACTACAGCAACAGTAATTTTACACAAAAGTAGGGGTAAGTGGGCGGCCTGCGGCCGCTGCTCAGAACTTAAACCCGTCAGACATCCAACACCGGCTTCGCGGCGGATCAGTCTTATGCAAGCGCAGTAGCTACTTATTATTTAAAAAAAATAAAAATTTTTATTAAAAATTGCGCGCGCAATTTGACTAGCAAAACTATTTGTTGGATATATTATGAACTGATCCGCGGCCGAAGGCCGCCGCGAAGCCGGTGTTGGAAGTCTGACGGGTTTAAATCCTGAGCAGCGGCCGCAGGCCGCCCACTTACCCCTACTTTTATGTAAAATTACTGTTGTTGTAGTAGTAGTAAATTTGTTGTTGCTGTAAAGTGGTTGTTGTTGTTGGTGTTGTTGTTGTTGTTTTTTTTTTTCGTCTGGAATTGTTGTTATTCAAAGTTCCTTATGTCAAGAAAATTGATTAGGTCCATTTTTTTTTTTAAATGAAAAGCTTTTCTTTTGGCGATAGGGCATTTAAATAGCCTATAATTAGCCTATAATTATTGAATACTTTCTTTAGTACAAAATGTTTTTTTTTTCGAAATCGCTCTGCTAGCTTAAGCTTAACCTAGCAGAATTTTTTTTTTGTAAATGGAAAGCTTTTTATTTGGCGATTGGTTATTTAAATAGCCTATAATTAGCCTATAATTATTGAATACTTTCTTTAGTACAAAATGTTTTTTTTTCGAAATCGCTCTGCTAGCTTAAACTTATCTTAGCAGAATCTTTTTTTTTTTTTTTTTAATGGAAAGCTTTTTATTTGGCGATTGGGCATTTAAATAGCCTATAATTAGCTTATAATTATTGACTACTTACTTTAATTCAATGTACGTCCCGTATGTGTTTTCTCGAAATAGCTCTGCTGGCTTAAACTTAAGCTAGCAGAGCTATTTTTTTTTTTTTTTAAATGAGGAGCCTAAAATTTGGCGTTTGGGCTCAAAATTAGCCTATAATTTTGCCATATTTTTTTTTCAGTTCTGCCATTTTCGCTCTGCTAGCTTAATGTACCTGCTAATGTAGCGATAAGAGTAGATTATCGCTCTCTTTGTGCGCCTTTTTTCTGTTTAAGCTCTCTGTCTCTCGCGAAAATGTATGAAAGCTACTACAATTTTGGGTTACCTATATGTTGCAACTTACAAGTGTTACCATATCATATTTTACTGTCGTTTTTCTACTTGCACGTTTTACAGTGACCTGAAGTATTAGTTTTTATGAAATATATCTCAGTGATGTACATGGTAGTTTGAATCTTGAATTTCTTGGATCAAATGCATCAATTCAGTGAAAAATGCGCGATTAAAAAAAAGTACACTTTACTTCAAGATGTCTTGTGCAGACCCCTAATACATACTATGTTCATGACTTATTTGTTTAATTATGATGATCTGTTTATTAACTTTCAGTGTTATAACGAATATGGGGATATTATTAAAGCAACTCTTGGCAAAGCACGAGAAATAAATAAAGTTAACTTTGCTCTAACTTTGCTATTAAGTTTGATTGCAGTATTTAGAGACTTACAACAATCAGAAGGAATAATATCAAAAACTTCTCACGATTTTTCGGACCTTAAGGAACTCGCAAAAAGGTTTGCTCTTACATTTGGTTTCGATGCAATTAAAAATCGTGAGCCCGTAATTGCATTGCATCGAGCTGGTATACTTTTTTCTGTTGGAGATCAGCCAGAAGATCCTGTAGCTGCACCAACTCGCCTGCTATTTTTAGAAGTTTTGAATGAGTTTAATAACAAATTACTTAAACAAGATAAAAAAGTAATTTTAAACTTTCTTGATCGACGCATTTCTCCTGGTATGCCTTCAAGCAAAGCAGAAGAATGGCAACCACTAGTAATATACCGCAATTCATTGGTTCATGGAGAAACAGATCAAGCTCCAGTTACCGCAAAACGTGCGTATACTAGGAAAAGAAGAGATCATGGTAAAAAGTTTTTATATAAATATATAAAAGAGAATAATTTATCAGTAAACAATTTTCTTTAAGATGATGAAGAAGACGATGACGACTATGATGATGATCAACAGGACCCTGATTTTAGAGGTTGACTTATTTATTTTTACCGTTTGTAATAAAATATAAGAGATATCAACAAAAAATAAAGACAAGAATCCGAAAGTGTTCTTCTTACCAAAATATAATTGGATTTTTGTGCATAATTCTAAATACCGTTTATAGTTAGGTAATCAAATTTACGGATTACTACTCGATAATCCGTTTGAAAAATCGCCAATAACGAGTAAAAATCCCATTTAACTTATATATAGAGTCCGACCGATTAATCGGCTTCGGCCAGATTCGGCAAAAAAAACGCCTTCGGCCTCACATTCGGCCTTCGGCCTAACATAAGCCGAAGGTTTGGTCGAAGCCGAATGTTTGTAACTTTAATTAAAAAAGAAATTATTTCTTCTTAAACAAAAATGTTAAAAAGTCAAAAGAGACAGAAATTTTGAAATTTCTGCATCAAAATTATGCTGAAAAAAATATAACAGATAGTATGTGTATCGAAATTAAAGGATCTACACCTTCCTGTTCAAATTCAGCCGCTTCCAATGGAAACCAATACTCAAAAGATGATCTGTGGGATTCGCCCGATAAAATGCCTTTGACTGGGACCGAGGAAGCAGCTTCTGACCACGTTCGTTTGCCTTTTGAGGAACAATTAGCTTGTTATTTAAAGGAACCTTTGCAGTTGAGGACCACGGATATATATCATTATTGGGCCAGCAGTCCATATATTCCTTTACGACCAGTATCCCAAAAATTTTTGTCAGCTCCTCCTACAAATGTCCCAAGTGAACAATTGTTCAGTGCTGCGGGTCAAATATATGCTGACCGAAGAGCCAATCTTCATGGAGAAAATGCAGAAAAACTGCTGTTTCTAGCTTACGACATTAGGTTATTTAATTTTTATTATTAACTATTTATTATTATTTAAGAACTAATATAAAAAAGTAGTACAAAAAATAAGTGTTACAAATATAATGGAACCTTCGGCTTCGGCTTCGGCCGAAGGTTATAAAAAAACCGATTAATCGGCTTCGGCTTCGGCCAAAAAGTCACCTTCGGTCGGACACTACTTATATATGTTCATCTTCTGGTTTATTTGCTTAGATTAATGAATGCGTAGAATCAAATTAAACCGAAATTTATTATTAGTTAAAAAATTAATAATAATTTAGACAATGCGAAGTCTTATTTAATCTTTTAAAACATCGATTTAGTTTTCGCTTCTGATAATAAGCTAAAGAACAGATTGGGATCAATAAAAGACAAAATAAAATTTTCAAAGGAATCGGGTATTTATGAAATTAGCTGCAACGAGTGTAACCAAAAATATTATGGACAAATGAAACGTAACATAGAGACGAAGTTTAACGAACACATAGCGCACATAAAATACGAACGACCAAATAAATCTGCTGTAGCTTTGCATGCAGTTGAAAATCTGCACAGCTTTAGCAAAGAAAATCTACGATTAGTAAAAAACATCAGAGACGAAAAATGCTTGGACGCGTATGACAGCATTTACATGCATAAAAACAATAACATAATTATGAATACAATGGAAGCTCCGATCAGGTCATCTCTCTTTGGTTTGCTGAAAAAGTAAAGCTGCGTTTAGCTTCATTATTATTATTATTTCTTTATTAGTTAAAAAATAACTGTTACATTTAAAATTTTGTACAGCTTATTTTTTCATTTTTAAAATATTTAACAAATTTAAAAATTTTAGTGGCTATTTAATAAAACAAAATCTACCACAAGTTTTTTAAAACAATGGAAATTATTTTCATTTTTGATTATAGCTGGTAGTGCGTTATATAGTTTTAAGCCATTATACTTACATAATTGAATTCTGAGTACAACTCTTGTTGCATCTTTCTAATCTGAAGTCATTTGCTCCTCTCAAATAATAAGGTTGGATGTCTCTGACATAAACAAGCTCAACTTTCAGATATTCCGGAAATACCCTGTGCTTTTCATTGAACACAAATATCAGGACTCTTAACGTCAAACGCTGTTTAACAGCGCCAATAACGCCAACAGCGCCAATAACGCCAACAGCGCCAATAACGCAAACTGCGCCTTAATGCCAATTTGATACAACGCAACTTTGCGCGCAAGATTGAGCTACCGGTGTAGCGCCCAGTTTTACGTGTACTTCTTTGAATCTTTTCTTTTCTTATACGAGATAAAATTGCATTTTTTTTTGTCTATTTGCACTTATGTCTGTGGAAAAATTGTTTCTCGAAAACGGCTGCAGCGATTTTAATGAAACTCTGAATAATGATAGATATAAGCACTGAATGAAGAATGAGCCAGGTTCTAACTTTCTAGATACTCATGAGAGGGCGTGACATCGCACTTAATTTTAAACTTAATCTGGTCATAACTCGCAAACCGTACAATGTAATTAGATACCAATACCTTGTAACAAACGAAAAGTAAGGGGTATTGAGAAAGTGCCACGCCCACTTTTTAACCATTGAAAATTTTGAAACAATATAACGCGAAAACGACTCCAACAATTTTAATGAAAATTTTAAGATGTTACCCCTAGAAACAAAGATTAAAATGTTATATTTTGTTTAATTTGAAAAACTCGTTAAAGGGTGTGGTACCGCCCACAAATATATAATACGCTGTAAAAAGAAAAATAAAGCAATCTCTCTAAATTTAACTGTAGGTAGTTTATTTGCTATTAGGCACCTACGAACTGAAAGTGGGCGAAATATCGTCGGTGCGCGTGGAACCTCCCATACAAGTAAAAAACACTAAAAGCTATTTCTCAGGTACTTTAAGCTAGCAGAGCGAAAATGGCAGAACTGAAAAAAAAATATGGCAGAATTATAGGCTAATTATAGGCTAATTTTGGGCCCAAACGCCGAATTTTAGGCTCTTCATTTTTTTTTAAAAAAAAAATAGCTCTGCCAGCTTAAGTGTAAGCCAGCAGAGCTGTTTCGAGAAAACACATACGGGACGTATATTGAACTACAGTAAGTAGTCAATAATTATAGGCTAATTATAGGCTATTTAAATTCCCAATCGCCAAATAAAAAGCTTTCCATTAAAAAAAAAAAAAAAGATTCTGCTAGGTTAAGTTTAAGCTAGCAGAGCGATTTCGAAAAAAAAAACATTTTGTACTAAAGAAAGTATTCAATAATTATAGGCTAATTATAGGCTATTTAAATGCCCCATCGCCAAAAGAAAAGCTTTTCATTTAAAAAAAAATGGACCAAATCAATTTTCTTGAAATAAGGAACTTCGAATAACAACAATTCCACAGAAAAAACAACAACAACAACAACAAAACTACTACAACAACAACAAATTTACTACTACTACAACAACAGAAATTTTACATAAAAGTAGGGGCAAGTGGGCGGCATGCGGCCGCTGCTCAGGATTTAAACCCGTCAGACATCCAACACCGGCTTCGCGGCGGCCCTCGGCCGCGGATCAGTCTATAATATATCCAACAAATAGGTTTGCTAGTCAAATTGCGAGCGCAATTTTTAATAAAAATTTTTTTGAATAATAAGTAGCTACCGCGCTTGTATGAGACTGATCCGCGGCCGAAGGCCGCCGCGAAGCCGGTGTTGGATGTCTGACGGGTTTAAATCCTGAGCAGCGGCCGCAGGCCGCCCACTTACCCCTACCTTTATGTAAAACTACTGTTGTTGTAGTAGTAGTAAATTTTTTGTTGTTGTAGTAGTTTTGTTGTTGTTGTTGTTTTTTTTTCTGTGGAATTGTTGTTATTCGAAGTTCGTTATTTCAAGAAAATTGATTTGGTCCATTTTTTTTAATGAAAAGCTTTTCTTTTGGCGATGGGGCATTTAAATAGCCTATAATTAGCCCATAATTATTGAATACTTTCTTTAGGACAAAATGGTTTTTTTTCGAAATCGCTCTGCTAGCTTAAGCTTAACCTAGCAGAATTATTTTTTTTTTTAATGAAAAGCTTTTCTTTTGGCGATGGAGCATTTAAATAGCCTATAATTAGCCCATAATTATTGAATACTTTCTTTAGTACAAAATGTTTTTTTTTTCGAAATCGCTCTGCTAGCTTAAACTTAACCTAGCAGAATCTTTTTTTTTTGTTTTTAATGGAAAGCTTTTCATTTGGCGATTGGGCATTTAAATAGCCTATAATAAGCCTATAATTATTGACTACTTACTTTAGTTCAATATACGTCCCGTATGTGTTTTCTCGAAACAGCTCTGCTGGCTTACACTTAAGCTGGCAGAGCTATTTTTTTTTTTTTTTTAAATGCAGAGCCTAAAATTCGGCGTTTGGGCCCAAAATTAGCCTATAATTCTGCCATATTTTTTTTCAGTTCTGCCATTTTCGCTCTGCTAGCTTAATGTACCTCTATTTCTCGCAAATGGAGTAACAATTTTAAATGAAATTTGGTATGTAGATCTGGTTCATAATTATCTAAAGCACAACGAAAAGGGGAGTGTTCAATAATTGCGAAGCCCACTTTCTGCCAAAGTAAAAATTTTAGATACTCAGGCGCAAGAAAAAAATGTAGTGAACTTTTTATTTCTTAAATCCAGTCTTATAGCCTAATTCTACCGCAGATTTAAAAGGTGATTTAATGCAGTTTCTGGACTTAGCGCTAAATTTGGGCGTTGACCCCAGGATTTACCATATAAATCTGAGAATTGAGTTAAATCTGAGGTTTAAAGTCAAATCTGTGCCTTAATCTCAGCAAGGCTACCGATTATGGCAATTTTTAACCTAGTGACACCCCTGGAACTTTGACAATTGGCATGAACACAATGCAAATGAAAGATAAACATTAAGAAGACAATTAATTACAAGTTTAATTTTACTGCTTCTGACATTTACTGACAGAAATAAATCTATTTTGACCGGTGGAAACGTGCAGGGATTAACAATATGATTTACTAATCTAATCAGAGCTAAATCTTCGGTGGAAACAGGCTGTTGTGTACTTTTCAACGCTGAATCCGTCTTCATCAGCAGAATTTTCAATATATTGTGGCTGCAGGATTTCGAATTATTCTTACTTGAAGTTGAAGGGTTACTGTCAAAATAAAAATCCATTTTATTTGTCAAAATAACTAGTAAGGGTGTAACTTTTGGCCTGGCCAAAAAATAAATACCCTACACTGCAATATTTTTAAAATTTTGCTTACATGGGAGGTGGCACGCCTTCTTGTCCGAGTTCACCCAGTTTTTGCTGAGAGCTTGCATTTATATGTAGTTCTTAGTATCTGAAGGAAATTTGGTTGAATTATCTCAAAAATTCAGTATAGCGTTTTTAAACTTTTGCTTAAATAGGAGGTGCCACGCCCTCTTGTCCGAGTTCGTCTAGTTTCAGTTTAGAGCGCACATTTATAGTTTTCAGTATTTGAGTGAAATTTAGTTGGATTATCTCAAAAAACGCTTTCATATAGCATTTTGAAGCTTCTGCTTATATGGGAGGTGCCACGCCCCCTTGATTTTACTCAATTTTTGTTGAGAGCTTTCATTTATAATTTTGAGTGTCTGAGTCAAATTTGGTTCGATTATCTCAAAAAACGCTTTTAGTATAGCGTTTTGAAGCTTTTGCTTATATGGGAGGTGCCACGCCCTCTCGTCCGAACTTGCCCAGTTTTTTCTCAGAGCTTGCGCTTTTGATTCGTAGTATTTAAGTGCATTTTGGTTGCATTGTCGTATAAACTACTCCTAAAGTTGCATTTTGAATATACTTTTTGCATGGGCGGTAGGCGTGTCCTTTAACCGATTTTGCTCATTTTCAATCCCCCGAGCTAACTTTGACGGCGGAGGTAGTGTAGCGAATTTCATTGAATTATCTTGCTTAGTTTTCCCAAAAAATGTACTAGGTGTACAAATATGAAACCGGTAATGACATCTAGCGGTCGATAGCCGTATATGTATGAGCTTCCGAGTACCTAATGTCTTAATTGTTCATTCTGTCATCTGTCAACAATATTCAGTTAAAAATTTGTCAAGTTTCATACAACAACGCATTTTTTCCGCTCGTAAAGATGTCGAATTTTGTGCCGGAAAACTCTCATTTGCGGGAAGCTTTGATTTTCTGCTTCCATTTAAAGAAAAACGCTTTTGAATCGCATCGAACCATCACTGGCGATGAAAAGTGGATTTATTTCAACAATCCCAAACGAAAAAAATCATATTTGAGCCCCGGCCAACGACCCAAATCAACGCCAAGACCAAATCGCTTCGGCCGAAAGACAATGCTGTGTATTTTCTGGGATCAGCGTGGTGTTATTTGGTATGAGCTACTAAAACCAGGTGAAACAGTTACTGGTACACGCTACCATCAACAATTGATCGCTTTTAACCGTGCTATACGTCAGAAGAGGCCCGAATTTCAACTTCGCCATGACAAAATTGTATTCCAAGATGACAACGCATCGCCACATCGAGCAGCGGTCAATAAAAACTTGGTAGAATCGTACAACTGGGAGCCCCTGCCCCACCCGCCATACTCACCGGACCTGGCGCCGTCCGATTACTATTTGTTTTCATCGATGGGACACGCACTCAACGATTCGCACTTCAATTCTTACGAAGAAGTGCAAAAATGGCTCGATGAATGGATAGCCTCAAAAAACGAAAAATTTTTTTGGCGAGGAATCCATAAATTGCCTGAAAGATGGGAAAGATGTGTCGCTAGCGAGGGAAAGTACTTTGAAGATTAAATTTGGAACCATTTTCGCAAAATAAACGTGTTTTTTTTAAATAAAAATTACCGGTTTCATATTTGTATTTCCACACACAGCCGTTACCCAGCCAGCCAGCCAGACAGACAGACGGACATGGCTATATCGACTCAGGAGATGACGCTGATCAAGAATATATACACTTTTCTATATCTGCCACGCCTCCTTCTCTGCGTTACAAACGGAAGGACAAAGTGACTATACCCTGGGTGTAGGGTATAATAAAAATCCATTTTATTTTGACTTTTTATACCCTACACCCAGGGTATATTCACTTTGTCCTTCCGTTTGTAACGCAAAGAAGGAGGCGTGGCAGATACAGAAAAGTATATATATTCTTGATCAGCGTCACCTCCTGAGTCGATGTAGCCATGTCCGGGTGGCTGGCTGGCTGGCTGGGTTGGGTGGCTGGCTGTGTGTGGAAATATATTTTTTGGGAAAAATAAGCAAGATAATTCAATTAAATTTGATTCACAGCCTCCGTCGTCAAAGTTAGCTCGGGGGATTGAAAATGTGCGAAATCGGTCAACGGACACGCCTACCGCCCATACAAAAAATATCTTCAAAGTGCAAATTTTGGAGTATTTTTCACAACAATGCAACCCAAATACACATAAATACTACGAATTGTCAGCGCAAGCTCTGAGCGAAAACTGGTCGAATTCGGACAAGAGGGCGTGGCACCTCTCATATAAGCAAAAGCTTCAAAACGCTGTACTGAAAGGGTTTTTTGAGATAATCGAACTAGATTTGACTCAGACACTTAAAACTATAAATGCAAGCTTTAAGCAAAAACTAGATAAAATCGGACAAGAGGGCGTGGCTCCTCCTGTATAAGCAAAAGCTTCAAATAGCTATTCTGAGAAAATTTTTTCAGATAATCCAACCAAATTTCACTTAAATACTAAGAACTATAAATGCAAACTCTGAGAAAAAACTGGGTGAATTCGGAGGGCGTGGCACCTCCCATATTAGCAAAATTTTTAAAATATTGCTGTGTAGGGTATTTAATGTTTGGCCAGACCAAAGGTAACACCCTTACTAGTTTTTTAATTCAAATGTGTTCGACGATCACGTGCGATACCATGGAAATGCCCATTTCAGTTAAGAAAATTTTAAAAATCAAACTTCCTTATTATGTAAATGGAACATTTTTGAAAAAAATTATTCTAAATTTTCGAATAATCTTTGAATTAAAGAGTGGATTTTTAAATGTTTATCAGTTAAAAGACAATCAGGCCTGTTCCACAATCTGTGTGTTTTCAATTACTTTTTATTGAGGCAGCTTTTTGATGAAATGGTGAGCCCGAGGATAAAAAGTATTAGAGTCTCTTATTTAAAGTTTTTTTCGAAAATTTTCAATAATATCTTTTCACTGATAAACCATTTTTTCTGTATTTGCTGCAATAACTGTAATTCAATGCAGTAAAGATTGGCGTTACACCAGTAGCGCAACCTTGCGCGCAAAATTGCTTTGTACCAAATTGGTATTAAGGCGCTATTGGCGTTATTGGCGCTGTTGGCGCTAGCGCAATGCGTTGATACCGGTACTGGCGTTGGCGCTATGGAATCAACGCGCCAAAAATCGCTGCGTTACCCATCACTAGCATAGAGTAGACTAGAGGCGAATGGTGGTCAGATTTTTTGGTATTGGATACGTTTCTATAAATTTACAACATTTTCACTCACCACACGAAAATCGTCATTTTTGGTGATACCAGACCTAACCAAATGTAGTAATTAGTTTAAGAAAAATTATACTGATGTGATAAATTTGTGTGAAAAGTATTATTTCACATATTATCTGCTTTTAAAAGCTAAGAACCCTTAAATCGTAAAATTTGTATAGTAAAAAAAATAACTTTAAAAAGTTGCATAATTTTTTACTTTTTTGATTAAATTGTGTCTTCGTTTTCATTATTTAGGGCTGTTAATGACTACAGTAACTTATAAAAACTTTTTACTTTTTATATACTTTTAATGTCACACTATTTCGTGCAGCACTGCTCTACTAAATATTGTTTTTAAAGAAAAAAATCATTCATTCCAATTAAAACTATTAAAGTCGAAGAGGATCAAACTTGTTTTTAATGTTAATTTCGGTAATTATATTTCAATTTAACTAAATCATTCTCTTGGGTTTTGTTTTTTTTAAAAAAAAAAAAAAAATTATAAATAAAAGAAAATACTACAGTAAGACTTAACAAAAAAATTTTTTTTTTATCGACAATAAAATCAAATCGTCCATAAAATCAAAAAATTTGTTAACTCTCAAGCATTTCATGTTCTAATTAGTAAACTTAATGTTAAAAATTATTTACTTAGTCACTGTGAAATGGATCCTTAATATGTAAAATGATATATAATTGTACTTTTTCATAAATACCAACCATATTAATAATTAGCTGTGTTTTTGTGGACTCTTTATCCGGGCTTGTCCTAAGCACATTCATTTATATGGGAAAAGTTGAACACATTTGTTCTTGCTTTCTCATACTTTTCTCAGAATGTACACAAGCCCAGATAAAGTGTCCACAAAAACACAGCTATTATTTAAAAGGTTATGAATTGCATAGCGACCTTAAAAAGCTTTTCTACAGTTGACAGAAAATATTATTATAATAATTAGCTGAATTTTTTACGACAGTTTATATGTACTTGTGTAAGCACATTCTGAGAAATCTATAGGAAAGCAACAACAAATTAGCTTAATTTAACACGGATAAATGTGCTAAAGACAAGAACAGATAAACATTCGTTAAAAACACAGCTATTGTTTGGGAAATTATAGAAATTGTATGTTTTCAGAAAAGGCGTTTTGATCTCGTAAAAAATATCGATTTACATTGTTTATTTAAAACATTAATCATATTTGTTTGTATATTATGCTCTTAAGCGGCAAAAAAAAAGCAAATATATATGTGTTATAAGACTTCTATTTTGGAAAGTTGTTCTTACTCGTAAAAAAATTAAGGTGAGACTACCACAGAAATATTAACAAATACATAGCTTTCTTATGTATTTTATAACAATTAATGTAATTAAAGCTTTTCTATTTACATTTGCACACAAGCCAAAGAAATTCCCCAACAATGGCTAAAATTGGAAGAAAACTCTGGCAACCCCAAAAAATATTTGACATTTTCGTAATAGGGGGTGGACCCATGGTTGAATTACCCTGGTTGCAGCAATAACAAATGCTGCTTCTTCTTAAACTACGAAAATGTCAAAATTTTCTAGTCTTTTGACAGATAGCAAGGCAGGATCAGGGTTCCATTTTTGCTTATTTTGACAACTTGCCATAACCATTGTTATTGAATCATGGGTGGACCAAAGGAAAACTGTTAGGGGGAGAAGTAAGAGGTCGTAATAGGGGGTTGGCGAGACGGGAATGTTTGGCAGGGAAGCGGGAGGATGTAAAATTCAGGGTAAAGGCTAGCGGGATATTTTAGCAGGGTTGCAGGAGGTACGTGGAATGACAAAAAAAAAAGTTCATGGTGAATACTAATCGATGTAAACAATCGAAGCATTTTTTGTTCTTTATAAATTTTTATAAATAAATTGCTGTGATATTGAAAGCCATCAATTAAATAACTTCTTAAATTACTATTGACCATTTGTCTATATTTGAGGAAGTTTTAATTTTGGATTTCAATTAATACAGCTTATTTTAGATCTGTTGTTCACATTTAGCAGAAATTAATTGAAATTGTAAAATAAAATCAGCTGTTTTTGACTTTACTTCCAAAAATAGAGGTGCCAGATCTTTCAATCGTGAATTCTGAAAAAATACTTTTAAAATCTTTAGAATTTTTGGGATGTTTGACAAAATCCACAACATCCGGCCACGTTTTTATGGTGGCTGTGATGAATTTCACCAAAATTTATTAATAAAAATTTATAAAGAACAAAAAATGCTTCGATTGTTATCATCGATTGGTATTCACGTACCTAATGCAACCCTGCAAAAATACCCCGCTCGCCTATACCCTGAATTTTACATCCTCCCGCTACCCTGCCAAACATTCCCGTCTCGCCAACCCCCTATTACGACCTCTTACTTCTCCCCCTAACAGTTCTCCTTTGGTCCACCCCCTATTACGAAAATGTCAAATATTTTTTGGGGTTGCCAGTGTTTTTTTCCAATTTAAGCCATTGTTGGTGAATTTCTTTGGCTTATGTGCAAATGTAAAACGTTTATAAAAATATTTCGCAATAGAATAATAAAAGCATAGAGTAGACTAGAGGCGAATGGTGGTCAGTTTTTTAGGGATTGGATACTAAGGCTGTGCAAAGAGCTGTTCGAACCAACTCGAGTATTCCGTCATTGCATCGAACCTAATACAAGCAAGATCGATCGATCGAGCAACTCGTTTGTTCGAACGTTCGTAGCTTTCAACATGTTTGTAAACTGCTTCCCCAAGAGGAAAAATTTCTAGCGCTTCTGATCCAAGCACTTTAAAAGTGCTTGTCCCCATAGAAATTTAGAAGCACTATCACAATGATTTTTTATAAGGCTGCAGTAAGAACAACGTGAGTTCGAACCCAGCGCGGGAGATTTTTTTTTTTACTTTTTTTAACTTTTTTTGCTTTTTTTTTTTTTTTTTTAATTAAATATTTTTTATTCAACATCTTTTATTTCACTTTTCTATTTTCCTTGCTCTTATCAATTTACTTTTGTTTAACCGAATTGAAATTGATTACACAATGATTCCATATAAGGCTGCAGTAAGAACAACGTGAGTTCGAACCCAGCCCGGGTGATTTTTTTTTCCGTTTTTTTATTTGTTTTTGCTTTATTTTTTTTTTTATTAAAATATTTTTTATTCAACCTTTTTTATTTCACTTTTCTATTTTAATTTCTCATTTTTATTTACTTTTGCTTACTTGAATTGAAACTGATTGAACAATGATTCTATGTAATGCTGCAGGACAACGTTTGCTTAATATACAAATTTAATACCTCTTCATATCATCGGGCGTTGGCGGATCGGTCTAAAGGGTTGGTAAATGTAGGAAAAAAATATCTAGCACGCGGAGGGTCGTGGTCGCGCGGCCAGTTTGTTTTTTTTTTTTTCTATTTTTTTCTTTTTTTTTAATTTTATTGAAAAAACGCTTACCGCAGCATTACAAATAAGCGCTTTAAAAACTCTTTTTTGGTAAGGCTGCGGTAAGCTTTTGCTCGCTTACATCCTATGACATGCAATGTTAAAAAGAAAGTATTGTTCTTACGGAGCGGAAGCGCTTATTGGTGAAAAGGATGCACTTCAGAAGGGTTTTTGAAGCACTTCTTTTCCCCTTGGGTTGTGTTGTCGAACAGCGTCTCAATTCATATATTCAGTTGTGCTTTGTTTATTGTGTGTAGCGGTAGTGCGAATTTCAGCATGTCAGACATAGCCAAGAGGAGCATTGTGTGGGAGGATTTCGACGATACCGAGGAACCAAAATTAAAAAAATGTAAAACATGTAGTAGAACATTATTATACAATGGTACCCGCGACAACTTCACTTCTGCGACATACCAAATCACATGATCCAAGCATAAACGCTGCCAGTAAGTACATTTATTAATTTATATTTGTGTATTTATTATGATATATTTAACCAATTTTTTAGTAATTTTATTGCTACTTAAAGGATTTTCCAATTTAATGTATTAGGCGAGGAGCCGGCAATACTAAAAGTGCCGTCATCGCGGATTCTGAAATTTTTAATGCAGAATAGTAGTTTACACTAAGACGAATAAGGAAAGCTTGGTCAGCATGGTTGTAGCCTGGCAGAAATATTTTTAAATCATTTCCGAATTATTAAATTTTTGAAATATTTTGTCGTCATCGCGGATTTTGATCAATCTTAATATTAATCGATGGTAAATTTCATAACCATTCAGAAAAAATCCGGCCGACCAAATTTTTTTGCCGAAAATGACCGACAGACCTATTTTAATGGTGCGACAGTGGGTACTTCCGGCAGTTTCTAAGCTCGCATACCAATATATTTTTAAATTTGACATTAAAACACGTAAACTAAAAAAAAAAAAAAAAACAAATTTTCGTGATAACAGAGAAATTGTACCTACCATCAAAATAGGTCTGCTGGTCATTTTCGGCAAAAAAAATTTGGTCGACCGGATTTTTTCTGAATGGTTATGAAATTTATCATCGATTTATATTAAGATTGATCAAAATCCGCGATGACGACAAAACATTTCGAAAATTTAATAATTCAAAAATCATTTAAAAATATTTCTGCCAGGCTACAACCATGCTGACCAAGCTTTCCTTATTCGTCTTAGTGTAAACTACCATTCTGCATTAAAAATTTCAGAATCCGCGATGACGGCACTTTTAGTATTGCCGGCTCCCGGACTATATAATAATGAACGAAAACAGCTCGGAAGTATCAAGTATACAAAAATATTTATACAAAGGTTGTGTATAAATCTATTTTTTTATAAACAAACATTTGATAGCTTTTTTTCATTAGTCATTCATTATTATTTTATAATTTTTGATTTAATCATTTCGTTAGGTTAAAACTGCAACTGGGCATCTAGATTTTGATGTTTTGAGTTAAGTAAACAGAAACATGACGAATTAACAGCTCTATGTCCTTATCTAGTCTGTTTCTTGAATTGTAGTCCCCATCCAATCTTATAAAAAAAAAGTTCATACCTTTAAAATCCCATACAAAAATTGAATTTCAAAAAACTTAAAAAACGTTTTTCCCAAAACAAATGTAGATGTCTAGTTACAGTCCCGATGATTTTATATTTTATTTTAATAACTATTTTTTTAGTTTCTCATTTCCATCACTGTCGTGGTTAATCATCTTCATTTTGGTTCATTTCTTTTTATATAAACATTCAATATTATAAAAACATTTCGGTTTGATTTTAATCAAATCATTTAATTGTATTTAATATTCATTTATTCAACATCGACTGGCTTTTCATTTATCTTTCCAATATAATCCAGTAAAGTTAGAGTTTATTGATCTAAAAATATAATAATTATTTTGCGTTAGTATTCTCGTAGCTGACATTTAGTATATGTTATAAAACACAAAAATAAAAAATCAAAAGCGGCATTTACCTCTAATTTTACTGGATCTATATACATTAAAAATCTATATATGTATATAAAAATGAAATGGTGTCCGTATGTAGCTTATGAACGCGGAAACTACAAGGCCGATTTACATAATTTTTTTTAAAAATTGTTTGTTATGGTCTGTAGAAGGTTCTTAAGGGGGTGGGATGCCACTGTGGGGAACGGGGGTTGCACCCCCCATACGAAAAAAATACAAAAAATGCTATATATCTACAGTTATACAAGCTATGATTATGAAAGTTGATGAACTTATGCATAATGTACATATCTACCATTCACCATGCAAAACTTGGGGGATATTGGGTGTAGGAGAATTGCATCCACTTTTCAAAAATACACAAAATGCTTTATTTCTTCACATATCACGGATATCGTTATAAAACTTGGTACATACTTACATGAATATTCTATCTACCATTTACTTTGAAAAACTTGGGCGGAGGGTGAGAAGGGGGAGTTGCACCCTTCTTACAAAAAATATATAAAATGCTATATCTCTGTACCTATGGGAGCTATGATTACAAAAGTTGATACATGGATCTTTAAAAACCTTGGTGATTGGAAAAGAGGGACGATGGGGATGGATGGGACTTCGTACGTAAAGGCATCGGGAATGGGCGAACGAAGTCGCAACCAGGTCAGCTAGTATATTATAAATTAAAGTAAAAAAAAATCATTCCAGACACAACCTTTAAGCCTGTTCAGGTTGACAAACCTGCGATTACACAGGCAATAACCAAAATGATGGTTAAAGATTTACAGCCGTTCAGTATAACGAAGCAAAGCGGTTTTCGGGAGTTGCTAAGCTTATTGGCACCGCAATATACCATTCCATCCAGGACAACATTTTCTAGATCAATCATACCTAAATTGTACAGCGATGAACGCTCTAAGCTAAGAACTTTTTTGAATATGGTAATGGAAATGGGTAAACAAGTATTTTTTTTTTAAAGAAAACAAATAATTTAAAGGAGTTAAAAAACGTAGGTATTGAAAGCGCTGCATTTACGGTAGATGGATGAACGTCAAGATCAACAGATGGGTATTTATCTATGACCATGCACTTCTAACCCAAAGAATGGAATTAAAAAGAGTTATGCTCAATATGCGATATTTGCCACACGCGCATACTGCAAGCAATTTGTCGGAATTTTCAAATAATTCTTTAAATGAGTGGGGCTTATCAAATTTACCAACTCCTATTTACTTTATCACGGATAATGCAAGAAACCTAACAAACGCAATTAAAATCAATGCCAATAGGTGGATGCACATACCTTGCTTTGGACATACACTGCAACTTGTAGTAAACGATTCTATAAAAATTAGTTTTAAATTCAAGCAAAACGTTTTCGAAATCATAAGTTAAACTTTTAGGAATGTTTAGAACTCAAGGAAGTTTTAGAAAAAGCAAGGAGTATTGTTGGCTACTTGAATCGTTCTACCAAAGGAGCAACTGCACTTGAAAAAGCGCAGGAATCTATTAATCCCGCAAAATGGTGCCTTAAGCCTATACAGGATGTGGCTACTCGATGGAACAGTCAATTCGACATGTTGAGTAGACTTATTGACTTGAGGGATGCTTTAGGAGTAGCTTCAAGGGAAAAAGGTTGAAAAAGTAGGATTTTATTAAGAATTTAACATTTCATATGATTTCATTTGCAGACATAAACTTCCCAAACTTATCGAACGGCGAATGGGAGATTGCCATTCAATTTAAAAAATTGTTTGAGCTCTAAAAGTGGCCACGTCTTTAATGAGTGCAGATACATATCCCACTGCGTCCAGTTACATTCCAGTTATAAAAACACTAAAAAAGTTTTACACAGAATTTAGCAACGAGGCTTTATCAGAGCAAATGCAGCGCCTGAGGACGAAATTGATAACAGATTTAGACAGCAGATTTGGAGAATTAGAACGGGGTTCTGAACCATTATTGCTGGCAATGATTCTACAGGGTGGCTGATTCGAAGTGTTAACAATTCAAAAGACTATATTTTTAGTTTCCATGCACAGATTTTATTGATCAAACGCTATAATTGTTGGGAAATGTTCAAATTTTAAGAATCTACTTGAGATTTTCGATATGGCCACCTTTGGCCTTAACTATGGCCCGTAGACGGTCGAAGAACGAGTCGCATGCTGCACGAATTTGATTTTGTGGAAGTTTGCGCCATTCTCGTTGAAGGGCCACTTTTAGCGCATCAAAGCTCTGGTATTTTTTAGTCAAGATCTTCCTGTCCAACATACCCCAGATTGAGAAATCCAGCGGATTCGCATCAGGCGAATTTGAGAGCCATTGTTGAGCAGAAATGAAGCTAGGAACGTTTTTTCTAACCATTCTTGATTCACACGAGCTTTGTGTGACGGTGCCGAGTCTTGTTCGAATGTCCATGGCTTGCGACCGAAATATTTGCGTGCCCACGGTAGTAAAGCACCCTCCAACACTGATTCACGATACACCTGGGCGTTTACTTTGACGCCAGCGGCCAAAAAAACGAGTGGTGAGCGCCCATCAGCAGTCACTGCAGCCCAAACCATCACATGCGGTGGTGCCTGCGTCCTGGTGGCCAAACGAACATTCAAATTTTCGTAGGACCTCTCTGTCAAGTAAACCCGATCATTTTGTTTGTTTACATATTGCTGGATACAGTAATTTTTCTCATCAGAGAAGACAATTTGTGACAGATTTCCGGCGGCGTGCAAGCGCAACAACTCCTTGGCTCTATCGAGCCTAACTTTTTTTTGAGCAGGAGTGAGATCATGCGCCTTTTGGAACTTGAGGGCCTTTAGTCCGAGCTCGTTTGACAATATGTGTTGCATTCGTTCACGCGATATTTTCAGCTCGGCAGCCCTTTGTCTGCCACTGCGTCTCGGATTTCGCTCAATTCTGGCCTTCACCTTTCGAACCATTTCTGGTGATGTTGCAGTTATTTTCCGACCACCACCATGTCGTTTGGCAACGCTGCCGGTTCCATTGTAACGTGTTATGGTCCGATACACAAACATTTTATTCACTTTTAAATGTTTCAGCTCACGAACAATTGCTGGTTGCGATTTTCCAGCCAAATAAAGAGCAATCACACTATTACGTTTGAATTCCATTTCGAAAATTTTTTATTTTCAATAAATTGACGCGCAAATGCTTTTGGTTACTTGTTGACAATAGAATGAACTAACATCATGCCAATTTTTAGACAGCTGTCATGTTCCATCTGTCAGATAAGTCTATCTAAAGTTGGTAACAGATCGAATCAGCCACCCTGTAGATCCTCGATTTAAAATGAGGTTTTTGTCACCAGAACAAAAACGAAATGCAATGGAACTTTTGAAATTCAAGTGTTCTGTTTTTGAACAACACAAAGATACGAGTCTTGAGGAGCTATCGCTAAGCTCAAATATAATATTTAGGTTGGTTTTGATTAATTAAATAAGTGGTTGATAACTGCCAAATAGCAATAAAAATAGCAACAATAAATTTATTTTTACCTTAGATGCATCCATCTCCAATCAATTTCTTGAAAGTCTATTTGGGATGGATGAATATAATACAGCAAACAGCCTCGGGGATTCAGAGCAATTCCAAAGTCTGCTGCAATCCGAAATGGATTTATATTTGGCAGAACCCAATTGCGCTAAACAAACTGACGTTGTTCAATGGTGGAAAAATCATATCCACATTTTTCCAAATCTGTGCCGTCTGGCAAAATCATTTTTAAACATTCCTGCAACGCAAACGACGAGCGAACGCCTCTTTTCAACGTGTGGAAGTATTGTTAAGGCTGATCGCGCTAACTTGTTGACGGATCATGTGGAAGAAATAGCGTTCTTGCACGAAAATTGCATGTAATATATTTTTTTCTGTTTTTTTAGTTTATTTATTTATTAATTTTTTTATTTTTAATTAATTTTTTTGTTCATGTTTACATTGTTGCATAGTGAATATTGTACCCATAGTTTTTTTGTTTAAATAAAATCACTTGTTGTGTTTATAAATAAAAAATAGTTTGTTGAATTAAATCAAACAAAAAACATTTCACTTTGTAGACGCATAAAAGTCTTCATGTATGTTCACTTGGGTACAGAAAAATCATCCAAACCACTTGATCGCTTCAAACCTTCAGCTACAATACACAGCAATTTCTGTTGAAATCGGTCGTGCTTCGGGTTGCATCGCGCGACAAGCCTTCGGTGCACATCCTTAAGCTGCGATTATAGTAGGCCGTTTTTGTTCTTGTGCATGTTGTTGCATAGGCTTCTGTGTACGCAACCTTACCCAAGGGGAAAAGAAGTGCTTCAAAAACCCTTCTGAAGTGCATCCTTTTCATCAATGAGCGCTTCCGCTCCGTAAGAACAATACTTTCTTTTTAACATTGCATGTCATAGGATGTAAGCGAGCAAAAGCTTACCGCAGCCTTACCAAAAAAGAGTTTTTAAAACGCTTATTTGTAATGCTGCGGTAAGCGTTTTTTCAATAAAATTAAAAAAAAAGAAAAAAAAGAAAAAAAAAACTGGCCGCGCCAGGATGTGAATCCACGACCCTCCCTCCGCATGCTAGATATTTTTTTCTTACATTTACCAACCCTTTAGACCGCTCCACCAACGCCCGATGTTATGAAGAGGTATTAAATTTATATATTAAGCAAATGTTGTCCTGCAGCATTACATAGAATCATTGTGCAATCAGTTTCAATTCAAGTAAGCAAAAGTAAATAAAAATGAGAAATTAAAATAGAAAAGTGAAATAAAAAAGGTTGAATAAAAAATATTTTAATAAAAAAAAAAATAAAGCAAAAACAAATAAAAGAACGGAAAAAAAAATCACCCGGGCTGGGTTCGAACTCACGTTGTTCTTACTGCAGCCTTATATGGAATCATTGTGTAATCGATTTCAATTCGGTTAAACAAAAGTAAATTGATAAGAGCAAGGAAAATAGAAAAGTGAAATAAAAGATGTTGAATAAAAAATATTTAATTAAAAAAAAGAAATAAAGCAAAAAAAGTAAAAAAAAAAAATCTCCCGGGCTGGGTTCGAACTTACGTTGTTCCTACTGCAGCCTTATAAAAAATCATTGTGATAGTGCTTCTAAATTTCTATGGGGACAAGCACTTTTGAAGTGCTTGGATCAGAAGCGCTAGAAATTTTTCCTCTTGGGTACAGACAACACATTGGCAGAGAGTATAAATAAGGTATAGAGGTGGAGTTCGATCGAGCATGTCTATCGAACATAAAGACCACGAAAATTTATTGAGGTATGAGAACTCTCTAGTTCAAGGTTAAATGAATTTTTATGAGTGCAAAGATGTGGCACTCTTTTAAGCGAAATTCATTTTTTAGCTGCCAAGTGATCATAAAAATTAGCAAGTGGATTTCTTTAAGAAAAACCAAAATATGTAAAAAGAAATAAACATTACCTAACTCATTCACACATGCGCAGTTTAATCTGCAGACCCTTTGCATTTCATTCCCTCCTACGTAGCAGTTGTTGTATTTGCAATTCTTTTTTCTTGTTGTTGGTACATTTTGTTTGCACTTTTTTTTTTCTCAGAAGGAGTTTGTGTTTACATTTTTTGTTGCTTTCTTTGAAGCCAAAAAGCAAGTTTAACCGGCTCGCAGGAAATTGAATAGGGTCAGAATTGATAAATTAAACATTATTTTTACATTTTGTTTTCTCGTTGCTGCTGCAAATTTTTTTGTTTTTTTCAGAATTTTACAATTTAACCCTCTAGTGTCCAAGCTTTCGTTTCAGATTAACAAATTTTATTAAAAGGTTATTTTCGATATAAGAGGTAAAAATTAGATAATAAATTTTTTCTAACAATAAAAAGATGGTTTTAAGGGGTTGAAACATAGACAACTAAAATGTGAATCTGAGCAAGAATATATTCTGTGTTTTATGAATTTAACACTATTCTACTGATTTTAATGGAATTTCACAATGAATGAGTATCTTCAAAGAGAAATGGTTCCTAGGCTGGTCCTCCAAAAACTAAATTGTTAACATGTACCTATATGTAAAAATATTAGACGCAAATGAATGATATTTTTGCATACCATACTCGTATGTAAATAGTATCGGGAAGAATAACATTCTCTGGAAAAACGTGACAGGACTCCTTCACGTTCTTATTGTGAGAAATATCTGCTTATCGGTATGCCATATATGCATTGGAATCTAATGATCCCAAAATGTGGTCATGGGCAATAAAGGGTTAAATTTAATTTTTGCTTGGATTTTGAAAAACTCTTCTAGTTCAATTTGCATCGTTGCCAAATTTTGAAAAGCACAAAAAGAAATTTGTTTTAATTTTTGACTTCAGGCTCATATTGTGAAAATGGTCTAAGTGATATATTAATTTTTTTGGGAAACACATCTTAAAGTTCACGTTCAAATAACAAAATGTTACATATAATTGTTAACGTGTTAAGTTACTACTAAAATTAACTTTACATAAATTGCTATTTTACCAAAATAGCTTATGTCGATTTAAGAAAAATCACGAAAAATTTACAATTTCCAGTATTCCTGGGTGAAATTTTCCTCTGTATTTTTATGTAATTGTTAAGTCTTTTCTGCAAATATAAGTTTGTTAAATTTAGTAGATTAAAAGTATTTTCAGATATGCAAGACTACGTAAGTACCTACTACCGCAGTAGCATAACTTATATTCACATAGTGCACCTCCTGGGAACACTGTTCTAATCACATAGTTATAAATGCAACAATTGAATAATATTTGAGTAATATTTAAGCAAAAAGCGCGGTAATAGGTTTAGTGTTGAGCATTATACTATGCGATGCACAGTGCATCCAAGTTAAGTTGAATTGAATAATATTTGATTATTATTTAAGCAAAAAGCGCGGTAATAGGTTTAGTGTTGAGCATTATACTATGCGATGCACAGTGCAACCAAGTTAAGTTGCATTTCCGAAAACAGCTTATATGTTATTTTACTGTTTATAGTTACATATCTGTATACATTTGACAAAACAAGCTAACTCGAAATAAGATAATTTTCTAAGATTTTAATCATATATATAAAAATAAAATATCTCTATGACTTTAAGTTGCAGAGATATAGAATCGAAAATCAACCTATCTCAATGTACAAATGCTTTTCACGAAACAACTTAAGTCGCAAAAGAAAAGGGTGTTTTTCTTCACAAAACATCTTAAATCGAGATAAGATACAGGTTAAATGACAAAAAAATTTTTGACAAAAGCACTTCTTCGAAATAAGTTACTTTTCTTATGGAAAAAACTGAATTTCTTAAATCAAAAAATATTTGACAAAAACATCTTATTTCAACTGTATTAAAAATTATTGACCTTAGAGCAAAAAAAGTTACTGGAAAATATTCGTTTAGTATTCATGTATAATAAAAAACTTTTACATTTGTTCCAACTCTTACACAAATAGAATTGAGAAGCATCAAATTAGTTTTTTATTCCCCGCAATATCCTGCATAAGTTTGCTGAACACATAATACACCTCAAATGTAAGGATCATATAGTTAAATTCATCGAATTAACACAGGAATGCGGTATTTTTGTTTTTTCATATACAGTGGAAAAAAAAACTTCAAAAATCGATTAAAAAAAAATGTGACGTGCTGGAGAAAAACCACGAGACACGGATATTTTTTTTTAACGTCTACTTTGTGTCGAACGGTGTAATCTGCGAAATTTAACATTCCTCTAATATAAAGTAAAGTAAAATTCAGCACTTCATGCATCAACAACTAAATATTTTATAACTGTCATACATTTATCTTTTAATTTATTTAATGCAAGCCTTTACATATCTTGAAACAAAGAATATATAAAGCTATATCTCGATCTTCCGATGGCTATATCTCCGTTCGTTTTGGGAATTTCGAAAAATGGAACTAAGAAAAGTAGTTCAGAATCTTACATTTGACGGTGTTCTACTGATTCCCGCCTACCTTTTATAATTTTCTAAACCTAAAACGGCTCATTCTCTGCGTCTCAAACGATTGGACAAAGTGAATGTAACCTAAGTGTAGGATGTAAAAACAATGTTTAATTTATTATTTTGACCCTATTCAATTTCCTGCGCGCCGGTCAAACTTGTTTTATGCTACAAAAGGATTTGTATCAGGAGTATTCCAGTGAAAAAGGTATTTTTTAGCAGATGTTTCAGATGTATTTTTCATACGTTTTAATGGATCGGATATATTCTAGAAGGAATAAACTTTACTATCCAAATTGATTTCTTACTAAAATCTTGGTATTAGGCTCAGTTTTTTACAGTTAAAGAAAGTGCCAAAGTTTTTTTTTTACTAAGTATATTTTCGATCATATTCATCATTGTTTTTCTATTAAACCATGATGAGTTACGTTACAAATTATATCTGTCGTTTAAGGTCATAGACTAGTGTATTGATAAATAGTATTTGCGAAAAAGCTATCTTGCTAACATCTGTATTACTTATACCGCGACAAACAAAACAGTTATGGGTGTCCCGTACAAACGCACAAATCGATGTAATTAATTTTCTGTCTACACACATAACGGTTTAATTTTATTAACATTTTATTTAAAGGTACTCTTAAAAAGTGCAATAATTTTCGGATTTTATTTTGCCTAAAGTATAATAATTATTATCTTATTACTTGTCCCGTACAAACACAATATTTATTTTATTAAGATTTCTATTAATTTTTTCTAATATTGTTGAGAAAACTCTTTAAAAATTATATGTATGGCTACGGTCACCGTTGGTTACTGCTTTTCAGGGGGCTTTATTATGTATATGCACTTAAGAAATTGTGACCATTATTTATATAAGATATGAGCAAAAATGAAATGGTGTTCATATAAGGCCGTTCAATTATAACGTAAGCATGTTTAGGTGAGGAGTGATTCAAGATTTGCTTATTGTTGCTTATATAGGAGGAGAGGTCAATAAAATTCTTACGTAAGACAAAAAAAAATTTTAAATTAAAGTCTAACTTAAGCCCTTAAAATTGATTTAAAGTGTCAAGGATTTTTTCAATTTCCGTATGACCGCTATTGCTTTAATTATAAAAATAATTTAGTTCCAGAATTCTTGTTCGTATTTAAAAAACTGCTTACGTCTAATCATAAGAGAGGGGTTCGTGTACACGATTTGTTAATATTTGCTTATATCATTGAAAATCTGCTTACGTAATGCTTAAACAGCATCTATGCAACTTATGGACACATCCCAAAGGCGTGATTCACGGAGTCTGGGGTAATGTGAAAAGACTTGTAAGTCAAAAAGGTCGAAAACGAAGAGAAGGTGCCGTAATCAAAAACGCAAAAAATTTCGCGACACTAGTACCCTCTACGCGAGAATTTTTTCATCTCTGAATCAGAAATAAGTAGCTTAAAAAATTAAAAATGTTCAGCCATGAGCCTATCCCAGAAATATCAAAAGTTCATTAAATTTCAGTTAATGGCCATCGAGTAACATTCAAGAAACACGCTTGGGATAATCATAGTGTTATGGTTTTATTTAAAAAATGATTTAAAACTAATTAAATATACATGTATTTCGTACGAGTCCCGTACAAACGAAAATGTCCCGTACAAACAATTTAATTTTTAAATAAAAATTAAATTAATAAGCTTTAAAAATTAGCAAAAATATTTTTGGATAGACTAAGGGTCATGGTATAGTAAAGCAATAAAAGTTTGAAAAAATATTTATTTAAATGAGAGTTATTTTTTAATTCAAACTTTTATTGCTTTACTATACCATGACCCTTAGTCTATCCAAAAATATTTTTGCTAATTTTTAAAGCTTATTAATTTAGCTAAAAACTTGCTACAAAGTCAAAAAATGGAAAGTATGGTAGATTTGGGCTGTCCCGTACAAACGAACTTCTTTTCTTATTAATTACTCCCTATCTATAAACATTATTAAGAACAAATAATTGGTTTTAATAGGTCTACGTCGCACAAAATAAATGTACTAGATGCTTTTTTTGATAACATTCTGGTTTGTCTTTAATTTAAGGTTTAAACTCAAAAATGCGTACGATTTGTCCCGTACCAACCGTGGAATGCCCCATCAACAGACAAAAAAGCAACAACAAATGAAAATACAAACTCCTTCTGAGAAAAAAACCATTTACGATCAGATCAAAAAAAAAAGTGCAAACAAAATGTACCAACAACAAGAAAAGACAATTTCAAATACAACAACTGCTACGTAGGAAGGAATGAAATGCAAATGGTCTGCAAATTAAACTGCGCATGTGTGAATGAGTTAGGTAATGTTTATTTTTTTTTACATATTTTGGTTTTTCTTAAAGAAATCCACTTGCTAATTTTTATGATCACTTGGCAGCTAAAAAATGAATTTCACTTAAAAGAGTGCCACATCTTTGCACTCATAAAAATTCATTTAACCTTGAAGTGGAGAGTTCTCATACCTCAATAAATTTTCGTGGTCTTTATGTTCGATAGACATGCTCGATCGAACTCCACCTCTATACCTTATTAATACTCTCTGCATTGGTTGCTTGTATTATACAAGTTGTGTGCAGGTCCGCATTTAAGCTTATTGTTGCCCTTGGTTAGATAAAATGTTTAATTAATTTTTTTGTAAACGATGTTTCTGTTGAATATTTTATCATCCTCACTGACGCGTTTGCTTTTGTCTATAGAAAAGGAATTGGGAAACGATTCCATCCATTTATGGAAACGATCTTTTCAAAAAATGCAACAAATATTTTTAGGGTTGCCACCTGGTTATTTTAATAAAATCAAAATTTTCTTTCAACAAATTGCTAAGATCATCATTTTCTCTCTATAAATTGACATCTTGGGTCCAAAAACAACGAAACAAAAATTAAGGGTTGCCACATTAGGGTTGCCAGACTTTTTTCGCAAAATTGCGGTACTTTGTTAAGTTTCTTTTTTGCAAAATTATATTTTCGACCTTAACACCCATAGTTATTTTTTAGGGGTTGCCATCTGGTTTTTTTAATAAAATAAAATCAAAATTTTCTTTCAACAAATTGCTAAGATCATCTTTTTCTCTCTATAAACTGACATCTTGGGTCCAAAAACAACGAAACAAAAATTTAGGTTTGCCATATTAAGGTTGCCAGACGTTTTTTTGCTAAGTTCCTTTATTGCAAGGCTATATTTTCCAAAAACCCATAGTAATTGTTTGGGGCTGCCACCAGGTTTTTTTAATAAAATCAAAATTTTATTTCAATAAATTGCTAAGATCATCATTTTCTCTCTATAATTGGGTCCAAAAATTTTGTGTTGCGCTTTTTTGCTATGTTTACAATCTTTACTATCTGTAGCTATCTGAACGTTCCTGACACCAAGAATTTCAATTTAGTCACAAAAAGTATGATTTTAACAAAATTTCCAACATAAAAAACCATGCGGCAGCCCTTAATTTTTTGTACAGTTTTAAAAAGTTTATCTGAACGTTTCTTAAACTAAAAACTTGAATTGAAATAATCAGGTGGCAACCCTTGAAATATATGTTAGGTTTTTTAAAAGAACGTTTCTCCAAGTATTTTTAGTTGCATTCCTTAACAAAAAAAAAAAATATTTCTTGTGGCGGCCCCTTTTGGTCAATCTGTTAATCCAGCCGTGGTTATATGCAACACATTGGAATTGAGCGCTCGAACGATACATACTGTTCGAACGCCCAATCTGTTCATTGTACTGATCGAAAAGAAATTTCTGTTGAAATTGTTCGAACTGAGAGTTGGTTCGAGCGAGCTGCGTTCGTTGCACAGCCTTATTGTATACATTTCTATGAATTTTCATTCACCGCACGAAAATCGTAATTTTTGGTGATACCAGACCTAACCAAAAAATTATACTGATGTGAGTTATTTGTGTGAAAAGTAAAATTCCATATATATTTCTTGCTGTTAAAAGTGAATAACCCTTAAAAGAAATAAAAAATTTGTATAGTAAAAAATTAACTTTAAAAAGTTGTACTATTTTTTGCATAAAAAGTTATTACATACTTTTTATAGCTACAGCAATGTCACACTATTTCGTACAGCAGTTATTATTTTTGAAGAAAAAATTATTCATTTCAATTAAAACTATTAAAATGAAAGAATATTAAATTTGTGAATTAATTTGTTGCCATTTATGTTAATTTCGGCAATGAATATTTCAATTCAATTGAATCGTGTTGTTTTTTAAAAAAAAAAAAAAAAACAATTATAACTTACAAAATTAAAAGATAAAAGAAAATATCACAATAAAACTTAATGAAACAATTTCTTTTGAATCGTCAATGAAATATTTGCATTTATCTTATATTAATATTGTCAAGAAGTACATTTTTTAACTCTATTGCAAGTTATTATCAATAACTTAATATAAAAAATTACTACTTAATCATTAAACTGTTAAATCTTACACACGGTGAAACGGAAGAAAATTATTTTCGTATAAAAGTGTCGCTAAAATCGGTTGAGATGAAAAATTTGTTTTTTTTTTTTTTTGCTGATTCAGAATCTGTTTTTAGCGAAATCCTATCAGATCCCTTTCAAAAGTTATACTAAAAATACCTTTTAATAAGTATTTTTGGAATTCTTCAATTAAAAATATGTTGTTACATTTGCATAAGATTACGAAGTTTCTGGGAGGTAATAGGGGAGGCTTAGGTTTACAAAAAATTGCACCCGGAGGGGGGTCTAAAATGTACCCCTAAGGAGCTATAGGGTTAAAACTGATTTTCTGCCTCTTTTCAGAAAAAAAAATGTTCTTGGATCACCCTAACGTTTTAGGGAAAACATTTTTATGGCAAAGTTTTAGCTGATTGTAAGAGCTTTCAGATAGTGTACATGGTTTATAGGGTTTAAAAGGATTTCGCAAAGTTCTGGACTTTTAAAATTGATATTTTAATTTTTTTCTCCATTTTTTGACTTTGATGGCCATTTTAGTATGAAAAACGTCCTATTAATATAGCTTTTTGTAATTTTTTTTGAAATCTTCGTTAAATATCCTTTAATCCGATAGTACATTTGTCATACCAATTTTTTGGATTGAGGTTAGACAACAATACTTTTCTATGTAACACACGGGTTCCTCGCATGCGTTGCGCTGCATATGATGTAGTGATGAGCAAACCAGGATCAAGACCAAGACCAAAATCATAGCAGTCATGGTCTTGATCTTGTCCTTGCACATTGTGTCTTGGTCTTGGTTTGCTCATCACTACATCATATGCAGCGCAACGCATGCGAGTAACCAATGTGTTACATAGAAAAGTATTGTTGTCTAACCTCAATCAAAAAATTGGTATGACAAATGTACTATCGGATTAAAGGATATTTAACGTAGATTACAAAAAGAACTACAAAAAGCTATAGTAATGGGACGTTTTTCATACTAAAATGGCCATCAAAGTCAAAAAATGGGGAAAAAAAATTAAAATATCAATTTTAAATGTCCAGAACTTTGCGAAATCCTTTTAAACTCTATAAACCATATACACTATCTGAAAGCTTTTACAATTAGCTAAAACTTTGCCATAGAAATGTTTTCCCTAAAACGTTAGCGTGATCCAAGAACATTTTTTTTTCTGAAAAGAGACAGAAAATCAGTTTTAACCCTATAACTCCTTAGGGGTACATTTTAGACCCCCTCCGGGTGCAATTTTTTGTAAATCTAAGCTTCCCCTATTACCTCCCAGAAGCTTCGTAACCTTATGCAAATGTAACAACATGTTTTTAATTGAAGAATTTCAAAAAAAAAAATTAAAAGGTAATTTTAGTATAACTTTTGAAAGGGATCTGATAGGATTTCGCTAAAAACAGATTCTGAATCAGCAAAAAAAAAAAAATTTTCCATATCAACCGATTTTAGCGACACTTTTATACGTAAATAATTTTCTTCCGTATCACCGTGTATAATTGTACTGAAGAGATTTGTAATCCTTTGATAAATTTTATAGACATTTTTTTTTTATATTTCTCAACCATATTTATAATTAGCTCTGTTTTTGTGGACCCTTTAACTGGGTTGACCGTAGCACATTTATTTATCTGGGTAAAGTTAAGCACATTTGTTGTTGCTTGCTCAAGCACAGATAATGTGTCCACAAAAACACAGCTATTATTTAAAAGGTTATGAATTGCATAGCGACCTTAAAAATCTTTTCTACAGTTAACAGATAACTTTTATTATAATAAGGAGTTTTTTTTTTTGTTCAGAGTAGAGCTCTGAACAGATCAAGAGTGCTTCGAGTACAATCATATTAGAGCAATTCAATTTATTTTGCTTCAAAACAACCAAAATTATTTTTTTATTTTATTTTGTGCTCCCTTTTTACTCTAAACGCACAAACACAAATTTTGTGCTCTGATTGTTTTGAACTAAAAAAAAAAAACGCAAATTATTTTTTGACAACTCAGTCTCTGCTTTGAACAAAAAAAAAAAAAAATGATTATAATTGCTGTGTTATTTACGACACTTTAGCTGTGTTTGTGTAAGCACATTCTGAGAAAAGTTTGGGAAAGCAACAACAAATAAGCGTCATTTAATACGGATAAACGTGCTAAAGACACAGATAAACTGTCGTCAAAAACACAGCTATTGATTGGGATATCATAACAATATCGATTTAAGCCCGAGATACAATTGTGCGAGAGCAAGATGCGAGTGCGATGCTGGTCTGCGATATCGCAGCGCAACCCAAAATACAATAATGCGAGACACGTCTGCGTTGCCACTGTAAAAATACAAGGAAAACGAAAAAATGTATGTCAAAATAAAAAAAGAATTCGAAAGAAAGTGTTTCAATTATTTTTTTTTTTTTTATTTTTGTTTATTTTTTTGTATATTTTCACTTTTCAATGCACAAATAATTTTGATTTTACAATCAACAAAAAATTGACAGCTTAAAATTTTTGCTCTCGCACATCAATTTTCATTTTTTCGAAAACTGTTGCGTGCGTGATATCTCTCGCACCTCGCAGACGCAGTACTGTAAATTGCCCCATTCGTCTACGTGTATTGAATATTTTTTTGAGAGCTAGAGCGTCGCGCACGCACGCTTCTCGCACAATTGTATCTTGGGCTCTATATTGTTTAATTAAAACATTAATCATGCTTGGTTGTATATTTTTCTCTTATGCGGCAAAAAAAAGTCGTATATAACACTTCTATTTTGAAAAATTGTTCTTGTAAAAGATTTAAGGTGAGACTACCACAGAAATATTAATAAATACAAAGCAGGTTTGTATATTTATAACAATTAATGTAATTAAAGCATTTGTTTTTCCATCGCGAAATATTTTTATAAACATTTTATATTTGCACATAAGCCAAAGAAATTCGCCAACAATGGCTAAAATTAGAAAAAAAACTCTGGCATCCACAAAAAGTATTTGACGTTTTCGTAAGAGGGGGAGGACCAAAGGAGAGCTGTTAGGGGGAGAAGTAAGAGGTCGTAATAGGTGAATGGCGAGACGAGAATGTTTGTCAGGGTAGCGGGAGGTATTTTTGCAACCCTGCGGAGGAACTTGACATAACAAACCGTCAAACGTCGGTGGTGATTTATAATTAAAGGATTCTGACTCTGACCACCAACGAGCAAAGTTGGCTATTAATTTGCAAAGTTATAAATTAAAAAGTAATTTAAATATAAACTAAAATAAAAAGTAATAAAAATTGTTTTGCTACAAAACGCAAAGCCTTATTAAGGCACAGCAATAAATAAAGCTAGCAGCTGTTTATCCTGTCACAAGAAAATTCAACGATCATCAAGCTTTGTGCGAACGAAGGAAAAAATAAATTTTTTTTTCACATACACGGCCATTACAAATTTTGGCGCAAAATTTGCAGATTTTGGCGCAAAATTTATATATTTTGGCGCAAGATCACTGAAGTCCTGAGAAGCGGGAACCTAACTTACAAAGGAAGATATTTGATATCCAACTAAAAGAAAAGTCGAGAAATGATAATTTTATATTGAACTAATTAAACAGTCATTTTTGCAATTTTTCAACAACAGACGAAAGCAAGTGTTAACATGGAAATTGATTACATATGTTTCGGCTACTTCCACATACATATTTATATATTTTTCATATATAAACATGTATATAGCCTCATCAGATCAGTTTTAGTTAAATCTTGCCAGAAACCGTACTCGAACCCGTGACTCCGGTTTTCTAATGAAAGAGAACGCGGTGCTTAAGCGATTGTGCTATAGGTCACTAGTAAACTCTCTGAGCAGGATCGCCATTATGCATAAATCATAAGGCTCACTAGCGCCGTCTGTTGTGAAAAATTGCCAAATTTTTAGTTGGTAACACACTCTGGTTTTGAGACATGCTACGCTAGCTACAATAAGAGCTTATAAGTTCTTGGCGGCAAAACGCGCCACAGAACTAAGGAAGAAAAAACCGTCCATTCTGTTGGGCACAATTTCTGCAAACTCATGCGCCAGCAACAGCAATTTTAAGATGGATGATAATCCTGAAGAGGTTGAAGCAGCTCATCAACAGATGAATCTATCAAATGCATCACTTAGCGCACCAGCTAATGATAACCCTGATTGGCAGAAGCCTGCGGGTAAGGGGTCAGAATATGCCGGAGGTAAGTATGCCTTTCGTAAGAGGCGACTAAAAGCGGGTGACCAGCCAGGGTGTGGAAGGGCGTAGCGGTTGGACAGCGTTGCGCCTTGAAAGAAAACCCACAATGCCCGTAACTGGCACTGACAAGGCGAGTCGATGCCGCCTTTAAATAAGCATCTTGTCAAAGTCAAAATCCTGAAGCGTCTGACCCAGAGTGGGCGGCTCCCAGGTCAGCGTCTGTTCCAGATTGGGCGGCTGAAATTAAAAGTGAATTTGGCCACTATATTTGCAGCGCTTGCCGGATCCAGCTTTAAGCTTATAACTTACTGCGTGGGGCGTTGCCGGGAAGATTATACTAATGAAGCATGGATCGAAAAACTATGGGAAATAACTCTCCAAGTGGTACCCACCAGAGTGTGGTTAATCCACCTGCCTCGGCAGCATGCACATCGGATTTGGAGGTGCAAGAAACATGCATAGTTAGGAATGATTCTCCTATAACTGGAACCAATATGGTTTCTCAAAATTTTAAAATCCTTTCGATGAAAACTCGAACACGCATCGGCTCTTGGAATGTCCGAACTCTAAAAGAACCAGGCAAAATACACCAAGCCGTTAGAGAACTCCACAAATTAGACCCAAAACCAACTGGAAAAGGTCGTTGGAAAAGGAAATTCAAGAATCGGGAAAATCGTGGCAAGAGATCAAAGTCATCGCAAGGGAACGTGACAAATGGAGAGATTTCATATTGGCCCTATGCTCCTCCTAGGAGTTAAAGGAGAATATATACATACATACATAGGTAAAAGAAGGAGGTTCGCCTTAAACAATAGTAACCGGAGTATCAGTATCATACTTAGTGGCAGTGAAATCGATGCCAGTCATCGCAATCGATTTGAACTACTTGGTGATCTCACTATCAAGCAGCAAAGCAGATTAACTAAAAAATCAGCAGAAAAAGTTCCTGACGATGCAGCCAACAAGGCCGATGCAAGGTGCATCAGTAGCAGTGAAGTATCGAAGCCGAAAGCAATGAAAGGGGGTAAGTTTTGCCCTCCAATTATTGTTAAAAATATTGACATAAAAGACCTTGTAAATAACTTGAGGAATCGCAATATTGCTGTTCAGTATCCATATGGTCACATATGATCACTTGAACATGTTGTCACTCAACGTGACCAACAGTTGCAAGAATTTATTTCTCATGGAAATAAATTTGGTATTTGCTTACTGCTGAAAATTTGTTTCCCATAAAAATTTGCTTACTATGGACAAATTTAGTTTGCATGCAAATTGATTTTGCATTTGGTTCTCATGAAATTTGTTCGGTAACTAAAACCTGGTTCATGTTACCACATGCGCTGCAAAATTCATATTTTAATTTTTGCTTTTATTTTATTGCTGTTGTCAGCAATTTTTACCTTAACTTTATTGTTGTTGTTTTTAATTATAATTGTTAACTTATAAGCCATATATACAATAAATTTAATTTTAATAAAGTCAGTTAATCAAAAATAACTCAACGGAATTAATCAGATTATTAATTCGTCGCAGGTTTAATAGATGCACCATCTATTAAACCAACATATCAAACATACAAAAAAAACCATTGGTAGATGTTTCATTTACCAACAAAACTGTATATACATTTATACATTTGGTGACCCCGAAGTTTTCCTTGCTGGTGTTACACCTGAAAGGATCACGCCTCTTCGCAAAAACACACAAACATTTAAACGCGAAAGTTCTTAAAAAACTTACATATCGTGAGTGACTTCGCTAAAGTTCGTCGCGAATAAAATTCGAAAAAATATTTAGATAAAAACATTACAACTTTGAACAATGGAAACTCTACTAAGCAGACAGTTGGAGCTGAAGAAAAATATTGACCAGCTTATCTCCAACTTTAAAAAGGATTCAGACGAGCGCAAAACACCAGATTACTATGCAGAGCGGCTAAGAAGACTACATGTGCTGGCAGAAGAGTTTCACCGCAATCATCAAGCAGTTGTGGCCTCGGAAGAAGATATCCCTGCAAAGGATCAGTACCTTGAGGAAACAACATTTGAAGAGTTATTTAAAACAGTCGGAAAATACACAAAAATCTTCGAAAAGGGAATTCAAAAGCGAATCTCGATGGAAGATGTGAATCAAACTGGGCAGACAAGCGACGGCGCTGCAGCAGCTGGGATGGATGAAAAATCAAACGAAACTTCAAAATTGAGCGAACAAACACTAAAAATACTTCGCAACCAGAGATCACTTTTGAAGGCGCTCAATAAAAACATAGAAGAAATAACAGCACAGATGCTGATGAACCATCCATCAACATATTATCCAATCAAGTTGGCCATTCTGGAAAAGCATATGACAGATTTGGCCAGAAACAACGCTGCATTGTGGGATTCCACAACTGATGACCACATTCAGGAATACACGCCAGAGGTGTATTATGAAATGGAAGCAAGGGTAGAGGCAGCGATCATCGAACTCCGACAACATGTTTCCATGGCGAATATTGAACAATCAGTTCTCGACACAGCAGCAGCTCATCAACCAGAAAGTGTCGTGCCGTTACCAAAAATTTCCATTCCTACGTTCAATGGAAATTACTTGCAGTGGGTAGCGTTTAAGGACATATACACAGAAATGGTCCGTAATGCACGCATCAGTGATACAAGAAAGATGCATTATCTAGCACAAGCCTTAATAGGTGAACCAAAAAATCTCATAAAACATCTTACAGTAGTAGGAAGTCATTATTCAGCGGCTTGGACAATTCTTACCAGTCGTTACGATAATAAACGTTTGTTGGTGACAACTTTGCTGGAAAAGTTGCTAACGCAATCATCAATAAAGGTCGAGTCGCCAGCAGCAATGAAATCATTGCACGATATCACTCAAGAATGCATCCATGGCCTGAAGGCGCAAGGGATTCCGGTCGAACATTGGGATGCGATACTAGTTCACGTAGTGCTACGCAAAATGGATCCACCAACACAAAGAGCTTTTGAGCAAAATTTAAATGATAATAGACGGCTACTCAACATTAATGAGGTGCTACAATTCCTGGAGCGTAGGTTCCAATCCTTTGAAGCACAACGGATTAAGGAAATTTCAGCAACAAAAACATGTGCCTCAGTAACAATGCAGAACCAAAACAATTACAATTGTCCGATATGCAAAAAAGAACGTCATAACTTATACGCTTGTAAAATGTTTGAAAATGCTGATTTGACCCAAAGGTGGAAATGGGTTAAAGAATTCAATCGATGCGTCAATTGTTTGCGAGCTGGGCATCGAGCAGATGAGTGCAAGTCAGGATCTTGCACTAAATGTTCCAAACATCATAACACGTTGCTGCATAATCAATGGATCAGCAACCAGCATAATCAGAAGAAGGCCTCTTATCAGAAAACCAAGGCAGTTCCGCAACAAATAACTGCAGTTGCAACCAAAAAGCAAGAACATGCAGTTACAACACAAATTAATCAAGAGCAATCAGCAAATAAAGTCAGTCTTCTGACAAACAACAAGAAAAAAGATTCGAGTTACGTTTTACTGGGAACAGCTCGAATCCAGATTGCCGCAGCCAGCGGCCATTATGTCGAATGTCGCGCTATACTGGACTCAGGCTCTCAAATCAACCTGATAACAGATCGCCTACACAAAAAATTGTGCGCCAAGCCTAGACCGATGTCTATGAGTGTGGAAGGAGTTGGAGCTAATGAAACAAAAATGCGGCATCAAACAACGGTTTCTATTAAATCAAGTTTAAACGAATTCACTGCTGAAATAGAAGCACACATCATACCAAAAATTGTGTCTGATCAGCCAGTGCATCAGTTAAATATTGACAGCTGGGGCATTCCACAACACATTAATCTCGCCGATCCTAATATTAACAAGCCAGGTAGAATTGATTGCTTATTAGGAGCTGAAATCTTCTTTGACCTGGTGACAGATGGACAAATAAAATTGGCAGGAAATCATCCAACCCTTCAAAACTCAGTTCTTGGATGGATAGTAGCTGGCAGCACAGAACCTGTCTATTCAAACAACGCAACATGTGGCGTTTGCACCACAAAAGAGCTTGAAGAAGCCATTTCAAAGTTTTGGGAGACGGAAGAAATACCAGACTCAAGCATTCCGGTCACAGAAGACGAACTACGTTGCGAGTCCCATTTCCTTCAACACACTTATCGAGATCATGATTTGTGGTTAAGCTTCCGCTAAAAGAACATGCATCAGCACTAGCAGATTCAAAAGGAATGGCACACGAACGATTTAAAAGCATTGAGAAACGCCTCATAAGAAATCAATCACTAAAGGATCAATATATATCCTTCATGAGAGAATATGAATCACTAGGGCATATGACACAAATCAACTCTTTTGACTTCTGATCACCATATTATTTCATACCACATCATTGTGTACTTCGCCCAGACAGCTCGACCACAAAATTGCGAGTTGTGTTTGATGCATCAGCACATAAGCCAACCGGGCCTTCATTGAATGACATAATGTTCAATGGCCCAACAGTTCAAAGTGAGCTTTTTTCAATCTTGCTTCGGTTCAGAATGCACCAGTACGTTATTAAAACTGATGTTGAAAAAATGTACCGACAAATATGGGTCAATAAGGAGGATCGAAACTTACAACTAATTATGTGGCGAGAGAATCCTACAGAGCCCATCAAAATTTATCAGCTAAACACCGTTACATACGGTACCAGGTCAGCTCCTTACCTAGCAACGCGCTGCTTGAATCGTCTAGCAGAGGAGCACCAAGGCCAATTTCCCTATGGAGCCAAGTCTGTAAAAAATGATTTTTATGTGGATGATGGGCTGATTGGAGCAGACACAATACATGAGGCATTAGAAATTCAACAGCAATTGATAACCATGCTCAACGGAGCAGGAATGAAGCTAAAAAAATGGTGTGCTAATGACCACAGACTTTTACGTGGAATCGCACCAGAAGATAAAGAGGTTGATCTCCACTTCAACTTTCAAAGTAATCAATCTACCAAGACTTTGGGTTTATTATGGCTACCAAAGTCTGATATGTTCTGCTTTAAGGCCAATGTCCAAGAACATAACAAAATAACAAAACGAACGATGAGTTCTGATTTAGCACACATATACGATCCACTTGGGCTTATCGGTCCAGTTCTAGTAAGAGGAAAAATGCAGTTACAGAATGTATGGCAATTAAAACTCGACTGGGATGAAGAGCTACCAGCAGAAATTCAAAGGCAATGTACATCCTATAGAATGGACTTAACAACTTTAGACAATGTTAAGGTCTCAAGACATGTATTTAGAAGTCAAGGTTTCGAAAACGTAGAACTACATGCATTTTCTGACGCTTCAGAAAGAGCTTATGGAGCAGCTGTATACATCAAAACTACACTAAAGGATAAAACAATCAAATTGAATCTTCTTTGTTCCAAATCAAGAGTAGCCCCAATCAAACTCCAAACAATACCCCGCCTGGAGCTATGTGCAGCCCTTTTAGCAGCAGAACTCATGGCAAGGGTGAAGCTTGACCTAGGTTATCAGAATAAAGCATCATACTTTTGGACTGATTCTCAAATTGTACTGTCCTGGATACACAATCACCCTGGCAAGCTGCCAATTTATGTTGCTCATCGCATCGTTAAAATTCTTCGCTTAAGCATGGCTGATCAATGGAGGCATGTACCATCAAAACAAAATCCCGCGGATGTTCTATCAAGAGGACTCAAACCACGAGAATTTTCATACTGCAACATATGGTTATATGGCCCAATGTTTTTATACCAACACAAGTCGCTGTGGCCAGCTCCCTTTAAAAGGGAATTAACCATCGAAGACAATAATTCAGTTGTCACTCTAATAACGCAACAATCAAGTGAAAGGCAACCATGGATATATGCAATACCTTCAAAAAATTCATTTTCACATATACAACGAGTGGTAGGATATATTCTACGATTTATAAAAAATTCAAAGCGACCAAAACGCTCGAGATCAGAACACATTCAGCTCTCTCCCATGGAATTAGACGCAGCTCTCAAGATCATTATACGCCAAATCCAGTCGTCAGATTTTCGGGAGTTAATAAAAATCCTAATTAAGGATAAATTTGTACCCAAATCAAATAATTTAGCTTCATTAACCCCATTCTTAGATGAAGAAGGAATAATTCGAGTGGGAGGAAGATTATGTTTATCTACTCAGGAATATGATACAAAACATCAAATGATCCTACCAGCCAATAATTCAATCGCAAGGTTGCTAGCAGAAAAAATTCACAAAGAAAACTATCATTGTGGTCCCCTAGCATTGCTAGCACAACTAAAACAAAGGTTTTGGCCGCTTAATGGTAAAAACTTAGCAAGATCTGTTGTTCAACATTGTGTGAGATGCACCCGATCAAGGCCAATCTTATACAAGCAGATTATGGGCAGCCTACCAACGTTACGAGTGGAACCAGCATGACCATTCATTCATTGTGGCATAGATTATTGCGGGCCACTTAAAGTACATTTTAAGACACGAGGAAAACCACCACAGAAGTCTTACATAGCACTATTCTGCTGCTTCGCAACAAAAGCATTTCATTTGGAATTAGTAACAGATCTAACTACAGATGCTTTCATTGGAGCCTTGAAAAGGTTCATTTCACGCAGGGGACATTGCAAAACAATATTCTGCGATAATGCTACAAATTTTGTTGGAGCAAAAAATCAGCTGGAGGAGCTCACAAGCTCAATATATTCAGATTCTGCATCAAATTCAATCATAAGAGCATGCAGTGAAAAAGGAATCGACTTTCGGTTCATTCCACCACGTTCACCACATTTTGGAGGACTGTGGGAAGCAGCGGTGAAGTCCGCCAAAAAACTATTAGTGCCAAGACTGTCCGAAGCATCAATGACATTTGAAGAGTTGAACACTGTGGTAATTGAAATCGAAGCGATGCTTAATTCAAGACCAACCACTCCAATGTCATCAAATCCGAATGATTTATCAGCACTCACTCCTGGTCACTTTTTAATAGGGGAGCCACTAACTTCAAATGTGGATGCTTGTTCAAGGCCATCAACGGCGAAACTGTCAGCGCGATGGCAAGAAGTCTCAAGTCTCAAACACAGTTTTTGGCAACGCTGGTCTACTGAATACTTGAGTGAACTTCAACAACGGCACAAATGGAAGGGGCCAATAACTTTGATTAAGCCCGACACTATGGTCATTATAAAAGATGATAGTCGTCCGGTTCTACAATGGCCTCTTGGTAGAATCATCAAGGTCTACAAGGGAGATGATGGAGCAACCCGGGTGTGTGACGTCAAAACTATGGATGGAATACGACAGCGACCCATACATAAATTAGCTCCACTTTTTCCAGAAGATAATGCAGCAGACAACTCGCGTGATGATGTTGTCGAGAAGAACAATAAACAACCAGATTCACCAGTTTCCTTAATCGTGCGCATCCCGTTAAACCGTTTAAAAAAGACGGTACCAATAAGTCAGGAACCTGTCCCCAGAAAACTCCAGCGTATTCAACCTGGCCTAGGACTTAGCTTATTTGCTTTGTTACTGTTGCCACTTGTTTGTGCAATCCAATCAACATAACGCAGTTCAGCGCAAAACCAGGGATATATTTTGAGCAACTGGGTGCAGTAAAGCTAGTAACAACTAGCTGGAAGATGATCGTCTACTATGATCTCGGCCCGTATCGAGATGAGTTAGACATCCTGAGTGATGGAACACATACCTTGCAAAAACTATGTGACAAAACAACAAATGAAACAATGTGCACATATTTGATTGATTATTTTGATCATGTCAAAGAAGGGCTGGAAGCAGAAATAAACATCCTTTCAGTCAAAAGATCAAGGAGAGGTGCTATGGACGTAATTGGTAACGTTGCCAATTCGCTTTTTGGAGTCCTTGATTCAAACTACGCAACAAAAATGTCAGAAACCATAGCAGCACAAAAATGATGACCATCTTGAACGGCTGCTAAAAAATCAAACTTCATTAATCGATTCAACCATTAACATTTTTAAAGCAAGTCAATTAGATATTCAAAAAAAAATCGACGAAATCGACAAACAAATTGATGACTTGCTTCATGGCCGTGATACAGAGGTGTCAAACAACAAAATTCTCATCCTCACACTATCTGTTCAAATGTTCATCATGGTATCTAATTTGCAGCGAACACACGCATCAATCATGGACGTACTGATCGACAGCCACCATGGAAAAATAAATCCCCTACTGCTTACACCAAAGCAATTGTCAAGTGAAATCATGAAGGTGAAGGCGCACCTTCCACCGCATTTACAACTCCCTATTCATCAAAACAACATTCTAGAAGTCTACAAACTAATTGAGGTCCATGGAGTTGTAGCCGAAAATCATATTGTCTTCAGCATCGAATTACCATTGACAGATTCACAACAGTTTCAACTTTTACATTTGGTACCCATAGCAGCATCAGTGAACGGTACTTTATCATCAGTGCAATTATCAACAGATTTTCTCGCTATCAGTCCACATCATGACAATTTCATTCCATTATCAAAACCACAAATTGATTCTTGTTTGCCAACAAGTGAAAACGAGTTATTGTGCTTCAACATTCAAGCCACATATCACAAATCATCTGATGTCAGCAAATGTGAACTAGACCTAACAAACAACGAGGGTAACCCTAGATGCAAACTTTACCGAATGGACGAAACAATCCTATGGTACCAACTAGATGAGCCGAATCAATGGGTTTATGCAACTACAAACACAGTAACATTAAATGCTGTCTGCGGAAATGAAGACCATCAAATCACACTCAAAGATAGCGGCCTGTTGCAATTGCGCTCAGATTGCAACATAAGAAATGACCATGTAACTATACAAGGCCATCAAAAATTTGTCACTTCACTACATGCCTTCAGCCCTAAAATTGAGATGCCAAGAGATTGGACAAAACAGTACGAAACAGTTCCAACGAAAATAAATGCATTTTTGTCTAACTTCACCTTAGTACAAAATAGTGTCACTCAACGTGACCAACAGTTGCAAGAATTTATTTCTCATGGAAATAAATTTGGTATTTGCTTACTGCTGAAAATTTGTTTCCCAGAAAAATTTGCTTACTATGGACAAATTTAGTTTGCATGCAAATTGATTTTGCATTTGGTTCTCATGAAATTTGTTCGGTAACTAAAACCTGATTCATGTTACCACATGCGCTGCAAAATTCATATTTTAATTTTTGCTCTTATTTTATTGCTGTTGTCAGCAATTTTTACCTTAACTTTATTGTTGTTGTTTTTAATTATAATTGTTAACTTATAAGCTATATATACGATAAATTTAATTTTAATAAAGTCAGTTAATCAAAAATAACTCAACGGAATTAATCAGATTATTAATTCGTCGCAGGTTTAATAGATGCACCATCTATTAAACCAACATATCAAACATACAATAAAAACCATTGGTAGATGTTTCATTTACCAACAAAACTGTATATACATTTATACAATTGCTTTTAAAGTAAAATGCAACGGCAATAAAAATAACAAAATTTTTGTGGAAAGTGGTGCGGTCCATCGGGAACTGTTAGAGAAATTCAGAGAGGCTAAAGGGGTTGAGGCTTTTTCATTTACTCCTAAAGATAATCAGGCTAATAACTTATGTGATTATGAGGGTCACGAAATACTCCAGGAAATTAACTTCCTTTTACCTGGTGGGGTTGATAAAGTTACTAACTTCTCAACGGCCAAATCATTAAAAGAAGGGATTAAATATAACCTGTTTTTAGTCAGAATTCCACCTGGTAGAGGGTGGGGGAGGTCCTGAAAATTAAGTTTCTCTTCAATACTGTTATAAAGTGGGAAAACCCAAAAAAAATACGGACTCAATCCAGTGCAAGAGATGTCAGCAATTTGGGCACATCGCTAAAAATTGTGGAAGTTATTACAAATGTGTCAAATGCGATAATGTACACCAACCAGGGGAGTGTGCGGTTACTAAGGAATCCGGTATAAAGCCCATTTGTGTTAACTGTGGGGGGGCCCACCCCGCTAGCTATCGTGGCTGTGTTAAGTATAAAGAATACAGCATTTATAAAAAAGAAATCTTTAAAAAAGCTAAGACGGAAAGGGAACAAAGAAAAACTTCTTTTTTCTCCCTGCTAAACCGCAACCGCCTCTTACGGCTTCATATGCCAGCCACTTTAGACAGCGGAATGGGTAAGGAAAGCTCAGGATCGAACATCCTTGGCCAGTTTTTCGAAATGTCAAACAGTTTATTTGGGATGAGTTTCCAAGGACTGTTGAGTAAACTAGAACTTTTTTTAAAAAACATAGGCAATTGCAACTCAATGCAAGAAAAAAGGATGCAGTACCTAGAGCTGCTGCATCAAGTTGTATTAAGCGATTTATAATGATGTTGAATTTATTAACCTTTAATATTTCATCGTTGGTAGAACACAGCAGGAGGATTGAGTTACAAAAAATTCTTCATTCTAGTAACATAGCTATAGCATTTTTACAGGAAACACATCTTGGGGCTAAACATAAGGTATTCTTAGCCGATTATAATTTTTTGAGGAATGACACAAATCAAGGAGTTGCCATTGCCATTAAAAACTGTATCAAATACAAAATTATTAATATGACAAATCCGAAACTTCCCTGATACTTCATTTCTGTTAATATCCAAGCGGATGGAATTCATAAAAATATTCTTTTTGGTACTATCTATGTTCCCACAAACTGTAAGACAGACATTCTTATGTCGGAACTAAACAAAATTTAATTACTTACTTCAACCTTTGATGGAGCTGTGATTGGAGGGGATTTTAATGCAAGAAATATAATCTGGGGGGATTCGAAGTGCAATGCGAATGGCCCACACCGACTTTTCCGAGATGTTCTTCTTATTTGGATAATTTTTTGGTTTCCTCTCACTTGATCAATCTAATTGATCCTAACTACAGTATCAGCACTCTGTCGACATTTTCAGATCACTGTCCGGTTTTATTTGAATTATCATTTAATAATTTGGATCTGTCTGATCTGCAAAGAGTTAATCATAGATCGTTTTTGATGACGGATTGGAGAGCATTTAGAGAGGATTTGGATGCCGGTCTTTTACAGTACCTTCCTACTCAGTCTGTTAATTTAACAAATGATGAAATTGATTATTATATTGAAAAGTTTAATGGAGTCCTACTGGCAACTCTAGCTAATCACTCTAATAGTATACGCGGTAGTTTTAAAAATTACAAAAATTTGCCAAGTGATATCGAAAGTTTATATAAAACTAAGCATTTAATGCAAAAACAATTGAAACGCATTTTTCACAATTCATACAATAGAGTGAATAGTGCCTACAAGGAGCTTTCTGGTTGGATTACATTACTCAAGAAAATAATCAAAGACAGAGTTAAAATTTGGTTGAACAAACAATTTTATGAAAGACTGGCTAACATTATCCCTGGTCCATGGGCATTTAAAGAGATTTGTAAAATCTGCCGTACAAACAAAAAGTTCTCATGCAATCAGGTAGAAGTGGAGGGTAGTGTAATAAATGATGAGCAAGAAGTTGTAAATGCTTTCGGAAATCATTTTAAAGAAATCTTTCAGATGAATACCCCAAGTTTTGACATGAACCTGGTTAATGAAGTCGAATCAACTATCAACTCGTTTAGAGCAACGAAGCCCCCTTCAATTTTTGTCTTTGATAATAATAACTCCTCACTGGAGCCGATTGACAGTGAATACTTTACCTCCCAAGAAGAAATCTCGGATATAATTAAAAGTTTCAAGCCGAAAAAATCCTGTGGTCCGGATAATATCTCCAATTTTGCCATTAAAAAGATCTCAGAGGGGGCTGTACGGTTTTTGACGATATTGTTAAACAATTGCATTAATAATGGATACTTTCCAAAGTATTGGAAAATTGCCAAAATCATACCTATCCAAAAAAAACCTAATGATAATTCAATTAAAAATTTTCGGCCAATTTCACTGCTCTCAAATGAAGGAAAAATCCTGGAAAGGATATTATTGAATAAAATGTCATCACCGAGCACAATCCCAATAGAATATATTCCAGACCACCAATTTGGTTTCAAAAGAAAGCACTCAACGGTTCATGCATTAATGAAACTGCATAATGATGTTACAATTGGTCTTAGGGGGAAAAAGTGCACGGTTGCATGTTCATTAGACTTGGAAAAGGCCTTTGATAGTGTATGGAGAGAGGGGCTCTTGTTCAAATGTTTGAAATTGAATTTTCCACCGCATATCTTCCATATGCTGGACAGCTTTCTAAGGGAGAGAAAATTTTTCATCTAAATACAGGAGAGTATCTCTGATGCATATGACTCATTAAGCGGAGTGGCGCAGGGATCTGTATTAGGTCCTGGTTTATTCAATATCCTACTACATGATTTTCCTCACGTTGAATTCAGTGAAAATAATCCTGCTTCTACGGGATTACTATTTGCCGATGATACCTTCATTTATGCAAGTGACTATTATCCTCTTGATGCACTGAAGAAAATCCAAAATCACGTCAACAAAATTGACATTTTTTACAAAAAATGGGGAATAAAAATTAATTATTCGAAAACCAGTTGCATATGCTTTAGAAATGCAAGCGGAAAAGGTAAAGAGGGCGTAGTGAGAGAAAGCAGAAACTTGAAATTAAACATTGGTGCAAATATAATCCCTTTTAAGGACAAGATCAAATACCTAGGAGTAAATTTTAATAATTTGTTTAAATTTAACCAACATGCCAGAGTCAGTATCGCAAAGGCAAAGAAAGTAACCAACATGATGATGTCATTGCTATGCAATAAAGAACTGCGGAAAAGGACTAAGCTGTTGATGTACAAAACGCTTATCCGGCCGGTACTCCTTTATGCATTTTCGTTATGGTTTTCCTTCTCTCCGGCTGTGGCTATTGAGATGGAAAGACTTGAGAGAAAGGTTTTAAGATGTTGTATAAACAAAAATTTTGAGCATATGATGATGAGATATGCAATTAGTTTGATGAACAAAACGGTCATTGGTTTGAAAAGTTCTGAGAATGAAGTCATAAAAGAGATATACACCTCGCAACTAGATACAGATTGGCGTAACTCAGAGTACCACTCCCCGGTTGGTGTGCTTAACGAAAATCTCGAGTCAGTTCCCGATGGAGCGCCCTTTTCATACTACCTGAAGACCACTCAGGGTCATAATCGTGGTTGATTCAAGAATCTAAGACTCTTTATGTTAATTTTAAAGACAAGGCATTTTGTTAATATTGGAGAGCAAAACTTGACAATTTCTAAAACTCATAACCGATGGAAATGGCTTTTGGATAGTAAATACTTTTATTTTTCTTTATTTTTAATCTCTTTATAATATATTTATAATATATTAATATAGTTCAATCATTTGGGAGAATAAAATGATGTTACCTGGAAAGTTTTGCAGGATTTTTGCAAACGAGTTATTTTATAGATTTCGATGTGCTCTTTCAGAATTTCAACTTTGCTACCTCGAATCGTGTTCGCTCGCGCCGCCATATTGGAAAAATGGAGCCCAAAATCAGTTTTTTACAAATTTCTCTTGAACGGTTACATTTAGAGAAAAATATTGTGGAGCAATATTTTAGCTTATGAAATTTTCTATAAAAATGACCCTTCAATTGTTTTCATACGACTTATAACTCAGGAGATATCCTAATTCAAAATTTGAAAAAAATTAGTAAATTGTGCAAGCCGCATATGAATAGGCACAGTGATGTGTTGAGATTAAAATTACGATAACTCATGAACGGTGAGTCACACGTTTAAAGTAAAAATATTTGTTTATAACGAATTTCTTGCACTACAATATACATATGAGTTTTTTTTTCGGATGACCTATAATTAGGGAGATATTTTTTAAACAAACCTAAAATTTAGAAAAAAACCGTTTTTTCAAAATAGCTACAAAAAGGTTCGTCCCAGAAAAAAAATTATTCATGCATTTTGTAGAACGTTCAATTCCCTATAAGGGTTTCTCCGAAGTGTTTTTTCGTCAGACTTACCCTTCATGAGATATCGCGACTTGAAAATCATTCAATACTGTACATAGTAGTGCGCATAGTATAGTAAGAGCAGGCAATACATTCACAGCCGCCGAAAAGTACAAAAAAGATACCTGTTAGAATAAGAAAACTTGTATACTCGATTTCATAAGACTCAATAAAGAATTCAATTCAATTTATAATTAAAGTAAACAATGATTTCTTCGGCTGACCGCGTAAGCCGAAGCACGGGTATTCTATAAGTTAATTAATACACGTATGTGATGAATATATATATAAAAAAAAATAAAACTTGATCATATAAATGGAGTGAAAAGAAGATATAGGCTTAAGTTACATTTGACATTTTAAAAAATAAAAGCTGTGTTATTTTGTTTATGAATGTTTTAATTTTAATTAATATTACTTTTAGGGCCGGTTTCACAATGTACAGTTAAGATATTTTTAAACTAAAGTTTACTAACGGAAGCTATGGGTATAAACTTTCCGTTAAATTATTTGGATTTCAATAAATTCCATTTTTTAACTTATGGTTAAATATATATTGTGAATAAATAACAAATTTCCCCTTAAAATGTTTTCAAAAAATGTAAACATTTCAAATTTTTTCATATGAATTTCAAAAAATATTTGAATTTATTTCAATCTGCCAGTTAAATTTTAACTGAAAAAATTGTGCCAGTTAAAGTTAACTGACCGTTAGAGTTTATTTTCCGTCAGTTAATAAATAACTTTACATTGAGAAAACAATTTTATTCAAACTTACAGTTAAAGTTTCAGTTAAACGTTAACTGGACATTGTGAAAACGGCCCTTAGTGTATGTAGTTGTCCTAGTTTTAATTGACGCGTTTTTTTTTTATTTTAAAAAATTAGTGTGATATTAATTGAGTTGGTAGTGAATTTGTGATTTTTATGTTTTTATTTGAAGCGTTTGAGATGAAAATGACCTTAAGGATGTGGTTAATTGTTTTGCAAATTTGCAAACGTGATGAATGAACATTTTGTTAAGTGTTATACTTCAAAAATCACGTGTTTTTTTTTTTTTTTTTTGGTTTCTAACCTTATAAAAACGTCTTCATTTTGTTTAATACATGTACATTAGGGTGCAGCACTTTTTCGAAATATTGGGAAAATTAAAGGATGGATCAAATGTTATCTTAGAAGCAGGCCCTATAACAAAGACTGCATACTTAGTTTCGGTCAAAACCCCCGAAAAGATGGCCCGCCCGGAGCTTGAATGAAGGTCTAAACGACAAAAATCATTGTTTTTTACGGTTTTTTTAATTCATCTCGAAAACCACGAAATTATTGGTAGTAATTCATCCTAAACCTAAAGGGATTAATTTTCTACATATTTTGTTTTTTTCTCATTGCTCTACAGTGAAGTTTGCCCTATGATTCAAAAAACGATTTTTTTCCTATAACTCAAGAAACAAGAGTCGCACAAAAATTTTAGACCTCAATAAATGTAGGAAATATGTTTTCCTATAGTTTTGCTTTCAAATTTTTATTCCAAAAGTAAAAACAATTGTATATCATGAAAAAGCGACCTTTTTATGTTTCTGTTTTAAAATATATCCAAAATTTTGATAAGAAAATAATGAAAAAATCAAAAGCTTTCAAACATAGTCTTCAAAATGGAAAACGGATTAAAATTGCGCGAGATATGACAATTCTTATATACTTCGTATTTTTTGTAAAGGTGTGATTTTGGGTATTTTTTTTTTTGTTTCACAGCGTATTTTGCAACCAAACCTTAAAATTTTTTTATCGTGCTACATAACGTCAAAGCGTAATAAACGGCAAATTTTTCAAGATCAGGAACGTCAAAATAAGTCTGTGGTTTCCTTGCAAATTTCAGCCTGAGAGTTCCGATATTTTTCAATTTTTGTCAAAAATGCCTTTTTTTGAGTATGAGAGACTGTGTACCCTAAAAACCGTAAAAAATGTGCACAATTATATCCCAAAAACTAAAGAAAATATAATTTGCTATATTTTGTTCCTGAAAATCATCTTTCCACAGCTAACAGTTTGTGCGCTTGGGGTCGATTTTTGTGAAAAAAAAACGAATTTTTAAAAACCTTTGTTTTGAAGCAACATTTGTAGCGTGTGTCTCTTAGGTCGAATTTCGAAAAATTCTAATTTTTGAATCCATATGATCCATGTTCGAATATACATAGCATATCTAAAATGTAATGCATCGTAACTTTCCAACGAACTTATCCAAAACTTGCATATGCGTTATCTCTTTTGTTGTTGTTGTTGCAATGATACGATGAACTTAAAATAGGTTTATGCATATGTATGTATGAACGTATGTACAAACATAATTGCAAAAGATCAGAAATTATTCATAAAACAAAATTGCCTAAAATCAATGTAAAGCATTTGCGTTTCTATTGTAAACAAAGCAATAAAACTTGGTTGTACATACATAAATACGCTTACTAAAAAAAAGGTAAACAAGTTGAGTAGTGGTACTTCTTGTAAAATTGCAACAACACCCACAATAGAAAACTATTAAGGGTGTTACCTTTGGCCTGGCCAAACATTAAATACCCTACACAGCAGTATTTTGAAAATTTTGCTAATATGGAAGGTGCCACGCCCTCCAAATTCACCCAGTTTTTTCTCAGAGTCCTTAGTATTTAAGTGAAATTTGGTTGGATTATCTGAAAAAATATTTTCAGAATAGCGTTTTGAAGCTTTTGCTTATATGGGAGGAGCCACGCCCTCTCGTCCGAATTCGACCAGCTTTTTCTCAGAGCTTGCGCTGACAATTCGTAGTATTTATGTGTATTTTGGTTGCATTATTGTGAAATATACTCCAAAATTTGCATTTTGAAGATATTTTTTGTATGGGCGGTAGGCGTGTCCGTTGACCGATTTCGCTCATTTTCAATCCCCCGAGCTAACTTTGACGACGGAGGCTGTGTACCAAATTTCATTGCATTATCTTACTCAGTTTTCCCAAAAAATGCATTTCCACACACAGCCGTTACCCAGCCAGCCAGACAGACGGACATGGCTATATCGACTCAGGAGGTGACGCTGATCAAGAATATATATACTTTTCCATATCTGCGTTACAAACGGAAGGACAAAGTGAATATACCCTGGGTGTAGGGTATAATTAGAAAATTGCAAACCAAAACAAAAGATGCAGTTAGAGTAATAAAAAGCCTTTTATGCGCAGACACATTTTTGGACAAAGAAGTGTGTGTGTGATCTTTTCTGTGCTCCTGGTGTTGCATCGTTAGGATAGATGTCTTATGTATCTTATAGGTAGGGTTTGATTAGACTGAGAACTGATTTAATTAGTGGCATAGGCTGAATAATTTGTTTCTGTTTAGTAGTACCAACAATTTATATAGGTAATATAGGAATTTCAAGGTTCCGTATCTAAGGACGTTGAACCAGGAAGAACCATCATCAGATATGAATATAAACTGTTCAGCTGTAGTTATTTTTTTTTTTTTTTAAACTTAAAAGGAAAATTGTTGCAGCTTTTCTAAGTCGCAGAAAACAAATGTAGAACGGTTTCGCAAATCGTACGATTGTTAAAATTTTCAGCGCTACCAACTGAAATCATCGTTAATCATTTGTGTAGCCAAAAGAAGTAACGAGGTATAGGAAATAGAAAAATAGAGTCAGTCAGTTTTAAGTTGCACGCAACGTCGGGTTGGAGAACTAAAAGTAAATTTTCGACTCGGGATAAAAAAGTAAGAAGTCGGTCAATCCTGTGCGCGATCCTACGAGTGAAAAGGATACGCGATAAAACGAACATTTTTTTTAAGGACGTTAAAAATTAAAACTTTAAATTAAAGTCGTCCAGTTTGTTTTTATAGTTTATATTTTGAAAAATATTAAAAAAGTTAAATTTCGAGCGATTCGTGTCCTGTGCGCGATCCTTCAAATAAATTAATGAAAAATAAAAGGACACGCGGTAAAAAACAAAAAAAAAAATGTTCGCAATTTTTAAAGTTATAAAAAAATAAGATTGCGAAAAACGTGAATTCCTTTCAAGTAAAAAGGTGAAAAATTAAAAAAAAAAACCATAAAACGATATAACGAATCGCAAATTCGAAAATTTTTGAAATAATTTTAAATAAAAGTGCCAACCCGATAGTGCAAAAAGAAACGACGAAAGGATGTAAAAAAATAAGTTATTACATTGTACTTAATAATTTTTCCGGGCTCGAGGTCAAATTAAACTAAAAACCTTTTTTGTTTTTAATTTTTATTATATTATTCCAATGTTTCGACTTCCTTTCGAAGTCATCTTCAAGGACTAAAAAAGTACAAAAATACAAATCACAATTACGAACAAAATCAAAATATAATAAAATTATAAAGAAAACTTACAAAAATAAAAATATTAAAAACTTAATTTTTGACAACAAAAAATCACAACATTTAAAAAAGACACACATTGAACAACAAGAAAGTTTAAAAATATTGCACTATGAAAATATTGCACTGTTTTGTCAGCCTTTCTGTTGTCCAATGTTATATGTGAGCGCAGTTGTCTGTGTATCCCAAGGGGAAAAGAAGTGCTTCAAAAACCCTTCTGAAGTGCATCCTTTTCACCAATAAGCGCTTCCGCTCCGTAAGAACAATACTTTCTTTTTAACATTGCATGTCATAGGATGTAAGCGAGCAAAAGCTTACCGCAGCCTTACCAAAAAAGAGTTTTTAAAGCGCTTATTTGTAATGCTGCGGTAAGCATTTTTTCAATAAAATTAGAAAAAGAAAAGAAAAAAAAAAGAAAACAAAAAAAACTGCCCACGCCAGGATTTGAATCCACGACCCTCCGCGTGCTAGATATTTTTTTCTTACGTTTACCAACCCTTTAAACCGCTCCACCAACTCCCGATGATAAGAAGAGGTATTAAATTTGTACTATATTAAGCAAATGTTGTCCTGCAGCATTACATAGAATCATTGTGCAATCAGTTTCAATTCAAGTAAGCAAAAGTAAATAAAAATGAGAAATTAAAATAGAAAAGTGAAATAAAAAAGGTTGAATAAAAAATATTTTAATAAAAAAAAAAAAAAATAAAGCAAAAACGGAAAAAAAAAATCAACCGTGCTGGGTTCGAACTCACGTTGTTCTTACTGCAGCCTTATATGTAATCATTGTGTAATCAATTTCAATTCGGTTAAACAAAAGCAAATTAATAAGAGAGAGGAAAATAGAAAAGTGAAATAAAAGATGTTGAATAAAAAATATTTAATTAAAAAAAAAAAAAAAAAGCAAAAAAAAGTAAAACAAAGTAAAAAAAAAATCTCCCGGGCTGGGTTCGAACTCACGTTGTTCTTACTGCAGCCTTATAAAAAATCATTGTGACAGTGCTTCTAAATTTCTATGGGGACAAGCACTTTTGATGTGCTTGGATCAGAAGCGCTAGATATTTTTCCTCTTGTGCTGTTTTGTAATTGAGTCGATGTTGTGTTGGTGTGTTTATTATGTTTAGCATTTCGAGTGTACCCAAGGGGAAAAGTAGTGCTTCAAAAACCCTTCTGAAGTGCATCCTTTTCACCAATAAGCGCTTCCGCTCCGTAAGAACAATACTTTCTTTTTAACATTGCATGTCATAGGATGTAAGCGAGCAAAAGCTAACCGCAGCCTTACCAAAAAAGAGTTTTTAAAGCGCATATTTGTAATGCTGCGGTAAGCGTGTTTTCAATAAAATTAAAAAAATGAAAAAAAAAGAAAAAAAAAAAAAAAAAATTGACCGCGCCAGGATTTGAATCCACGACCCTCCGCGTGCTAGATATTTTTTTCTTACATTTACCAACCCTTTAGACCGCTCCACCAACGCCCGATGATATGAAGAGGTATTAAATTTGTATATTAAGCAAATGTTGTCCTGCAGCATTACATAGAATCATTGTGCAATCAGTTTCAATTCAAGTAAGCAAAAGTAAATAAAAATGAGAAATTAAAATAGGAAAGTGAAATAAAAAAGGTTGAATAAAAAATATTTTAATAAAAAAAAATAAAGCAAAAACAAATAAAAAAACGGAAAAAAAAATCACCCGGGCGGGATTCGAACTCACGTTGTTCTTACTGCAGCCTTATATGGAATCATTGTGTAATCAATTTCAATTCGGTTAAACAAAAGTAAATTAATAAGAGAAAGAAAAATAGAAAAGTGAAATAAAAGATGTTGAATAAAAAATATTTAATTAAAAAAAAAAATAAAGCAAAAAAAGTAAAAAAAAGTAAAAAAAAAATCTCCCGGGCTGGGTTCGAACTCACGTTGTTTTTACCGCATCCTTATAAAAAATCATTGTGATAGTTCTTCTAAATTTCTATGGGGACAAGCACTTTTGAAGTGCTTGGATCAGAAGCGCTAGAAATTTTTCCTCTTGGGTAAATCTTCGCGCGTAATTTTGTTCTTGTTGAAGTATTTTCCGGGCTCGAGGTCAAATTAAATTAAAAACCTTTTTTGTTTTTAATTTTTATTATATTATTCCAATATTTCGACTTCCTTTGGAAGTCATCTTCAGGGACTCAAAAGGAAGTCGAAATATTGGAATAATATAATAAAAATTAAAAACAAAAAAGGTTTTTAATTTAATTTGACCTCGAGCCCGGAAAAATTATTAAGTATTATATAAATAAGGTCATTACATCAATAAATGTTATAACATTGTCCTTAAAAACAAAAGGAATTTGTCCTTTAAAAAAAAAAAAAAAAAAAAACGATATATAAAACAAAAACTAAAGTGCTTAAACAAAAGATACCATTTGGTACAAAAAATTTCAAAATCATCAGAGGAAGAAATTTTTATGGTGCTGCTTTTCATCGATGGACGTCTTTATCAGCGAGTTTAAGAAGCCGAAGGATTTTACGAGAAATTGCGGCTCCAGCTAAGTGCCATATTTGTATTTAGAAGTTTCAATTATTAATTTTGAAAATATGGTTATTGCCGAGTTGTAAAAAAAATAGGGAAACTGTAAAAAAAAAAAAATAAAAATAACTATTAAAATTAAAATTATAGAAAAAAGGAATTAGGATTAATTTCAATAGTGTTAGTGATTTTTTTTTTTTTTGTAGGTACATTTATGTAAAACCTTATTATCCTTTTGGGTCATAAATCTTGATTTTTTTTTTTTGCTTTCTCTATTTTTATACCTATTTTAATTCCCCCCTCTAATGAGCTCGTTCGAGGTAGGCAGGTATTAGGTCTGATTTTTTTTCTTTCAGAAAAATATAAAATTTTTAAAAATAATTAAAACATATGCGAGGTATGAACGCTCGATTACAAAAAGATCCCATAAGGTAGTATACGTTAATTTTCGGTGCGTTAGTTAATTGTAGAAAAACTACAAATATTTAACTTCAATATTTCGTTATATTTAAGATTTAGATAAGAGGTTTTTCAGTTTTTGTCTTATAAGAATTTTGTCGTTCTATTTTATTATGGAATAGTTTTTTTTTTTTGCTTAAAAATTAAGAAAAATTTTTTTTGTTAATCATTAAAAATGTTAAGTTTTGTTTAAAATATTTTTCGCTTGAACATATCAAGAAAAAAGAAAATAAGAAGATTATTTATTTTTTGTTCAAGCTTTTATGTAAATATATGTATAATGTTTATGAACAGCAAAGCTGAAAATTATAGCTTGTTCTTTTTTTGGCTACCCTTGGAAGATTTCTGGTTTTTATGGTGGCGCTGAAATAGATTTGTCGATACTTCTTTTGTTCAGTTTGTTTTCTTTTTTTTTTTTGAAAATTATTATGGCTTGCTAAGCGCATAATAGGGGGTGGCTTGGGCGGATTTTGAAGGGTAAAATGACATCATAGTCATAATAAAAAATTCTAGATTTTTGTTATAGGGGTAATTACGTTTGAAATGTAATTACTGCGGTTGGGAAGGGACGCTATGGAGTCACAGCACCGGACTCAATTGGCGAAAGTGATCGGGGCAGTCTAGTTAGGCGATATATTTTTTTTGTAATCATATAATTTTTTTGCTCGGTTTGGTTTTCGAAGTCATTTTTTTTACGCTCTTGTTAACTTGCGTTGGGATGAACCATACACTGGCCTGAACGAGCTAGCTAGCCGAAAGACGCATCCGCTACGACGAAATAGTGTAGGTAACACATTTTTATATATTATTACCAAAGTTTACCCAAAATTTCAGTAAAAACCTAAAGAAAAAGTTAAGGGCTTTTGAACGTAGTCTTTCAAGTAGAAATCGGCTAAAATTTACGCAAGATGTAAGAATTATAAGAGAGAGATATTAGAGTGTTTTTTTATTGTAACGATATGATTTTTGGTTATTTTTTTTATCACAGAGTATATATAAACAGTCAAATCTCGCGGAAATTTCAACCGATTTCTATTCTTAAGATCACGTTTAAAAGCTTATGACTTTGTCTTGAGTTTCTTACCAAAATTTTGAGATAATTTGTGGGGAAAAATATTAAAAGGTCGCTTCAAAATAAAAATTTTTAAAAATTCGATTTTTTTATCACAAAAATCGGCCTCTTGTGCACAAACTGTTAGCTGTTGAAACAAGATCTTCAGGAACAAAATATAGCAAATTATATATCCTACAGGTTTTGGAATATAATTGTGCACATTTTAACGGTTTTTAGGGTGTACAGTCTCTCTTACTCAAAAAAAGGCATTTTTGACAAAAATTTAAAAATATCGGAACTCTCAGGCTTTGCAAGAAACCACAGACTAATTTTGATGTTCTTGGTCTTGAAAAATTTGCCGTTTATTACGCTTTGATGTAATGTAGCACGCATAAATTTTAAGTTTTGGTTGCAAAATACGCTGTGAAACAAAAATACCCAAAATCACACCTTTACAAAAAATACGAAGTATATAATATTTCCATTTTGAAGACCATTTTTGAAAGCTTTTGATTTTTTCCTCATTTTCTTTTAAAAATTTTAGGTATGTTTTTAAGCAAAAACAAAAAAAGGTCGCTTTTTCATAATATACAATTGTTTTTAACAAATTTCGGCCTCTAGCGGGAAACCGTTTACTTTTGGAATAAAGATTTCAAAGCAAAACTATAAGGAAACAGATTTCCTACATTTATTGAGGTCTAAAATTTTTGTGCGTCTTTTGTATCTTGAGTTATAGGAAAAAAACCGTTTTTGAATCAAAAAATTTGAACTTCTTCCGGGACTTCCATAGGGCAAACTTCACTGTAGAGCAATGAGAAAAAACAAAAGATGTAGAAAACTAATTCCTTTCAAAGATTTAGGATGAATTACTACTAAAGGGACCTCGAGTTCATGGTAGTCCTTCCCGATACCTTGTATTGTTTGCAATATTCAGTACACTAGAAGAAGAAGAAGAAGAAAGTAAATAATGTAAGTAAGCAGTGTCTTAAAAAATTTATTTGTCCTTTGTTTACCTTTTTAATCAATATATTAATTATATTTGTAATATTTCAGATTATTTGGAGGCTCAGAATTTGACACCATCCATTTTTATTACATCAGCAGTTACGATTCAGTGTGGGTGAGAAATCCAATTAGGGTCGTTGTTTGCATTGGCTCTTAATTGTAGATGGAATTGATTTTGCATCCATGAACTGCATTGGAATTGCCATGCGCTTAATTTTTACTTCATAGAAGTCTGGATGCACAATCAAATCCATCCACAATGAAGAGTCAGTGTAAGCAACGGCTGTGACGTTGGTCTAAATTTGAGTTAAAGTTTACTTTAGCGACACCTCTCTTCTTTTTCTTTTAGAACTAATACGGGTCCAAGAATAAATTAAAAGACAACAAAAAGTGAAGTGAAGTTAATCGTGCACGTTATATGCCACAATATGCATGCATTCTTGCAACAAAGACTCCGTCAAGCAATGTCTTGGTTTTTGACAACACTTAGCATCCAAGTAAGCCAAAACCATCTGGTGAATGCCATCCAGATTTGCGTTTGCGTGGACATCAAAAAGAGGGATATGGTCGGAGAAGTGGGCATGGCTCCTCCTTTATAAGCAAAATCTTCAAAATGCTTAACTGAAAACGTTATTCGTAGTAATCCAACCAAATTTAACTCAGACACAGAGGACAGTAAGTGCAACCAGAGCAAAAGCTATGTGAATTCTGATAAGAGGTCACGGCACCTCCCGTATAAGCAAAATTTTCAAAATGCTGCAGTGTAAGGTATTTAATGTTTGGCCAGGCCAAAGGTAACACCCTTACTAGTTTAGATTTGTTTTGTAGCTGTCGAAAAAACATTTTTTTATATTAAAAAACAAAAAGTTTGTTAACCAATTGTTGCGATTTCTTTTATTTAGTTTTTAGCTTCAAATTATATTTTTAATAATATTTTATTAATGTTTTTGTGCATTACGTAATACATATACTACAATTATTTAAAAGAAATGTAAAATATTTTAAAAGCTTAATCTATTAAATGCATACACACATTTAATCGTAGGATTGAACTTCAAAAACAAATAAATAATATTCGAATTAAATTAGCTTGCTGTTTGTATTATATGTACTGAATAAAGTTAATGCTATTTGAAAAATCCCTTTTTAAGTACACAAGCATTTTAAGCATTTTCTAATTTAAAGGCACGCTTCTCCATAATCCAAAAATATAGTGAAGGACATAGAAAACGCAGCCAAAAAGCAAACTTTGCCTGTAAATCGCAAATAACAATATCCTTGTCATTACGTAATATACCGAAAAGTATTTCAAATGCCATTCGCTCTGGTGCCATACCAGTGGCTGTCATTTTATCCATTTCTAAAATAAAATAATATTTTTATTTTTAGGTTTTTTTCTTAAATTTTACAAAGTGGAATCGCTGTAACTTACTGCCGTAATTTTGTCCAATAGCAGTCAATGCAATCTCTGAAAGCTGCGTAAAAACGAGGCAAAGTAATGTTAAAACATTAATTGCCTGAAGTTTACTTAGGGTCTGTTTCACCGGTCTCAGATAAAGTTCCTGATAGTAATCTAGCAGGTAGATAAATCTGCCTGATAAATTTTTTCTGTTTCACACTGGAAGTTACGAATAAAATTTCTGCCAGATTTCATTCTGATATTTTAAACGTAAGAAACGTAAATGTAAGTCATATTTCAATGCAAAATATAAACAAACAAAAAATAGAATTTTTTAAAAATTCAAATTTCTTAATATATCAAATAAATTTAAATAATTTTAATTACATATGCTCTGAAAATGCAAGGCACCAAAACAAGCTGCAGAAATTCAGGTCACATGTATGCAGATTAGGGGCCTGCGCAAGACATCTTGAAATAAAGTGTACTTTTTTTTACACGCACATTTTACACCGAACTGATGCATTTCATCCAAAAATTTCAAGATTCAAATCACTATGTACACTGATTTCATTTTGTCACTTATTTACACTGTCTTGTTTTATCGGTGTGAAAAAAAAACTTGATTCTAAAAAATACATCAGTAAACTCTATTTTATAAAAACAAATACTTCAGGGGGCGGATTCTGTAACTGTGAAGTGAAAAAAATCAGTGTACACAAAATGAGAAAACTCATCTTCACACCAAGTTTACATTTATCCATTTCATGCGATTCTGTAAACTCAAATGTACACTGTTGTGCTGAATGAAATTCTAATTTGCTGAATGAAAATTTCAAGGCGCTGAATGACATTTTAGAGCTGCCAATGATGAAATAGTAATGCATTATCTTGAACTGGTTTGTAATTGATTCTTTAAACTTAATACTCAATGATTGTTCTTGATACTAAGGGGCCTTTTCTGGAAAATTGACAATGGTCAACCAGTATATTTTTTCTGTGTGGTTGTTGAAGTTTTCTAATTTTTGATTGAATAAAATTCAAATTTTGTTTTGAAACACAAAAATAACAACGAACACATAGAAATATTAAAAAAACTGGTTGACTAGGTATTGTCAATTTGCCATAATTGGGATGTAAGTGCTGTATTTATCGATTGATATTTGTGAAAATATATATTGAAAAAGAAAACAAAGCGAACTTGTTTATTTTGAATAGTTAACAAATATTTGTTCACAAGCGTTTAGTATAAAATAATTTGGTACGACTAGACTTCCTGGGCGCCAAGATCTTAAAATGCAGTTTTGATTTACTCATTGAGAAAATAACATTCACCGAAGGAATAATCGAGATAAATAAAGTAAAAAAAAGCTTAACATATTATACACCAAATAAAAGGTTGTCGTGTCAGCCTTTCATATACACTATCTTTGTTTCCTCATTACAAGGGAAGTTTTAGAGTTAAATACGGATTTAAGAAAAACAAAGTATGCAGAAAGACCGTCTGTAGCGTGACAGAGTTGAAAAACTTAGTTTTTTTTTTATTTAATCTCTAAGGTATTTAAATTATCTTTAGAATGGTTTTCGAATCATCCAGATCGGTGAAATATTGACAAAAATATAGTCAAATTTCCATAAAGGTTTCGTAAAGTGGAATATATTTTGAAAAATTGATAACTGGATAGTTCATATTTATATCGATAATTCCTTAGGAGAATCTTATTTTCTTAATGAGTACTTCAAAACTGCATTTTCAGATCTTGGCACCCCCAATATCGTAGTATCCCCAATAATTTTTTTGACACTGATTACTTTTAAAGTAACGAGTAAAAAATAATCGATTCTCTTATGAATATGCATCACTATTGAAAAGAAACAATAACAAAGAAAACAAAATGAATTTGCTAAAACGAATTAACATTTTGCGTCGATTTCGAAATAGAAGAAGGTTCAGCTCCTTCCACTACTCATACCGAGAATGAGCGCCATCAACACCTCCAAAAAAAAAAAATTAAACAAAACTTACTTCACTGGAAAATTTGAGTGAATAAAATGTTTGCATTGTGTACACTTTTTTGACGTAAAACTTCATTTCTCACCGTAAAGCGAACGGTCCATAGAATACGTCATATCGTTTTTTTCAACTGACTGCGACGCATTTGACGAAGAAGCATGGCCCAATGAATACTTTGAAAACGGACTAAAACATCAAAATTCTTTTTATAATATTAATTTCATATTTTAATTTTGCACTTGCACAGCTCCAATAATTTTTTATTCACACTTTGTTTCAAAAAATAAATGAAAAACGACAAAGAAAAAAAAACAACATATGAAATTGAAAATAAATTTATTTTACGATTGTCAATTCAAACGACGTACGTCGAAAGTTGGGAGTTGGGCAACTTTTGTACGTTGCGTTAACGTAGACGTACTGATTGGGTCACACTTATATTTTTAACTTAGCTGTCAGTTGAAAAAAACTACGTGACGTTCTCGACGTACGGAATGGACCGTTGCCTTTACAGAATCGCATACTTTGCGTTTTCACGAATTTTCGTGTACACTGAGTTCTTCACAGTTACTGAATCCGCCCCCAGGTCACTGTAAAACGTATGAGTAGAGAAACCACAATAAAATGTATGCTTTGGTAACACTTGCAGAATTGTATTAGCTTTCATCCATTTTCGCGAGAGAGAAGAAAGAGAGCGTAAACAAAAAATAGGCACAAAGCGAGAGCGATAAACTACTCTTATCACAACATTAGCATTTAGTAGTGTACACTTCTACTACAGTATACACACTAAATTAACTGAAACAAATAAAACAAGATCGATCAGCACAGTATTTGTTTATTTTTTTTTCAAATCTTAGTTCTGTCAAGACATTTACACACGACACTGAACTGGAGCATTTGATAAATAAAAAGCTGGTACAAAATATAACGTATCTTGAAATGAAATGTCTTAAAATGCAAACAAGACGTTTTGTGCAGACCCCTAATGCAGATGCTTATTTCTACCTTGGGACCAGCGTTTCGCGTTATCCAACAGGACTTCCTTTTCTATATTTTGTCGAATTCGCAACCAGCTTCAGCCAATTTATAGTGTGATCTTGCGAATGTGGATTGTGGAAAAATGGGTTGTTGAACAGCGAGATTCGGTAAAAAGTCGGTTTAAGTACGTCAAATCTAAATGCCGGCTCCAATAATAAGTAGTCGCGGATATCCAGCATGAACTAAGAATGTCGGGAAAACTTCTGCGTTCTTAAGACCATAACTTTAATGCTCAACTAAGCTCTTCATAAGCAAAAAAACCAGAGGAGCCTAGTTGCCTTTGACACACTTGTGCCCTAATTTTCAACCCGATTTACATAAACGGAACGCTCAATGATACTTTGCATTGTTAGCAGAACTCAAATTAACAAATTGAGTAAGTTTTCGATGGGATTGAACGTAGTAGTAGGAAATACGAATAAGGAGAGATTTGCACCCATCTGTTTAATGGATGAAAACTATTTTATATGAAAGTAAATACGTTAAGAAACATATTATGAGTGGGTTGTCTAAAAAAATCCTGGCAAGGCTATGGTTCATTCCATATAGAAACGTGTTTTTTCCTGGCAAGGCATAGGGTTCCCAGGCTTTAAAAAGTCGGTCAATACCACAAGTTTGCACTATGTGTTTTAAAATAAAATGTTTTTAATGAAAAAAATATATACCAATCGAAAGTTTAAAGCCTCTACAATATGTTTACGTAGGATTGCCTGTTTTTTTTTTCTGGCAAGGCAAAAGGTTGCTTTAAAAGGTCAGTCAATTCCACAAATTTGCACTCATCTGTTTAATAAATAAATTTTGTGTTAAAATAAAGATAATTTCATTGCGAACACGGTGATACATTCTTTTACTTTAACAACAATAACAATATAGAGCTAATTTTAGTTGTGGAAGACCCTGGCAAGTTGTGCGACTAAGTCTCCGCCATTTAATTTAATAATGAAAAAAAAAATGGTTTATATTGACTATATAAAAATTATACTAATTTTATGAACTTTTGGCCATGATTTATTACCACTTTGAATGTTCTAGAGAAAACAAATTTTTTACTTATCTTGTCGGAGACCGAACGGCATGGTGTGTCCCAGAATATATCCAGGATCTTGACATGCCCTGTTAGATTGCCTTCTTTAAGTTGTTATAAATGAGGTAGTCTGAGGGCCGCACAGGCTGCTTCTTTCTTAACCATAAGGTGAAGAGGGGTGAGACCCGTAAGCATGCCTAGAGCTACTGTCGGGCACGTCCTTAGTGCCCCTGTAATACCCAAGCAGGCTATTCTGAAGATCCTGTTTAGTTCATTTTGAGCCCCTTCTTGGTCTACCTTTGGCCACCATGCTAGTGCAGCATATGTGATCATTGGTACGGTGATAGTTTTATAGGACCATGCCATCATTTTTGGCCGTAGTCCCCATGTTTTACCATATAGCCTTTGACAAGCATATGTTATTCTTAAGGCTTTATTTGTTATGTATGATAGATGACTATTCCAAGTTAGACTCTTATCTAGGATTACTCCTAGATATTTCATCTCCTCGGAAACCGTTAGTACCTTTCCCCCCAGATTTAAAGCTTTCAGGTTAAGCTTCCTCTTCCGGGTAAAGGGCACCAGTGTGGTTTTACTAGGGTTAATTTCGAGTCCTTTCTCTCGACACCAGCCTAGAGCTAAGTTGAGAGCTAGTTGCATTCAGTCAGTTACGGTAGAGTCAAACTTGCCTCTAACCATAATAATCAGATCGTTAGCAAAGCCCTGGACCTCGAATTTGTGATCATCGAGAATTTCTAGTAGTTCGTCGATGACTAGAATCCATAAGAGCGGTTACAGTACACCTCCCTGGGGGCAACCTTTAGTTGTCCTTACAGTTAATCTTTCTGTGCCCGCTTCATAGATGATTGTCCTATTTTTAAGCATGTTGAGGATCCAATCAATGATCATTTCGGGTATTCCCTTCCTGATCAGTGATTCCTCAATTGACTTAAAAGTCGTGTCATCAAAAGCTCCCTGTATGTCAATAGATGAACAGAGGGCTACTTCCTTGTCCCCTAAAGCCTTCTCGATTTTAGTCGTGAGGCTATGTATGGCGGTTTCAGTCGATTTACCCGATTGGTAAGCATATTGTTCAGGATGTAGAGGTGCAGCCTCAAGGTACACACTTCTAAGATACTGATCTAAAATTTTCTCCATTGTTTTTAGAAGAAATGAGGTTAGACTTATAGGCCAATAGGCTTTGGGCGTGTGGTCCGCCTTTTTGCCTGCTTTAGGGATAAAAGCAACTCGGACTTTAGTCCAATCTTCAGGTACTATTCCTAGTTCTAGGCTTAGCCTAAGAGTAGGTGCTAGTATATCTATACCTTTCTGCAATAGGCAAGGTTGAATATTATCCTCCCCAGGAGATTTAAATGGGTTAAAAGTGGAGACTGCCCATTTAACTTTTTCAATGGTATTTTTTATCTCTGGTTGGTTCGCAGGACTCTTCGCACCTAACACAGCCTGGGAAATGTGTGTCCAGTAATAGCTGTCCAGTTTCCTCCGGGCTTTCCGTATAATCCCCATTTGCCCTTTTAAGTGTTGAAAGGCCGTTTGAGTGGTCTTTTATAAAGGACTTTTGGAGCCTTGTAGCTGTTGGGAGTAACTCAATCCCCTCACAGTACTCTCTCCATGATGCCCTTTTTAACCTTCTCAGCTCCTTGTTGTAGTCTGTTAGGGCAATTCTATATGCTGCCCAGTCCCCGTTGGATTTAGGCCTATTAAAGAGTTGCCGAGCTTTCAGCCGCAGCTTATCCAGCTCCCCGCTCCACAAGGGGACGTTGCGAGAACGTCTTTTAACTTTTGGTGTGCAGCTTTTCTCGAAAGCATCAGTGATACTGTTTGTGATTGTGTTAACTACGTGATCTAATTCTTGTGAGTTTGTTATTTTCCCACTCAGGCATTCAATGTTTTGCTCTAAATGAAATGTATAAAGATACCAGTTGGCTTTCTTAACATCTCTAACCGCAAAAGTGTCTTCTGTATCTCCCTTCAGATCAAAGCTTGATCCGACAAGGAGACTTCATCCAGCACTCTCCAGTTAGAGATGTTATTAGAAATAAAAGTACTAGATAGGGTAAGATCTAAAACCTCTCTCCTAACGACATTTACAAATGTGGGTTCATTCTCTCTGTTTGCTACCACTAAGTTTTTTGTAGTAATGAAATCAAAGATGGACTCACCTCGTTTGTTTGTGTTTGTGCTGCCCCATACCGTGTGGTGTGCGTTGGCGTCGCAGCACACCACCCACTGGAGGTTTTTGCTATGGCAGTATTCCGTGAGCTGCTTTAACTCATTGGTTACCGCCTCCTCCGAGTCGCCCGGAAGGTAGAGTGACGCCAAGACGATGTTCTTCTTCCCTCTGGCACTAGGAACCTCTGCCTGCACCGCCACCAGGTCCCTTTGGATGAGCTCTGAAATGGGAAGAAATTTAAAGTGTTTTTTGATTAAGATAGCCGCCCGCGGACGGTCGACATTACTATCGTAGACCAACTTACATGTTTTTGTCGAAAGGCCATTTACGAGGCCTTTAGAAGCCCATGGCTCCTGGATGGCTATGAAAGGTGGAGGTTGATTTGGAGGCACTTAAGTTGCCTCCAACTGGTGGGGTCTGCATTGTGTTGGGAATGGGACATTAGGTCCCATTCCTAACTTTGCCACCTTTTGTGGCATGCAGAGTATCTGGGTCGTTTCTTTCCCACTTTCTAAGTCGACCCGAAGCAGAGAATTTTTTTGGTCGTGAGGCACTGTTGCCCTTCTCTGCTGCGGGTGCTCGAAGTGTGGTACTTCGCCCAGCGGTTTTACTCCTAGTCGGTGGTGCACTCGCGGCTTTTGATGTTGAGGGGCGATCATCCTGTGCACTCTCTCCTTTTGGTCTGTTCTCCTTCAGCCTCGGTCGCAGCTGGGCAGTTCCAAAACTATAGAACACTTTATGTCCCAGCTTTTCGACCTTTTCAGCTGATGAGGGGTCCAGAGCAACTGCGAGCTCCACGTTCTCGCCCTTCTGAACTCTGTTCAGCACCCGCCAATCACCCAGACAAACGTCCGAATTCTGGGCCCTTACTTGACCCAAAATTCGTTCGTTTGTCCAGTTGCTTAAGCCCGGGAAGTAGCCGATGAAGACTTGGGCTTTTGGCACGTCTGCCTCGTCCAATACTTTCAATTTAGCTCCTTCCCAAGGCTCAAAAGCTGGTGCTGAAGCCTTTAGCCAGGCTACAGTTTTGTCATCAAGACTGTTGATGACCAGCCAACCAGGCTTGAAACTGCGGCCTGCAAAATGGGGTCTCACAGGGCCATCCCTCTCGTCATAAACACCTTGTAGGATGCAGTTTTGCACCGCTACAATTTGTTCATGGGACCATATGCCCTGCGGAAAGTCGGCAGGCATAATGCTCACCTTCTTGGAAATGACCACCTCCGCTAAGGTGGGCTTTGAGCTCTGAATTCCCGTGGGAATACTCTGCTCAGCCTCCTTCTCGGAAACGGCCACTGTTTCACCCTTGTCCTCCGCCAGGGTCGGCAAAGCGGGAGATCCTTTAGGCGCATCTGGTGGCAGGCTTTGCACCGAGGTGCTGTTCCTACCTCCAGATTCGCTTTGAGGAGCAAATCGCTTCACCGATCTGACAGGGGACGTCGGTGAGGTGCTGTCTGAGCGACCGCGTTTGGGTGGCTGCGAAGCACGCTTAATAACGGCCGTTGAACCCGGCCTTAATGCCAGAGCCCTTGCTGTTTCCAGCAATAGGCTACTGGCGATCAAGGTTTTGAGTCTCAAGCGCCCTGCACCAGACAGCTTCACCTTCGCCCTTGTTTGAGGCTCCTTGACCGGGGCCAAGGAGTTCGCGGTTCGCTCAGACTGGGGCGAACTTGGGAGCATACGCTCCTGGTCCGAGGAGATGGATGCCCCCCCACCCAAATCTTGAGTGAGTACCGCATTCTCCCCCCCTGGACCACCAGTAAGGGCACCTAGTACCCCTTCCGGCAAGACGTCGCAGTCCATAGAGTCACTAGCCGCGGAACCATTTGCTCCGTCAGCTAGTGAAAGGTTAGTAAAGCTTCATTATGCACTTTTGTTGGTGTGAAGTCCATTATTTTCTTATTTTGTGGAATGTCCATGAAATATTGAAAAAGAGAAACAGTTCCCCATGGCGGGATAGCCAAATTAAACCGTGGGTTCGCCAGAGCTTGCACGGAGTTCGCTACTAAGTTTGACTCTACCCCGCAAACAAGTTCGCACGCGTAGCTGTTCCACGGCGATTTTAGGGGGTTTTTAGTGGATATAACTGCCCGCACGCCAGGTCCTAAGGCCTGATGTGCGGACAGGTTCATCCAAGAGTGTTTTCCTTCACCCCGCACGACTATCAGCAATCCTAGCTTGGTAGAGACATGACCGTGCCAGAACCAAGATTATCGGTCCGACAGATAGTCGCACTTCCCAGAAATTAGGGCTGACCGATCGGCTAGTTGACTGAGCGAGTGATTCGATTTGATTCACTTGCCTGCTCCCCGAGACGCTCATAATTTTGAGGAAAGGTAATGCAATGAAAGTAGCCATTCGCACTCAACTAACCGGCCACCCTCCAGTGGAGGAGGATTTTTATCGACCTCCCAGTCTAGATCCGTAGTGTTCGGTTTATAGTAGGGTCACCTCTTACAGGATGTAGCTCTTCGCCACGCACTAACGGTCTTGGCGACAGCTAAGCTATATATTCGCGTCATGTCGCCCTATAGTAAACTACTTGACTTGTTAAAGTAGCGAGAATGTTCTATATATGTCTAGCCTCAATTTATAAGTGCGATATTATTTTGCGATCTACAGAATAAAATGTTACGTAATTGAAAATTTTTTCATTTTTAGAAACATAAAAAGATATTATAATAAAATATAATCCAAAATCCTTACGAAATGCATTTTTTTTATGTTTTGAAAAATGATTGACTTGTTTGTTTTTAGTCTCCTGATGATATATCAAATAAAATTTTCAAGATAAGTATACATCCTAACCAAATAGTTCGCTCGGATCTCTCTGTCGTACATTTTCATATGTACCAATATTTCATTTCTTAAAGCTCGGCAACCCTGGCTTAAAACAGGTTTTTCACAGGCTGCCCTGTATCACCGTGTTCGCAATGAAATTATCTTTATTTTAACACAAAATTTATTTATTAAACAGATGAGTGCAAATTTGTGGTATTGACTGACCTTTTAAAGCCTGGCAACCCTTTGCCTTGCCAGGAAAAAACAGGCAACCCCACGTAAACACATTGTAGAGGCTTTAAACTTTCGATTGGTATATAATTTTTTCATTAAACACGATTTATTTTTAAACACATAAGCAGTGCAAATTTCTGGTACTGACCGACTTTTTAAAGCCTGGTAACCCTATGCCTTGCCAGGAAAAAAATAGGCAACCCTACCTTAACATATTGTGGAGGCTCTAAGCTTTCGAATGGTATATAATTTTTTCATTAAACAGATGAGTGGAAATTTGTGCTATTGGCCGACCTTTTAAAGCCTGGCAACCCTAAGCCTTGCCAGGAAAAAAATAGGAAACCCTACTTTAACAAATTGTAGAGGCTCTAAACTTTCGAATGGTATATAATTTTTTCATTAAACAGATGAGTGCATTTTTTGAAAAAAATTCACTTTTCAATATGGAATGAACCATAGCCTTGCCATGATTTTTTTAGGCAACCCATTTACAATAGCACCCATTATTGATTCCGTCGGAAAGCATTTTCCGCGCGGAAACAAATGTTGCTTTCTTGGTTCCGAAAAGTAGATACATCTGTCATCACTGTTCCGCAAAACAGATAAATTTGGCATTATTGTTTCCGCAAATAATTTACAAATTTAACAACCCTGACATCAAAGTGACGTTCATTTTTGTGTATTCTTGATTCCGACGATAGATATATTTCAGTATTTTCCTTCCGCGAAATTTTTGTGACGGAACGACAGTAAAAAGTTAAAAATGTATGCTCTTTTGATAATTTTGCTCTTTTTTATTGATAAGGAAATTAAGATAAATATTAAATATCAATTTTAAACACTTTACTACTACACAATAGTCGGTTTAATTAAAAATTACAAAATTTAATTTTAAAATAAAACTCAAAATTCATAAAACAATACATTTCATTTAATCTTATTAAATAAAGGAAACAATTCATCTTTATTTTGATTAGATATACAACTCATATAGAAGAAGTCACTTTCACATCCAACCCCCGCTGCGGTGATCAAACGATAAAATGTAATCACTTGGAAAAAAAAAACATGACCAACAAACACTTTTTTACACAAAACAACTTTGGAGAAACACGCGTCTTCACCGAACTCTAATATGTATAGATTATTGATTCTTAAATCGTACTAAAAATGCTATTTTATCCACATGATATTTACAAAAAATTATCAAAGATTCGTAGTTTTTTTTGTTGACACTTGTAATTTTTTTACCCTTTGTCATCTGTCAAAATGTTAGAGATTTTCTTATTTCAGGGTTTCCAATATTCTCGTTCGATATTCCTCTACCGTCGGAATCAATAATAGTAGTTTTCATATCGAACGATATTTCTTTCCGCAAAAATTTCCTTATCGAACGGAATCAATAATAGCACCCAATATGTTTCTTAACGTATTTACTTTCATATAAAATAGTTTTCATCCATTAAACAAATGGGTGCAAATCTCTCCTTATTCGTATCTTAGACTATAATTAAAACGACTTTTCACCGATTCTCGCCGATCGACGACCAATTTTTTCACAATGCACTTTCTTACCTTCATATGCGCAAGATCACACTAAAAATTGGCCGCAGGTGGTTGCAAGTTTCATAAATTTCTGAACATAAAAAAAGAAAGTCGCATTAGATAGCATGAAATGCTGAACCCGAAGGAGAAAGAAGCAGCTGCATGAAATAACCTGTGACCGGAATTGTTGCTACTCAATCGGTTTTTTACATGAAATAAATGAGCCACTGTGTTGTATTTGTACATCGTACTTGGAGTGTTGGTACAATACTTGCTTGGCTTCACGAAGGCACGTTTAGAATTCATGAAAGCAGGAATTTGCTTTTCTTCCTTTTTAGTTTAAGTTTATAAGGTCTGTCCTCAAAAGGTCTTGCGGGGAAATATTTGCGGGATTCATATTGGAAATTACTCAATGGGTGCTATTCTTGATTCCGTCGGAAAGCATTTTCCGCGCGGAAGCAAATTTTGCTATTCTTGATTCCGAAAATCCAAAATCCTTACGAAATGCATTTTTTTTATGTTTTAAAAAATTATTGAATTGTTTGTTTTTAGTCTCCTGATGATATATCAAATAAAATTTTCAAGATAAGTATACATCAGTGTGGGCCAAATTGTATGGAGGAAATTTTATCGACCTCGGCTACCACCCTATGTGAAAGTTCATTTAATTCTATGAATATTTGCCCAAGGAACTATACCTCTGCGTTCAACTTTAGTTCGGCGCATTTTTGATTGAAAATTGTACCATTCATCAATATTTTTTTTTATTTTCATACTAAATTTTAAAAATTTTTATAAAGACAAAAGTAATGTCATTATATGATTTGGGTGGTATTCTATCAGTAATTAATTAAATTGGGTTCTGTTTACATAAAAAGTTTACTTGATGGTGTGGAATTGATGCCATATATTTAAAAAAATAATATGGGTCAAATAGCCGATTATTATGACAGACTTTCAAAATAAACGATTCATATTTTTGGATGAATTTTTTCAAACAAAACACTAACCTAGGCGGAAAGTTCATTCAATTCTATGAATACTTGCCCAAGGAACCATACCTCTACGTTCAACTTTAGTTCGGCGCATTTTCAATTGAAAATCCGGTTGCCTAGGTTCGTGTTTTGTTTGAAAAAATTCATCCAAAAATATGAATCGTTTATTTTGAAAGTCGGTCATAATAACCGGCTATTTGACCCATATCACTTTTTTAAATATATAGCATCAATTTCACACTATCAAGTGAACTTTTTATGTAAACAGAACCCAATTTAATTGATTACTGACAGAATACCAGCCAAATCATATAATGACATTACTTTTGTCTTTATACAAATTTTTAAAATTTAGTATGAAAATAAAAAAAAATATTGATGAATGGTACAATTTTCGATCAAAAATGCGCCGAACTAAAGTTGAACGCAGAGGCATAGTTTCTTGGGCAAATATTCATAGAATTGAATGAACTTTCACATAGGGGGGTAGCCGAGATCAGTTTTCAAATCGGCCCACCCTAGTATACATCCTAACCAAATAGTTTTCATTTGTACCAATATTTCATTTCTTAAAGCTCGGCAACCCTCGCTTTAAACAGGTTTTTCACGGGCAGCACTGTATCACCGTGTTCGCAATGAGATTATCTTTATTTTAACACAAAATTTATTTATTAAACAGATGAGTGCAAATTTGTGGTATTGACTGACCTTTCAAAGCCTGGCAACCCTTTGCCTTGCCATGAAAAAAACAGGCAACCCTACGTAAACACATTGTAGAGGCTTTGAACTTTCGATTGGTATATAATTTTTTCATTAAACACGTTTTATTTTTAAACACGTAGTGCAAACTTCTGGTATTGACCGACTTTTTAAAGCCTGGCAACTCTATGCCTTGACAGGAAAAAAATAGGCAACCCTACTTTAACATTTTGTAGAGGCTCTAAACTTTCGAATGATATATAATTTTTTCATTAAACAGATGAGTGCAAATTTGTGGTATTGGCCGACCTTTTAAAGCCTGGCAACCCTATGCCTTGCCAGGAAAAAAATAGGCTACCCTACTTTAACATATTGTAGAGGCTCTAAACTTTCGAATGGTATATAATTTTTTCATTAAACAAATGAGTGCATTTTTTAAAAAAAAATCCACTTTTCAATATGGAATGAACCATAGCCTTGCCAGGATTTTTTTAGGCAACCCACTCACATATTTACTTTCACATAAAATAGTTTTCATCCATTAAACAGATGGGTGCAAATCACTCCTTATTCGTATCTTAGACTATAATTAAAACGACTTTTCACCGATTCTCGCCGATCGACGACCAATTTTTTCACAATGCACTTTCTTACCTTAATATGCGCAAGAACACACTAAAAATTGGCCGCAGGTGGTTGCAAGTTTCATAAATTACAGAACATAAAAAAAGAAAGTCACATTGGATAGCATGAAATGCTGGACCCAAAGGAGAAAGAAGCAGCTGCATTACATAACCTGTGACTGGAATTGTTGCTACTCAATCGGTTTTTTACATGAAAAAAAAGAGCCACTGTGTTGTACTTTTACATCGTACTTGGAGTGTTGGTACAATACTTGCTTAACTTCACGAAGGCACGTTTAGAATTCATGAAAGCAGGAATTTGCTTTTCTTCGTTTTTATACCCTACACCCAGGGTATATTCACTTTGTCCTTCCGTTTGTAACGCAGAGAAGGAGGCGTGGCAGGTATAGAAAAGTACATACTTATATTCTTGATCAGCGTCACCTCCTGAGTCGATGTAGCCATGTCCGTCTGTCTGGCTGGCTGGCTGTGTGTTGAAATACACTTTTTGGGATAACTGAGCAATATAATTCAAGGAAATTTGGTGCACTGCCTCCGTCGTCAAAGTTAGCCCGGGGGATTGAAAATTAACGAAATCGGTCAACGGACACGCCTACCGCCCATACAAAAAATATATTCAAAATGCAATTTTAAGAGCATTTTTCACGACAATACAACCACAATACACATAAGTACTACGAATTGTAAGCGCAAGCTCTGAGAAAAAACTGAGCGAATTCGGACAAGAGACAGACAGACACTAAGAATTAAAAATGAAAGCTCTCAGCGAAAATTGGGTGAAATCGGAAAAGGGGGCGTGGCACCTCCCATATCAGCAAAAGTTTCAAAATGCTATACTGAAAGAGTTTTTTGAGATAATCCAACAAAATTTCACTCTGACACTAAAAACTATAAATGCAAGCTCTGAACAAAAACTGGGTGTACTCGGAAAAGAGGGCGTGGCACCTCCCATATAAGCAAAGTTTTCAAAATACTGCAGTGTAAGGTATTTATTTTTTGGCCAGGCCAAAAGTTACGCCCTTACTAGTTAGTTTTAGTTTATAAGGTCTGTCCTCAAAAGGTCTTGCGGGGAAATATTTGCGGGATTCATATTGGAAATTACTCAATATCAATACGCACGTCAAATACGGAAGCAGCTTTGGACACTTTCACATGATTCGTTTTTTACGGAGATCGGGCTTTTTAAGCGATATATTCCGTTTTCAATGTCATAATTTAATTCGGCATATTCTGAAATCCTAATTATAACCATGGACCTCCTTTTTATGTTCAGGGAAATAGCTTGTCAATAAACCAAAATACAATTTGTAATTTCAAAACATTTTTTAAATACCTGGCAGATAAAATTTTATCAACAACATGATGTGGCAGTTAATTTATCAGGGACTTTCGGTGAAATAGGCCCTTAATGGTGTAAAATTTATGGCATTAAGATAGCAAATTAATATCGCTCAAATAACCTATTATTATGCCACGCAATGTGTATGACATTACTTCCGCTTCGTTTTGTAAATAAGCCCTTTTGAAAAATAACTCCTCATATTAAAAATGGATTGTGGATATGAAATTCTCAAATCATCGGGTTAAAAATACAACTAGACATCTACCTTTTTTGGTATTTTGGGTTACAAAAATATGAAGAAAAAAAGGCTCTACGCCCCACAGTGATGCGATTAGTACATGCTAGACGGAAAAAACTATTTTTTTTTTGCAGTTTTTTATGTTTTAGGTATGGGAAAGTACAAAAAAAACTATTTCAGAAATTTTGGACAAGTGGGCGTGGCACCTCCCATACATTTTATTTACATTTTGCGCTATATCTTAAAAACGGAACGAGCTACGGTTACAAAATTTTAAGTGTATGGGTTTTATGTAGTTTCTTAAATTTATAAAAAATTTGAGCACGGTTGGACAAGCCCGATCAAGAAAAGTATATAAAATGATATCCAAAATTTGTCAGTGACATTCTTAATTTTGACAAAAAAAGGATATCACAGTGATATACGGAATGTAACGCTTTGCGTATATCACCATGATATCAAAAAAAATATCAAAATATAATCAAAAATTGATATCAAAATGATATACAAAAATTGTACATCATTTTGATATACATTTCTGATACGAAATTGACATTACCAACTTTGAGTCTGATAACTAAAGCGACGCAGATAATGACGAAATTTTACAATATTGAATTTGATCGTCGGCAACAAGTTTTTAGAAATTGCCCGCATGCAGCAACTGAATGGAGTGTCGGTTTTTTTGCACTCAATTATATTTGTGTGCTTTTCACTAATTTCATTAGAAAATTCACTTCTTCTTCACTAAAATTGGCTGCGCGTTTGTCTTCTATAGTTATCTTTCCATAAAATCCACAAACGAAAACGTCAATTTTGACTTATCAGCAGTTGATAAATTTTTGATATCATTTTAATATACATTTCTGATACAATGACAAGAAATTGACAAATTTTATTGATCGGGAGTGGGCGTGGTACCTCCCATACAACTACAATATATTTTGGGCTATATCTTAAGAACGGAATCAGCTACTGTTACAAAATTTGCAGTGTATAGGATTTATGTAGTTTCTGAAATCTATAAAAAACTTGAGTACTGTTGGAAAAGTGGGCGTGGTACCTCCCATACAACTGAAATATGTCTTGCACCATAACTAACGAAAAAATCTGCAATAATGAAATTTAAAGAAGACGTGTAATATTTGATTTCTAAGGCACTAATAGTTTATTTTTTCATATTTTTAACAACATAAGCTGGACAACATTTAGCTTAAATACGATGATGAAGAATCGCTCCCGGGATCGGACCACTCTTCGCTACTTGAAGCATTATGTGAGCGAAATTGTCGCACTCCTCTTATTTCCGATGGATCAGCAACAACAAGAAAACTCATATGTCCGGATGCAATTTGCGGACATTTGTAAGGGGCTTCTCTCGGTAGGAATCAACCAAAGGATCCGAACTGATAAGAAGCATATTCATTAAATCCGTATTTGTATTTACCCTTGAGCTTTTACGTGTGTTTGTCAAACGAAAACGCCTACAGTCTTTGTTGTGACCCTTTTGTGCCTCTTCAGATAATTGCCCTATTAGCATGGCAGAGAATTTTATGAACTGTTACCGGCATAAAATACCAGCTATAAAGTTGTATATATAATGCCTTAGTTTCATTTATATAAATTTCGAAGGCAAAAATATCTATATTATAACCAGAAGAGATACAGCTTAAAATTATAAAAAATCTTTTTATAAAGCTTCTCGTCTACTACAGTTATCGCAGAGCTTTGTTCATATTTTTTAAAAAATCGTCGGGTAGTGTTTCCATCGTTTGAGGAGCCATAACCCGGCTTGGGCTTATCTATAACTAGACCCATATATTTTTTAAATCGAAGTTGAATTTGTTTTTTTCTAGTTTCCAAGGATAATTTATCTTTGCTATCAAGAATTGAACATTTTTTAACATCCATCCTGTACCCAATATGCAATATATAATAAAGCGTTTTGATCCAGGCATGATTCGGATGCGAGAGTACTATTTAATAAAATGATTAAATAAGCTCTTATTTTGTTGCTGACGCAAAGATATATATTTTAGTTTTATTATATAAAAAAATAACAAAAACAATAAACAAAGGATTTTCAAAAAACAAAAAAAAAAAATATTTGAGGATTTATTTCATATCCATGTAAATAAATAACAATGTTTTTATCATATACTTCATATCATTTATAATAAATTTTATTATTTATACTTTTTATTTTTTATACATATCTAGACTATTTACATAATTAAATATAACTTATTTATATTTTTTTTATGTATGTAGGTTTACATTTGAATAATAGTTTTAGCTTCAGTTTTAATTCACATTTATTGTTTAGCATTTGATTTTCTATTTACAGTTTTTGATTTGGTTTTAGACTTACACATTTCTTTTTAATTTCATTTTAATTCTTATTTTAACTTCTAGATTCACATTTCTTTTCTTCTACTCTAATTTTTACTTTCGCGTTTCAACTATTCGCTGGTCCGTCTGCAACTGTCTGTTGTCCGTTTTTTTGCACGAATGCTACCCACGCTTCGTCAAGTCATCGTTCGTTCAGAGTTTTGTTATTTTAAATGTTGTCTGTCTGAGTTTAAAGTGTTGTCCTCTATCTTCTGTCAAATTCCCCTTTAGTGTTCACGTCCGTTTCGTAACTGTTTACGTCCGTTTCGCCCCAATCCCACATTCGGCCATCCTGATGTATCATTCGTCCCGATTGCTCTGGGATTACATTTTCTATATGCTCTGCTACTGTGAGGTTCTTATTGGGACCTTCACCAGTGCCAACCTTTTCCACTACACATCTGTCATTTCCATGTTTATCTCCTATCTTAAATGGGCCAATAAATTCCGATTTCATGCCGTTGCCATATTTAGTAGGTTTTATTAATACCGGTTTGTCATCAGAGTAAATGGTTTCGCGTACTCGCCCGCGATCAAAACTCCTTTGGCTCTCTGCTTGAATATTTCCAATGTTTGTTTCACGAATAATGTTGCGTTTGCCATTGAGTCTTTCCAACGAAACTTCTTCTGCAATCGTTTTCATGTCTACCTCTTCCGGTACGTGGACTTCAAAACTAGATGGGGCCAATTTTGAACCTAGTAACGTATCAGACTTATCAACTGAATTTAGAAAATCTTCTTCTTGTTCTGCTTGTGTTTCAGCATCAACACATTCTATACAACTTCCAACAATAATATTAACCTTGGAACTAAGATTCGAGATATAGTAAGCTTTTTCAACCAAATCCTTAGTTTTATTCGCTCCGATGTGTCCTTGTCGATGAACCATCTTAATTACTTCATCTTCCATCGATGCCGGTACTACGATAAGTTCCTTAATGGGATCATTAAAGAGTATGCCGTTCTTTACAAAATAGTCGCCATGATCTTCCTTCTCAAGAACTTTTCTAACTGCCTTAATCCACTCGTCCTGCAACTGACCTTCTAGAATACGATGCATCACTGAATCTTCTATTAAAATACCAGCTACTCGACCTTGTGCATCAACTTTATTCATATTGGTATTCATATAATGCTCAATTTCGTATACGGGTACTTCATCGGACAATATCTTCATATCCATTTGTGACTTCTCTGACTTGGTTGGGTGATATTCATCAATCGATTCACTAAACTACATGTCGTTACTATCGTTTGAATGCTGTAAATCGATCTCTGGTGCTTCGCATAATTCTTCCAAATTTTTTGCAATAAAAATTTTCTCGCATTCGTCATTCGATTTCGCTATACTTGAACTTTTTTCTATTCTGTCATCTTCACTTTGTAGTTTTTTAACTAAAGTAGCTCCTTCCGAATTAATTTTAATGTCAACTTATTTCAATACATCGTTGCCCAACACCACTGAATATAAAATATCTCGATCTCTGGTAACGTGGAAAGCAATCTCCAGCTGCATGTCATCTATTTCAGCTGTCGTAGTAAAATAGCCCATGGTTGTGATTTCGGCCTGTCCTATTCCAATAAAAGTTTTTGTTTCGGGGATTAAATCAACGTCACCTAACATCATAAATGTGTCATACCGCATGGCACTAATATCACTTCCTGTATCGAGAATATCTGAAAATTTTAAGTTTTTCATCTGCAGCTCTTTGAAAATACGGTTAGAGGATGTTGGTGCATCTGCAAGCGTATGTACATTAGCACGATGTCCAATCTGATGACATTTGAAGCACATAAATCCGGCCAATTTACAATCCTTCGCCATATGGTTCTTATCGCCGCACTTAAAGCATTTCCTTTCCTGATTTTGTACAGGTTCTCCTTCAAAACTCAATTTGTTTGTTGATCGTGGTTGCTCAATTTTCGAGTTTGATGACTGCGAATAAGGAGTTTACACCTTTTCATACACCTTCAACTTTTCCTTTAAATCTTTCAACGCCTGATAAAATATTCTATTAGGCTTTCTTCATCCAGGTTGATCGGGTTTCCGATTTCCATGAGGCTGTAAAGATACTCTCTAAAGTTCTCCGTGGGCAGCTTTCGTCTGTTTCGTAACGCACGGTGGACTTCAATGGATGAAACCTTCACTCCAAATTCTTCTATAAGAGCCGCCTTCAACGAATTCCAATCACGTACACCAACTTGACACCTTACAAAAATTTTTGCAGCTCCCTTTAAAAGCTGCTTGGCATATATGAACTTCTGCAATCCATTCCACTGTAAAGTCGAGGCATTATCTTCAAATTCTTGGATCCACTGACGCACTTTGGGAAAATCTGATCCATCAAACGAAGTCACAGAATCTTCTATATCACGCAACGTAAATACTGTTGACCGTACCGCTACTGTGGTTGGTGCCATTGCAACGGAGCCAGCATCATCATACTCCGACTCGCTATCTACAGCTTGCGACAACCGAAAGTGGTCAAGGAGTCTGTCCTGTAAAGCCTGTTTCAGTCCTTCAGTCGACAACCCTAACTCCCCTAATTTGTCTTTTAGTTCCGCAACTGTCAATGCCAAAATACCTTCAACGTCCATAATATTCTTAAAACCGTCCAAAACAAAAGTTAAAATATTAAATTAATGTTTAATATGTGAATTACAATTAAGTATTTTTTTAAATAAATACTACAAAAATAATCTTTATTTTTTTGTTTTCTACAACCTTTTTTAAAATAAAATCTTTTCAACTACTCTTTTTTCTTTGTGTATTAAATTTTCTTCAATTTAAAATCAACTTTTCTTCAAATCTATTCAACCTTCTTCAATTAATTCAACTTCAAATCAATTTTCTTTAAATCTCTTCTTTTTGTTCTCATGAACATGCAACTTTTTTACAACTCTTTCAACCAGCTCAACTCTCTGAACTTATTTCAACTTTTTGTCTTTAACGACTTTCAACTTTGCATCAACTATCAACTTTCAACTCTCTCTCTTTGAGATCTTTCAACTTTATATCAACTTTCAACTTTATATCAACTTTCAACTTTTTATTTTTATCAACTCTCTTCTTCCTTATTTTTCAACTATTTGCTTAGATTTTTTGAAGAAAATCTTTTTTTTACATTTTTAGCATTTACAATATTATTAACTGATTACAACATTTTTAATTTGCAAGTAAAGATAAAAATTTATGCACCACAACATAACTTGTATACAACATGAATTGAATACTCTCACCAACAAAATGCATGCATAAGGGTTGTTGTCTAATTTTGTGTTGTTCTCTTTCTGCTCTCTTCTTCTCTTCTTTGCTGGTTGACGCCACTATATCTGCTACTGCTACTGCGTCGTCGACGACTTCAACTGCGCCGTCGCTACTGATGCTGTACTTTATACGTTGGTGTTGTATTTCAACGTTTTCTTAAACGTTATTTTTTGCACTTTTCTTTTCTATTTATTTATTTGATGATAAATAAATTGATTTAATTTCATTTTGCTTGAAATTTGCAACTTCGTTCATGTTTTTTTTCTATCAAGCAACTGTCCAGCAATATGCACACGAACAGTTTGCAGCAATACACGCACAACACATACAAGCAGAGTAACGAGTTTTTTTTTTTTATTTTTGTTTCTTTTATTGTTAATTTATAAATTCACTGATTTGTTCTTCTTTTTACTTATGTTTGTTTTTTCACTTGGCTCGTTTTTATTCATTCCGAGACGAGTCCCCAAAATTTGTAGGTTTCCATTTGAATAAAAGTTTTAGCTTCAGTTTTAATTCACATTTATTGTTTAGCATTTAATTTTCTATTTACAGTTTTTGATTTGGTTTTAGATTTACACATTTCTTTTAAATTTCATTTTAATTCTTATTTTAACTTCTAGATTCACATTTCTTTTCTTCTACTCTAATTTTTACTTTCGCGTTTCAACTATTCGCTGGTCCGTCTGCAACTGTCTGTTGTCCGTTTTTTTGCACGAATGCTACCCACGCTTCGTCAAGTCATCGTTCGTTCAGAGTTTTGTTATTTTAAATGTTGTCTGTCTGAGTTTAAAGTGTTGTCCTCTATCTTTTGTCAAATTCCCCTTTAGTGTTCACGTCCGTTTCGTAACTGTTTACGTCCGTTTCGCCCCAATCCCACATGTATTAATAATATTTATTGCTTTTCTCGGGCTATCTACGTTTATCTATATAATTTTTATTTCTATAATTGAATTTTTTTTCTCTGTGTATTAACATAACGTTTTGTGTTTGTAAATATGTTACTCGAATTAGAGCTCAAAGTAATGAAATTACCCAATAACCATTCATAATATTTGGAAAAAATATTCGGAACCTGGATTACAAAATTTAAATTAATAGCATTTTTAGGACAATCAAATAGGTTGAAAAAAAAAAAATACAATGTCAAGTTTGCGCACTTAGGCACTCCTAGTGCTTAAAGTAGACATAATACTCATTTGAAAAAAAAAAAAAAGTTTGGTGAAAATATCAAGTGACCATTTTTTTTTACTTACCAAAATATTTAACCAAATTTATTTTATTTAAGACTGATTTACACTTCACTAAAATAGGGTTTTTTTTTATTTCGTGTATTTATTTATTTTTTTTTTTCTCTGTGTAAAAATATTGTGTGTTGTATTACAAATATTTAAACCCCACAAAAAGTCTCATCGACTTAAAATTAAATATATTTTAGACCATACGGTCAGAGCCTAATTAATACAGAAATATTAAGTACCATCATATAGATTAAGAATAAAAGTCAAAGGTAAATTTGCGCACTTAGGCATTTCCAGGGCTTAAAGTAGACACAACACCAGAGATGGGCACAGCTAGTTACTTTTGTAACTTGATACATTTTTGTTACTTGTTACTTTTGTATCAAGTATCAAAAATTTGTTTAGTTACTTGTTACTTTTGTATCAGTATCAAAAAAAAATTTTGTTACTTGTTACTTTAGTATCAGTATTAAAAAAAAATGTTGTTACTTGATACAAAAGTAACAAGTAACTAAAAAAATTTTTGATACTTGATACAAAAGTAGCAATCTCATGAGTAACTATTGTTATTGATACATATATGTATAAATTTACATTTTTAATGGTTTTCAGGACTGCCAACTGTTATTTATTTTTATTTTGGTTAAATGGAACTTTTTCAAGTTTAATTAAAAAAATAAATTTAGGTCTTGAAGTTCTTAGATAAGCTTTTTAAAAAATCCAACACATATTTTTAGGGTTGCCACCTGGTTATTTTCTGGAATTTTGCTAAAATCATACTTTTTGTGACTTAATTCAAATTTTTACTTTAGGACACGCTCAGATAAATTTTTTTTAAATTATACAAAAACTTTTAGGGTTGCCACCTGATTTTTTTTGTAAATTTTGCTTAAGCCAAAAAAATTTAATTTTAGCCTTAAAACGCTTATATAAACTTTTCAAAAATCAAGCACATTTTTGGGGTTACCACCTGTTTTTTTTAATAAAATCAAAATTTTCTTCCAACAAATTCCTTAAAACACCATTTTCTCTCTATAAATTAACATATTGGGTCCAAAAACAACGAAACAAAAATTTAGGGTTGCCATATTAGGGTTGCCTGACGTTTTTTCGCAAAATTGCCTTTATTTGTCAACTTTCTTTATTGAAAAGTTATAGGGTCAACCAAAAACACATTGTAATTTTTTTAGGGTCGCCACCTAGTTTTTTTTAATAAAATCAAAATTTTCTTCCAAAAAATTCCTTAAAACACCATTTTCTCTCTATAAATTAACATATTGGGTCCAAAAACAACGAAACAAAAATTTAGGGTTGCCATATTAAGGTTGCCAGACGTTTTTTCGCAAAATTGCCTTTCTTTCTCAACTTTCTTTAGTGAAAAGTTATAGGATCAACCCAAAAACACATTGTAATTTTTTTAGGGTAGCCACCTGGTTTTTTAATAAAATCAAATTTTTCTTCCAAAAAATTCCTTAAAACACAATTTTCTCTCTATAAATTAACATATTGGGTCCAAAAACAACGAAACAAAAATTTAGGGTTGCCATATTAGGGTTGCCAGACGTTTTTTCGCAAAATTGCCTTACTTTATCAACTTTCTTTATTGAAAAGTTAGAGGATCAACCCAAAAACCTATTGTAATTTTTTTAGGGTTGCCATCTGGTTTTTTTAATAAAATCAAAATTTTCTTCCAAAAAATTCCTTAAATCAACATTTTCACTCAATAAGTTGACACAGTGGGCCTAAAAATAACAGAACAAAAAATATGGCAACCCTAAATTTTTCTTTCGTTGTTTTTGGACCCAGTATGTTAATTTATAGAGAGAAAATGGTGTTTTAAGGAGTTTTTTGGAAGAAAATTTTGATTTCATTAAAAAAAACCAGGTGGCAACCCTAAAAAAATTACAATGTGTTTTTGGGTTGATCCTATAACTTTTCAATAAAGAAAGTTGAGAAAGAAAGGCAATTTTGCGAAAAAACGTCTGGCAACCCTAATATGGCAACCCTAAATTTTTGTTTCGTTGTTTTTGGACCCAATATGTTAATTTATAGAGAGAAAATGTTGTTTTAAGGAATTTTTTGGAAGAAAATTTTGATTTTATTAAAAAAACCAGGTGGTAACCCCAAAAATGTGCTTGATTTTTAAAAAGTTTATATAAGCGTTTTAAGACTAAAATTAAATTTTTTTGGCTTAAGCAAAATTTACAAAAAAAAATCAGGTGGCAACCCTAAAAGTTTTTGTATAATTTTAAAAAAATATATCTGAGCGTGTCCTAAAGTAAAAATTTGAATTAAGTCACAAAAAGTATGATTTTAGCAAAATTCCAGAAAATAACCAGGTGGCAACCCTAAAAATATGTGTTGGATTTTTTAAAAAGCTCATCTAAGAACTTCAAGACCTAAATTTATTTTTTTAACACATTGACTGCCAGACCAATTTTTGTACTGTTTCCCATGGTGTCAAAATTTTTTTTTTCTAGTTTCATTTTTTATATGAAATAAAAGTCATTGCTAGGTGTTTAGTTGCGTTTCTACAACTTTTTGAAGTCCTAGAAAAGATTTAGTCCTGGCTATTGAATATCATAGCCACGACACCCTATGTAAAGATAGACGTCTATCTGTTTGCCAAGTGCCATGGCTATTATTTTCAATAGCCAGAAAGAAGAAAGAAGTGTTATAAAGTTAACAGTATTGTACATAAATATGTATATATGGGACGTTTCACGTCAACCGCCCACCTCCGTCGCGAGAATTTGTGCGGACGGAAAATAAAGTTTTGGATCCCAAAATTTTCGTTTTTTAAAAGCTTTCGAAAGCCCAGTGGAGCTTTTAAAAATTTCAATATGGCGACGTTGTAAAACGCGCCAAAAGGGGGCGTAAAATATTTTTTTTTTATATTTTGGGGTTAACTTCATCACCCGGGGGATTCGGAGGTCGCTGATCACGAATCCGACTCCAGAATTTGAGAATTCTTAAATCCTAGATGGCAAATGCACACATTGTGGCAAAATCCTTATTTTGACCAAGTCGTAAAAATAAAGCTAGAGCTGTTCAAATTCGTCCAAACTTACACATACAGCTTAGAAATATTAAGGTATCATGCCTGCATAGTTTGAGAACCCTAGCGTTATTTTTTCGACTTCTAGCTATTAGAATTTTCCCACACTGAAATAGTTTTTGTTATTTCTCAAAATAAATGGCTATAAAATCTAAACAAACCACAAACTCCTCAAACCAAGTTCACTTAGCACAAAGAGTGGTACTACGCTTTTCGCTTTGTATTGAATTTTGTTTCTAGAGGCTATGGATTTTTCATGGCGAGGCAAAATAACAAAAAACTACTGGCTATGGAAATCCATAGCCACAAGCCTGAATGAAACTGTACTGGCTATTGAAATCAATAGCCATGGCAGCCAATGTGTTAATTAAACTTAAAAAAGTTCCATTTAACCAAAATAAAAATAAATAACAGTTGGCAGTCCTGAAAACCATTAAAAATGTAAATTTATACATACTTATATGTATCAATAACAATAGTTACTCATGAGATTGCTACTTTTGTATCAAGTATCAAAAATTTTTTTAGTTACTTGTTACTTTTGTATCAAGTAACAAATTTTTTTTTGATACTGATACAAAAGTAACAAGTAACAAAATTTTTTTTTGATACTGATACAAAAGTAACAAGTAACTAAAAAAATGTTTGATACTTGATACAAAAGTAACAAAGTATCAGTAACAAAAAGTTACAATTTTGCCCATTTCTGCACAACACTGTAAAAATTCGATTTGGAGTTTTTTCCGTCTAGCTTGTACTAATCGCATCACTGTGCACCCCAGTCCACCCGGTTTTTAAATATAGAACAATTTTATATAAAAACTACAAAATCTCATGCAAAAACCAAATTTCAAAAAAATTAAAAAGCGTTTTTCTCAAAACAACAAAAAGGTAGATGTCTAATTGTAGTTTTAACCCGACGAAATACGAAGTATTTACTTTTATATCGAATTACCTTTAGTTAAGGCTACAGCGCTGAAATAATTTTCTAGCATCACTTTTAAATCAACATCTACAGCAGAAGACAAAGCATCGGCATGAACACTTATGCCACCGTTATTGATTAAAATATTAATTTGATTGTGCACCGCCAAAGACTTGGATACAAATCAAGCGATAATACAGTTGATGCAAATGTTATAGGATTCTAAAAAAAAAAGAGATTAATTATCCTATTTTTTAGATTTCAAATCTTTAAAGCAAACCGCTTCGAAAGCCAATAAATCTTTTTTGACGCTTTCAAGCTCATCCATTCGTCTTGCAGCTAAGAAGACTTTACAACCAGCTTTGTAGAAGAAATCAATTGCCTTGCGCCAAAAAGGCCAATCTGCATACGGCAAACATTTAGTTTAAAAATGCAGATTGGCCTTTTTGGCGCAAGGCAATTGATTTCTTCTACAAAGCTGGTTGTAAAGTCTTCTTAGCTGCAAGACGAATGGATGAGCTTGAAAGCTTGAGCTTGACCACAGTCCTGCTTGCGGCAATGGGTTGGCTTTGGATGTATAGATTTGGGCAGAGATTTTACAGCAGATCACTTTATCGCAATTGTATTTTTGTGCCAAAAAGGCCAATCTGCATTTTTAAACTTAATGGTTTGCCGTATGCAGATTGGCCTTTTTGGCGCAAGGCAATCGACACGTGCAAGTGTTTCGCCTAAACCAGAGCTAGCACCTGTTATAAGTACCACAAAAACAATTAACCTACCGGTTTAATTTTGCTTTAGCAATTGCTAATATTTATTGTTGTGGGTTGATAGATTCCAGTCGTCTACTTTAACTTCTCCTTAGCACGCAAGTTGTTGTTGTGTCCACACTCCTGCTTGCGGCAATGGGTTGCCTTTGGATGTATAGATTTGGGCAGAGATTTTACAGCAGATAACTTTATCGCAATTGTATTTTGTGCCAAAATACGCAAAGATGGTGATGCCGCCCCACAGACAAAGCACCAAGTGCAACGTTGATTCCTTCTGGGTGTAATAGTCGGAAAGAGTTTGTACATCTTCCAACTGCTTACCAGAGAAAATCATGGCTTTTTGCCGAGTCATTTTCAATCGTTTTGTAAGGTTCGACCTCTGGTGAAGTTTTCCATGGAAATCCGCAATTTATGGTTGCTATTTTGCAAACAAAAGTTGATCTAGAATTATATGTAATCTATATATTAATACGTGAACAGTTTTTTTTGCGCTAACCATTTAACCGATTTTCGATATATTTTTTTTATATGAAAGGTATTGTGGTGTAGAATGCACGAATCCAAAAATTATCCTCATAAGTTGCCATTATGGTATTTAGAAACATTATCAAAGATATTTTGGATGTTTCTCGATGCTTTTGGACTTTTACCGATATTTTGGATGTTTCTCGATACTTTTGGACTCTCACCGATATTTTGGATGTTTCTCGATACTTTTGGACTTTTATCGATATTTTGGATGTTTCTTGATACTTTTGCACTTTTATCGATATTTTGGATGTTTTTCGATAGTTTTGAACTTTTATCGATATTTTGGATGTTTCTAGATACTTTTGGACTTATACCGATATTTTGGATGTTTCTCGATGCTTTTGGATGTTTTTCGATACTTTTGGACTGTTACCGATATTTTAGATGTTTCTCGATACTTTTGGACTTTTATCGATATTTTGGATGTTTCTCGATATTTTGGATGTTTCTCGATGCTTTTGGACTTTTACCAATATTTTGGATGTTTCTCGATACTTTTGGACTCTCACCGATATTTCGGATGTTCTCAATACTTTTGGACTTTTATCGATATTTTGGATGTTTCTCGATACTTTTGCCATTTTATCGATATTTTGGATGTTTTTCGATACTTTTGAACTTTTATCGATATTTTGGATGTTTCTAGATACTTTTGGACTTATACCGATATTTTGGATGTTTCTCGATGCTTTTGGATGTTTTTCGATACTTTTGGACTGTTACCGATATTTTAGATGTTTCTCGATACTTCTCGATATTTTGGATGTTTCTCGATACTTCTCGACATTTTGGATGTTTCTCGATGCTTTTGGGCTTTTACCGATATTTTGGATGTTTCTCGATACTTTTGGACTCTCACCGATATTTTGGATGTTTCTCGATACTTTTGGACTTAAATCGATATTTTGGATGTTTCTCGATGCTTTTGGATTTTTACTGATATTTTGGATGTTTCTCGATACTTTTGGACTTTAATCGATATTTTGGATGTTTCTCGATGCTTTTGGACTTTTACTGATATTTTGGATGTTTCCCGATACTTTTGGACTTTTACCGATATTTTGGATGTTCTCGATACTTTTGGAGTTTTATCGATATTTTGGATGTTTCTCGATACTTTTGCACTTTTATCGATATTTTGGATGTTTTTCGATACTTTTGAACTTTTATCGATATTTTGGATGTTTCTCGATACTTTTGGACTTTTATCGATAATTTGGATGTTTCTCGATACTTTTGGACTTATACCGATATTTTGGATGTTTCTCGATACTTTTGGACTATTACCGATATACATACCGATGTTTATCGATACTTTTGAGATCTTTTTGATATTTTGGATGTTTTCCGATATTTTTTGGCACAAGCACTACACCAATTTCTATGTTATATAAAAAATGTTGCTACGATTAATGAATACTCAATGTTCTGGCTTTCTTTTTTACCAAACGGTACTCGGAAAAAGTGTATTTATCTCAAAGTAAAAGTCCAAATTTTGGCCACAGGCGATACTAGTTAGAATTAAATAACATTGTAATATGGTGAAAGCAAATCAGCTGTTTTTGACTTAACAGCCGAAGAAACAGATGCCAGACCATGCAATGTTAAATTGTGGAAAAATATTTGTAAAATCTTTAGATTTTTTGGAATGTTTACGGTGGCTGTGATCTATCCCAAGGGGAGAAGAAGTGCTTCAAAAACCCTTCTGAAGTGCATCCTTTTCACCAATAAGCGCTTCCGCTCCGCTATACTTTCTTTTTAACATTGCATGTCATAGGATGTAAGCGAGCAAAAGCTTACCGTAGCCTTACCAAAAAAAGTTTTTAAAGCGCTTATTTGTAATGCTGCGGTAAGCGTTTTTTCAATAAAATTAAAAAAAAAAAATAAAAAATAAAAAATGGCCGCGCCAGGATTTGAATCCAACCGTCCGCGTGCTAGATATTTTTACTTACATTTACCAACTCTTTAGACCGCTACACCAATGCCCGATGATATGAAGAGGTATTAAATCTGTATATTAAGCAAATGTTGTCCAAACAGAATTTGACATACGAATGGTCTTGCAGCTTTACATAGAATCATTGTGCAATCAGTTTCAATTCAAGTAAGCAAAAGTAAATGAAAAAGAGAAAGGAAAATAGAAAAGTGAAACAAAAAAAGGTTGAATAAAAAAATATTAATAAAAAAAAAAAATAAAGCAAAAACAAATAAAAAAAAAGGGAAAAAAAATCACCCGGGCTGGGTTCGAACTCACGTTGTTCTTACTGCAGCCTTATATGGAATCATTGTGTAATCAATTTCGATTCAATTAAACAAAAGTAAATTAATAAAAGAAAGGAAAATAGAAAATTAAAATAAAAGTTTTAAAAAATATTTTAATAAGAAAAAAATAAAGCAAAAAAATAAAAAAAAAAAACACCCGGACTGAGTTTGAACTCACGCGGTCGGTCGGTGGAACCTGTAATTCTCCACAAAAAAGATTCTAATATTTTTTATCGTGTGACTCACCACTACAACATGGATTACGGAACAGGCCTGATTGAGAAGCAACACTTTGACAATTTAAATAAACTGTAAATATGTAATTAATCATATACAAAGACGGGTGCAACTTTTGTATGCAAAAATAAATGTATTCAGCAATTTTCTCAGGTCATTTACAGCCAGAAGTAATTTTAATACTTTTAATGTTTCAAATAAGTATAAACTTTAAAAAAATATGCATTATTTAGTTTACATGGTAATTTTGTACTTTATTTTATACAGTAATTAATTTAACAAGCATTGCTTTCGAACTGTTTTTTATTTTACAAGCTTTTTACAAAAAAATATTGATTAAAAAGAACCCGCAATCATTTCATTTTTTATAAGATTTTTGTGTCTTGCTCTTCACATCTTTGAATTCTTCTTTGCGTGAACTTTTAACAGCGCTTTTAAACGCACGAGAATTTTTGACAAGTAACCTATATAGTAAATTAAAAAAGATTTCATTAAGATAATGATTTCAAATTGTTTCAATTAATTTTACCGTTCAAGGAATTTCAACTCAATGGTATGTAAGCGTATGGATCTACTTTGCCTTTTTTTTCATATCACCCTTTGCCTTCTTCGATGAGTACTCACTACCTTTATATGTTAATTTGCCCAATTTAGCTGTATAGCCAGATTTCATTGAAACTGCATCACTAGCGCCAACTGCCAAGTTGAGCTATAACTCCAGGTCGCATAGTCCTGTGCACGCTGACAGGCAGCCAATGATGTATGACCGACTGATGTGTTGTCTCCATAAAACGCTTCAACAGCGATAACAGCATTTGTGAAGTCTGTGTAAAACGTTTACGAAGTACTGGACTGATTTTACACCAAATAACGACACACCAGCAATAATATTCTGCTCCTCAATTCTTGCCTCTATTTTCTCCATTAATAAAATAAAATATTTTGCCAAAATGTCCTTTATGAAAATCTGTAGTAGCAAAAAAAAAAATTAAAACAACACACAAATGTAAACAAAACACAAATGTCAACTTACAATCGATATCAAATGCGAAGTCACAATAGGAAAAACCGATTAATAATCAATAATAAAAAGGTGTCAAACGGCAAAAATACTTAGCCGCGAAACTTACCACTTTAATTTAGCGTGCATTAGCTTAAAGCTTTTTGTTGTTGCTTTCCCATACATTTATCGTAAAGTGCTAACGAAAGTCCAGATAGATGCCCAAAAAACTCACCTATTAATTGTTATAAAATGCATAAGAAAACTATGTATTTGTTAATATTTCTGCGGTAGTCTCACCTTTATTATTTTACGAGTATGAACAATTTTTTCAAAATAGAAGTGTTACAACACAAATATATTTGCTATTTTTGCCGCTTAAGAGCATAAGTACCTGGAGACCGATCCCTGCTCGGTCAACAATCTGATCTTATTATTTTAGTCAATGTTTTTATTCGGATTGTATCGAATTGTATAGAAAATTATCAAAATTTTTTTTGGTAAAATAGAATGTCGTAAAATAAATAAATGGGATACATATGCCACGCACCCAAAATATTTCGTCTTTTGTATGGGGGCTAAAATATCTTATTTTCAAAGGATCATAACTCAGAATATAAGAGTTCTATTGGAAAAATTCGAAAGGATATTTTGATAAGGAAAAGTGTGGCTGTTCGATGCCATTAATAAAAAGGATTTCACCTTTTATTGTAAATACGCTATAAAACTAAACACAGCGTTTTCTTCAACTTCAAGAAAGGATATTTCAGAATCCTGCAGGTATAATGACAGTTCTGCTGATGAAGATGGATTCAGCGTCAAAAATTAGATAAGACTAAATAAAATAAAATAAAAAGTTCATTCCATTTTTTTGTGCCTGAGTTATTAACAAAATTTTTTATTTTGGTAAAAAAGTGGGCGTGGCAATTATTGAACAAAGCCCACTTTTCGTTATGCTTTAGATAATCATGATCTAGATCTGCATACCAAATTTCATCGAAATATATTGTACCGCTTGCGAGAAATAATATTTAATGTGTTTTACTTGTATGGGAGGTTCCACGCCCACAGGCGATATTTTGCCTATTTTCAGTTCGTAGGTGCCTAACAGCAAGTAGACTCCCTACAGTTAAATTCAGAAAGATTACTTTAGTAGTTTTCTTTTTATAGCGTATTATATTTTTGTGGGCGGTGTCATGCCCTCCAACGAGTTTTTCTAATATAACGGCATATCACATATTGATCTTCTTTTTAGGGGTACAATCTTTTAAATTTTCATTAAAATTGTTGAAGTCGTTTTAGAGTAATATTGAATCAAAATTTTCTATGATTAAAAAAGGGGCGTGGCACTTCTTCGATGCCGTCAACTTTTCGGTTATTACAAGGCATTGATATGCAGTATCTACGTACCAAATTTCATTAAAATATCTTGTAACATTTGCGAGAAATAGCATTTAACGAATTTTGCTTGCATGGCAGGTTCCACGCGCAATAGCGATATTTCGCCCACTTTCAGATCAGAGATGCCCTATTGGAATTTGGCTCCTCACAGTTAATTTCAGAATGTTTGCTTTATTATTATTTTATATTTCTGTGGGCGGTGGCACGCCCTTCAACGAGTTTTCCCAATATAACGGCGTATTACATATTAGTCTTTGTTTGCAGAGGTAACATCTCCTAAATTTTCATTAAAATTGTAGGAGGCGTCTTCGAGTAATATTGAATCAAAATTTTCAAGGGTTAAACAATGGGCGTGGCACATCATCGATCCCGCCCACTTTTTTCCTGTTACAAGGTATTATTAAGCCGTACCCGCTCACCAAACTTTATCCAAATACCTTGTATGGTTTGCGAGTTATGACTAAATCAAATTTAAAATTTAGGGCAGAGCCACGCCCCTTGGTGAGCATTTACAAAGTTAAAACCTAGCTCATTATTCATTTTATGCTACTATCTAACACTATTTCAAGTTTCATTAAAATCGCTGTAGCCGTTTTCGAGAAAAAATATTGGCACAGAAATAAGTACAAACAAAAAAACATAAAAACAAACATACAGGGGGTTATCGTGAATAAATATTCCCGGGGAATTTTCTTAAACTGTCGTGTATTCTCTATTGCAGTTTAAGAATATTCCCCGGGAATCTTGATTCACGATAACCCCCACAATATTAGCTCGTATAAGAAGAGAAGATATACAAACAAATATGATTAATGTTTTAAATAAACAATGTAAATCGACATTTTTTACGAGAATAAAACGCCTTTTCTGAAAACATACAATTTCTATGATTTCCCAATCAATAGCTGTGTTTTTAACGAATATTTATCTGTGCTTGTCTTTAGCACATTTATCCGTGTTAAATTAAGCTGATTTGTTGTTGCTTTCCTATAGATTTCTCAGAATGTGCTTACACAAGCACAGATAAACTGTCGTTAAAAATTCAGCTAATTATAATAAAATTTTCTGGCAACTGTAGAAAAGCTTTTTAAGGTCGCTGTGCAATTCATAACCTTTTAAATAATAAGTGTTAAATAATAAGTGTTTTTGTGGACACTTTATCTGGGCTTGTGTAAGCACATTCTGAGAAAAGTATGACAACGCAACAACAAATGTGCATAACTTTTCCCAGATAAATTAATGTGCTTAGGACAAGCCCAGATAAAGAGTCTACATAAAGTTTTTCTTATAGGTTAAGAAAAATAAAAAGACACGTATTTTACCTAATTTGTGTACCAGTGGTTTTTTTTAATTTTATGTCTTCTCAAAGCTTAAAGTTCGAGTTTTATATGAAATTTTATAAAACAAAAATTACCATGCGGATTCTCAAGTGCTATATCTTAAATTAAAGATAAGGACATGAGCACCATTTCATAATAAGATGGTTTTTTCATAAAATCTCAAAATTTCATATTAAACTCGAACTTTAAGCTTTGAGGAGCCATAAAATGAAAAAAATCACTGATACACAATTTCGGTAAAATACGTGTCTTTTTATTTTTCATAACCTATCAGAAAAATTTTATGAGACCCCAGGGACAAACATTTTTTTTTTTCACTTTGTTGCACTGTGTTATTAATATGGTTGGGAGTTATAAAAAAGTACAATTATCACATTTTACAGTTTAAGGATCCATTTCACAATAACTAACTAAATAACACAGGTTTAAAAAAAAAAAAAATATGTCATGGCGTTTTGACCAGACTATGTGTTTTCTAGGGACTTTGACGTCCTGAATCCGAATTCCGGGTCCGTTTTTTTCCAGAAGGTCTGAGAAAAAAGATTTCAAGGTCATATGGAGGTCAAAATGGGGTTCATGTGTCGCTTAGTGATCAATTCTGAAACTAATTTTTAATCATTGAGCTCTTAGGCCTTAAAAAGAACATGTGAGCAAAAACAGTATCTCGGACCTAGTTTCGGAGATATAGCATCAGAAGATCAGAATATATATCTTCTATGAAAACTGCTATAAGTTGGGAACTCCTGAATGGATTTGGAAAATATTGGTGTCGTATGAAAGGTATTTTGTTGTTTTTATTTTTGTTGTTGTTTTTTTTGTTGTTGGTGTTGTTGATTTATTTGTTGTTGTAATTGAAAAATTTCACAAAATTTCAAAAAAGCTCATATCTCAAAAACTATGAATCCAATTGAAAATATGTTCAAAACATTTTTATAGGCTGTCAAAATACCTTTCATATGACACCAATATTTTACAAATCCATGCAGGGGTTCCCAACTTATAGCGGTTTTCATAGAAGATATATCCGGATTTTCCGATGGCTATTTCTCCGAAACTAGGTCCGAGATACCCTTTTTGATCACATATTCTTTTTAAGGACTAAGAATTTAATTATAAAAAATTAGTTTCAGAATTTTAGCGAATTTATCACTAAACAACACATGACCTCCATATGACCTTGAAAAATTTTTCTCAGACGTTCTGGAAAAAAACGGACGGGGATTCGGATTCAGGACGTCAAAGTCCCTAGGAAACACATAGTACGGTCAAAACGCCATGACATTTTTTTTTTTTTGTAAACCTGTGTAATTTTTAACTTTAAGTTTACTAATTAGAACATGAAATGCTTGAGAGTTAACAAATTTTTTGATTTTATTGTCGATAAAAAAAAAATTTTTTAACAATTTTTAAGTGTGTTACTTAATGACATTTATATATTGAAAATTGATTTTTTAATTGAACTTTTAGTCATATATTTGCAAAGATCGATTTACATATAAATCTATCAATGCATTTTCTAACACATAATTATGACAAATCAAGGAACGGATTAAAAACACGGCTGTAGTGACATATGTTTCGTCTTTTGCCACAAAGACTCATCAGACTATTTTTGTTATAATTATGTGTTAGAAAATGCATTGATAGATTTATATGTAAATCGATCTTTGCAAATATATGACTATAAGTTCAATTAAAAAATCAATTTTCAATATGTAAATGTCATTAAGTAACACACTTAAAAATTCCTAATAAAAATTCCCTGATAAGGTGGCAACACCTGCAATCGGAATTGAATCTAGTTCCAAAGGGACAGCTTTACCAAATATCAATAAATAACACAATCAACAATTATGATATATCAATACGTATTAACACACAAACAAAACTGGCAAAAGTCGGCTTCGCAGCCGGGCAAGTCTGGTGCAGTGGTAACGACTTCTGCTACCAACCGGGAGGTCCTTGGTTTAACTCCCGCCCAGGCCAAAAACACAAAAAGTTTCGAAACTTGCAATTTTTCAATTATAATTAATTTAGTGAAATAAATATAATTATAATTACAACAAAAACAGTCTGATGAGTCTTTGTGGCGAAAGACGAAACATATGTCACTATAGCCGTGTTTTTAATCCGTTCCTTGATTTGTCATAATTATGTGTTAAAAAATGCATTTATAGATTTATATGTAAATCGATCTTTGCAAATATATGACTAAAAGTTCAATTAAAAAATCAATTTTCAATATATAAATGTCATTAAGTAACACACTTAAAAATTGTTAAAAAATTTTTTTTTATCGACAATAAAATCAAAAAATTTGTTAACTCTCAAGCATTTCATGTTCTAATTAGTAAACTTAAAGTTAAAAATTACACAGGTTTACAAAAAAAAAATTCATAGAAACGTATCCAATCCCAAAAAATATGACCACCATTCTCCTCTAGTCTACTCTATGATTAGCGGGAACAACAGCCGACAAAGACTGCGCAATACCAACACCAACGCGTTTATCATCAGCAGAGCAAGAGCGAGTGCGAACTGTATTTTCAATAGGCAAAGGCAAACCGGTTTTGGCAATTTTTTTTGTATTGTTTTTATCATTTTTTTTATGCCCTTCGATCACATCACTTTTATTTAGACATAGCTCAGAGGGGGTTATCGTGAATCAAGATTCCCGGGGAATTTTGTTAAACTGCAATAGGAATGCACGGCAGTCCGAGAAAGTTCCCCGGGAATCTTGATTCGCGATAACCCCTGAGAGTTTATTCTTAATGTCACAAATCTCGCTCGATAAATTATTAATGACCGCACTTGTTTGTGCACAAATCGCAAATTAATACGTAAAACATAGCGCATAGAGAAAAAACACGTCCACTCGCAATGAGAACTGAACTTGGATTTTTAACACTGAAAATTTGATAAATTATCAACATTATTTTTTTTTTTTTTTAATAATAATAATAGAATTTAGCTTCTACAGCTATTAGCCTTCTTGACTATTTAGCTTCAAGCTTTAAATCACGTAAAGCTTAAAATAAATTAGGAAAATGAAAAAATTATGAGTTTTAATGTGTTATTTTTTTATAATTTTTTCTTAGCTTTTTCGCACTTTCTCAACATACCCACTCAGATCACTTGTATACATAACTACAAATGCATAAATGCAGTTGTATGTATGTAATAACATGATCCAAGGATTGAATGTTAGAAAAAATTAACCCTGCATGCTGTGGGGCTCGGACAACACAAACATTAAATAAAAAACAACTAATAACCAACGAATTTAATTATAATAATTTTTCAATCTAAGTTTGAGTTGACCTTTTGACAAGCTAATGCTATATACTTCGCAATGATTAATAAGAGTTGTCATGCGATTAAAAGGAGCTGAAGCCATATAATTAGTTCTACTAACCGGTTGATAAAATAATTGATTAGAGTTACGATTACTTCTTAGTTAGTATTAAAATAAATATGTTTAAATAGCTCTGGTGCGACAAGAGACCCTGTAATAAGCTGATGCAGATAAAGTATATCCGCTATATTTCTACGCGTACTTAAAGACTGCATACGTAACAACATCAAACGATCCTCATAAGGAGGAATGTTTGAAGAATCCGTCCAATTAAAGCCTTTAAGAGCAAAACGAACAAAATTTTTTTGGATTCTTTCAATTCTATCAATGTGTATATTAGTGTGTATTGAAATATATGGACGAGTTTTAATACCCAATTCCACACTCAAATTATGAAAGAAGAAAGATAAACAATTCAGGAAATATAAATTTTTTGACTTTAAAATAAGTTCCTAGCTGGCCAAATGGCCATTGTTTATAAAAACCGAGTGATTTTACACTGGAGCCTATCTAACGGTAAATTTTTTTCCCTAAAACACCATAGATATCGATTCGTGGTCTTAAATAACTTATGTGTGCAAATTTTCAGAGAGATCGTATGACGTGCAGGAGCGTCAGCAAAGGAATAAGAAACGATTATCTTCAATGAAACGAATACTTTTTGTATTGGAGCCTATCTCACGGCAGATTTTTTTCCAAAAAACACTACAGATCTCAGTTCGTAGTCGAAAACAATTTATATATGCAATTTTTCAGAGAGATTGTATGACGTGCAGGAGTGTCAGCAAAGAAAAAAAAGCACTTATTTTCAATCAAACGTTTAATTTTCGTACTAGAGTCCATCTAACGGTTCATTTTTTTCAAAAAAAACTTGTGGTACTTGATTCATCATAAAAAATAAACTATGCACCCAAATTTTAAGATTGGTGGAACGACGTGTGGGAGTGTCAGCGAAGTATTAAAAAATGGTATACAGCCATTTCATGCCTATCGTAACAAGATCTGCCACACCCCTTCCGATTTCGCTGAAATTTGGTACATGGTTTCGTTTGATGCTTAAACTTCGAGAAATGGCAAAAAAAAAATTTTGTGATTTTTTTTGTGGCTTGTGGAGGGGTGAAAATGTCGAAAAATAGGTAAAATGTAACAAACTCTCCTCTAATAATTACCAATAACTTGGCCATTTCTTGACCGATTTTCATGTTTAGATCTGTTTTGGAAAGGCATAAGCTGAAAATTTCATTTTCAAAATCTTTCGAGGAATTTAGAATGATGTAAATTGCAAAAAAACCTACATTATACGAAATATTGCATGTACTGAAATGTTCAAAAAATCATTACTCCTATACCATTAATGGTACCATCCAAATTTTAGATTCATTTGAAAGGTAATTTTGTCATCTTTTCTAAAAAAGGTCGGAAGGTGGAAGGTCGAAAATAGGTACTATAGCGTTTTTTGTAGCTTAGTACTAAAATAGTAGTAAATTTAGTAATTTTTACCAAATACAAAAAAGTTTTACTTGTGCGCATAGAATGATTCAATCCCTTTCTAAAAATGGTCCAAACATAAAAATGAAATAAGAAATGTTCCAGCTATGGGCCATTTTCTGATCGGACCTTTTTTTAAATTTTCAAAAAATCATAACTTCTTAGCCTCGAGACATACCAATTTTCTCTCTTTTTTGACTGAAAGATTATTTTTTTTTCTTTCCAAAAAAAAATATTTTGTAAGGTAAAAAAAGTGTACTCGGGCACGTTTTTTGTAGTTTAGTACTAAAATAGTAATAAATGTAGTACTTTTTATTAACTACGAAAAATTTTATTTTGAGCTTATAGCCTTATTCAATGCCTTTCCAAAACAGATCTAAACATGAAAATCGGTTAAGAAATGGCCAAGTTATTGGTAATTATTTGAGGAGAGTTTGTTACATTTTACCTATTTTTCGACTTTTTGCACCCCTCCACAAGCCACAAAAAAAAATCACAAAATTTTTTTTTGCCATTTCTCGAAGTTTAAGCATCAAACGAAACCATGTACCAAATTTCAGCGAAATCGGAAGGGGTGTGGCAGATCTTGTTACGATAGGCATGAAATGGCTGTATACCATTTTTTAATACTTCGCTGACACTCCCACACGTCGTTCCACCAATCTTAAAATTTGGGTGCATAGTTTATTTTTTATGATGAATCAAGTACCACAAGTTTTTTTTGAAAAAAATGAACCGTTAGATGGACTCTAGTACGAAAATTAAACGTTTGATTGAAAATAAGTGCTTTTTTTTCTTTGCTGACACTCCTGCACGTCATACAATCTCTCTGAAAAATTGCATATATAAATTGTTTTCGACTACGAACTGAGATCTGTAGTGTTTTTTGGAAAAAAATCTGCCGTGAGATAGGCTCCAATACAAAAAGTATTCGTTTCATTGAAGATAATCGTTTCTTATTCCTTTGCTGACGCTCCTGCACGTCATACGATCTCTCTGAAAATTTGCACACATAAGTTATTTAAGACCACGAATCGATATCTATGGTGTTTTAGGGAAAAAAATTTACCGTAAGATAGGCTCCAGTACAAAATCACTCGGTTTTTATAAACAATGGCCATTTGGCCAGCTAGGAATTTATTTTAAAGTAAAAAAATTTATATTCCCTGAATTTTTTATCTCTCTTCTTTCATAATATGAGTGTGGAATTGGGTGTTCGTTTTTCGATACACACTAGTGTATATTATAAAATGGTGATCAAACTTGGCTAGCGTACTCTAAGTGAGAACGCACAATTGTGTTATATAAAGTCACTGTTACTAAAGGGCTATTAAATTCTTTTGCCCATCGTTTAATAAAGCCAAGAAGTGATGAAGATTTTTTACAAATTTGATTAATATGTTCATTGAACGTTAGTTTAGCATCAAAATTTATGCCAAGGTCTTTGACTGAACCGACACGACAGATATGTTTATCATTAAATTTATAATTAAACTCTACGATTTGATTTTTTCTAGAAAAAGTCATTGTTTGGCATTTATCAGAATTGAGATGTAAGTTATTTTTACAACACCAAACTTCAACAGATTTCAAGACAGACTGAAGTAGGAAACTGTCTTCAACTCCCTTCACGATCCTGTATAATTTCATATCATCTGCATATATTAGCAAATGAGAGTTTTTAATAATGTGAGTAACATCATTTATTGCCAAAATAAACAGGAGAGGTTGGTGCGGATGGGTTTCATTTGTAAATTTATTTTACCTATTTGTTAGTTATGCTAACACTTTTCGATTTGATTGCACATTCAAAATCAACCGTCGGCCACCTACCGGCAAAAAGCACTCAGCTTTTGCACAAATCGAAAAGCTTTTTTTTAAATACATAAATGACTTTGAAATAAACTTGCTTGGTATATGAAAACGGTATTTCAAGGAAAAAAGAACAAAGAAACTGCCACTGCGCATGCCAATTTTTTTTTGCTAGCGGAAGATGCGATCAGAAAAAGAACAAAGAAATTGCCACTGCGCATGTACATTTTTTTTTTTGCTAGCAAAACATACGATCAAAAGAAACGGTAACTGCGCATGGAAAAGAATTTTTTTGCTAGCAGATATGCGGTCGCTATGCGAGTTTCAGTTTTGCAGTTAGTTTCGAGTTGTGCGGTCGTGGACGGCCTCGGTGCCGCGACTATGGTAAAACGGGAAAAACAAAAAAATTCAGTGAAAACAAAAATTATTTTCCAATTTAAGTTATTATTTAATAATGAAAAAGATAATTATTTAAACATTTAAGTAAATTTAAATTATAAATAAAGTAATGAAAAAGCAAAAAAACAATAAAGAGAGGAAAAAAGAAAAAAATTAAAAGAAAAACACTTAAAAACATGCAAAGCTAAAAATCACCCTTGGTGAAAAAAAAAAATTGGAAATCCAAAGAAAATGGATAAAGTAAATAATTGTGCATTGGAAATACACACAGGTTATTGCTTGCTTAAAATTAAGAATAATGGCATAATGCACAATTTCATATGATTTTGCAATCAAAACCAAAAAAAAAACAAGACGTTTAAAAATCTTAAAATGTAAAATATTAACTTTAATTTTATGTCACATATGAAATAATAAGAAACAGCAGCAACAACAACTAAAATTGCAAATGGACAATGCATGACAAACAATAGCAACGTCACCAACAACAATATAAGCAAAAGAATTTTCGAACAATTAAAACTTTAAACCAAGAATGCTCCGTCGAATAATTGTGTTACCAATATTGCTGTTGTTGAACTCAAAAATAAGAAAACCAAATGCCAATGAAAGTAAATCTTAAATTAACAACATAAAATAAAAGCGAAAAGAAAACTAAACAGCGACAACAACAATGTAGCAAAAAACTGATCACCCACCAGCTAAGACTTTCATCCACCAGCTAAGACATTCAACAACCACCAGCTAAGACCTTCAACAACCACCAGCTAAGACATTCAACAACCACCAGCTAAGACCTTTTTTTTATTATTAAATTTATGTAAGCTATACTTGGTAATAATCACTATTTTTGTAAGATTAAATAATTAATAATTCAAAAAATTTGAAATTATTAATATTAAAATTAGTATCGAATATTAAATTGTTAACTTAAAATGAAACTCTGAATTTTTAATTCATTTGGGGAAATGCCGGGGTGATAATTTCGGACAGGATGCTGCGGTAAAGGACTGAAACGGAATGAGCCAGGTTTGTTTTGGATTTTTTATAATTTTTTTTTTATGTTTACGCAACGGGCAGAAAAAGGGCGAAGCACGAACGCGATCCCAGCCGGGATGTTGTTTATATCCGAGTTGAGTTTTGTCTTTAGGAACTTTGAAAATTTTTTATTGCTACAAGCCCAGCGTAACAAGGTCCCAAGTGGCTTCCTTGCGGAACACCTGAAGACGCAGTAAAAGGAGGTGACAACACCTTCCGAAATCTTATTTGATATGAACGATCAGACAAATAAGATTCGATCCAACTGACAAAATTTAAAGGAAATCCAAGCTTTTTTAATTTAAACAAAATTAAGTTATGTGGTAGTTTGTCAAATGCTTTACTGAAATCTGTGTAGATACAGTCAACTTGCCCACCAGAGCCCAAAGAATTTAATGCAAAAGAAGTGAAATCAAGAAGGTTAGATACTGTAGATCTGCCATTAACAAAACCATGCTGACGTGATGTAATGACTTCACCACAGCACACCTTGTATGTATGTATGTATTCTCCTTTAACTCCTAGGAGGAGCATAGCGCACCTTGACTTGGTCGTATATAATTTTTTCAAAAAGCTTTGGTATTGATGATAGCTTGGCTATGGGCCTGTAATTTAAAACATCATTTTTACATTCTTTCTTAAAGATTGGACTTATGAATGATTCCTTTCAAAATTGAGGAAAATAGTTATCGTTAATAGATTTATTAAATAAAAAGCTGAGTGGATGACTCAAGATAGAGCTACAATTAATTAATAATGTTGCTGGAACACCATCAGGTCCACTTCCAAGATCGTCATCAATAGATGCAATATATTTCTCCACGAGTTCAGGCGAGAAAGATATTGCATTAAATGAAACTTTCGGGTCAGTTTCCATGAATTCAAAATAGGGGATGTCAGGGCTAAATAAGTCAGATGAAAAAGAATTTTTAAATAAATTAGCAAACAACCCCGCAATTATTTCGGGGTTGCTGGTAAGCTCGTCACCAGTCTTGAACTCAGTCGGAAAACCGACTGACTTTTTTTTTGAATTAATAAATCCCCAAAAATTCTTGGGGTCTTGGAGAATGTTCAGCTTCATTTTATTCAAATACTCAGAATAAACAGAAGCTGATTTTAATTTAAATTCGTCAAACAGTTTGTTGTAATTTTCTAAATCGTTTCGGTTTTGACTACAGATATATTTTTTCCAAGCCCTGTTACGACTATTACGAATTTTCTTTAAGTCTCTTGTATACCAAGGGTATGAAGAGTTATTAAAGTATTTAAATGTATATGGCACTGCCAAAGCTATAGCTTAAAAAAGTTATTTATAGACAAATTTAATGTTATTATCCAAAGAATTATTTTCAAAGAAGTTTAAAAAATTATTAACATTGTTCCTTAAAATGTCATTCAACTTCCAAAAGTCAGCTTTTTTTAAATTGAATTCATAAATTTTAATAGAAGAGCATTTATTATTTAAATTATTTTGATCTGATTGGTACAATATGTTCAAAGGTGGATGATAAGTATTAACGACACTAAGGGCATTGAAGGCGTTATTTACAACAATCTTACTACTATCTGTAGCCAAAACAAAGTCAAGTTGTCGTCCGTGACAATTCGTTGTAAAACTAACTTGTTGTAAATCAGTTAAAATTTCGTCAACAAAAATTTGTTGTTGTCGGGTTTTAGGACATGACGCATAATAATATGTGTCTTTCTCAGACAAAGTCCATTTAAGGTCAGGCAGATTGAAATCACCTAACAATAAAATGTCGTCATTAACGTCAAGTTTTTGAGTAATGTACTCTACGGCCTGTGCAAGACTATCGTACACTTCTATGCTACTATTAGGAGGAATATAGGTGTTAAGAATATATAAACTTGACTTGCGAATAGTAACTTCTACGCATATTAGTTCAATGTCAGATGCACAGGGAATGTCAAACAAAGAACTCGTCAAATGATTTTTTATTGCTATTTAAACACCTCCACCGACTGGAGAAAGGTCGTTTGTATGTCTGTCTCTTCTAAAGACTATTAAAACTTAAAACTATTGTCAAATAACTCCGAGTTAAGTACAGTAGACCCCGCTTAATTGACTTGATGAAAAATGCAAACTTTTCAGTTCAATTAACCGGGGAATCAATTAAGCGGGGCCCGGTTAATTGATCAGATTGATCAATTAAAAGAATCCCGGATAATTGATCGAGTGAGTCAATTAAACATAGAAAAAATTAGCATTTGGTGATTTTAATTTCATTGTTTTTTTATGTGTTCCAAGCATTAAGAATTTCTTTAAGTCATAAGTTCCATAAGGAGATATCAAATACAAAAATATGTATGTATAATGTACATTAAAAAGTGCATTAGCTAAAGAAAGGCAACATCAATTCACCTTAACCGATAAATGTCCAACGAGAACCACAGTAGATACGATGCTGAAATTTTCAGGAGTTAGCCTCTTGGACTTAAGCAACAACAATTAAATTATGTATATATTGTTAATCACTAACTAGTCAAAAGAAAGCTATAAACTTAGATTAAAGCATAATTAAAGAAAAAAGTAATAGTATGTTCTGCAAGGATTAAATGCTGCTGAGGCGAAAGTCTTGTTAGCAAATGCAATAAAGCATTCAAATGGCTCTATAATTAAAACTCATTCCCTAAAAGTCAAAAATAAAAACCCAACATGTAGATTTTATACTGTACAAATTGTGTTATGATACACAATTTATTGTTGGCTTATGCCCAGCGGTGCCGTACGCCACATAGAGAAACAATAACTTTCGTGCTATGCAATGCCCAGCGATGCTATACGGCACTTAGAAAAAAATTGCTGGCCAGTGCTCAGCGGTGCTGTATAGCACTTTGGTTTTTCAAATCATCACAACTCGATTATTTTTAAAACGGATTTTGTTGATTTCTACTTCAAAATACTCATTAGTCTTTTTAAAATAAAACTGCTTACAAAAAGTTTCAAAATATATGACTAAATAACGATAAAAGGTCAACATATTTTTCACTTTTCTGCCGACAAGCAATCAAATAACGATAACTACCACTAACACTTGACTTAAGCAAACGAAAAAAAAATTTCCAATAGGTGGAAAAATATCCAAATTCATACTTTTCTAGTTTTAAAATTCGTGTCTTGTTTTGATTAAATTTAAATCATTTTTGAAATTAATTTAGTTTTGGGTGCCGAATGGCACCGCTGGGCACTAATGGGTTAAAATAAAATAAATATAATTATAATTACAACAAAAATAGTCTGATGAGTCTTTGTGGCGAAAGACGAAACATATGTCACTATAGCCGTGTTTTTAATCCGTTCCTTGATTTGTCATAATTATGTGTTAGAAAAATGCATTGATAGATTTATATGTAAATCAATCTTTGCAAATATATGACTAAAAAAAAAAAAAAAAAAAGTTCAATTAAATAAAACTCAATTTTCAATATAAAATGTCATTAAGTAACACACTTAAAAAATTCTTAAAATAAAAAAATTAATAAAAAATTCAGGTATTTGCGTAGTAGTATAAATTTGGAAAAACTAGGTGTAATGGAAATGTATATGGGATCCGATAGCTTAGAATATGTTTATTGCGAGTCCATCAGTCTGTCGTGCTAAATCAGATGCCTAAGCACATGACCGGCCTGAAAAGGTAGCGAAAATCAGTTTTTTTCTGCAAATATCTCGCTAACGGCTACTTCTATAGAAAAATTTGTGACAATTTTGTAAATGTGTGATAAAAAGTTATTCAGGGTCAAATTTTTCAATTTTTTTATAATTTCCAGAGGCATTAGTAATAAAAAAAGCAACAGACGTGATTTTGACTATTTAAAACCTTTAAGGCCATTACCTCTTCTGGACATAGTATGTAAAGCACTTTCCACTTTCGTCGTCGTTAAAATATCACCTTGACTACCTTAATAATCCGGGAAGAACTAAGTTATTGAAATCATTTGCACCTTTTGCGTTTTCTGAGGATTTTTCTCCATGGACTTTACGAAAGACGACATTTTAACAGTTTTTGCCTTTGCCATAGCCAGTTCGGAGTAGGATTAAAATCTTTATTGAGCTGTACTTAAAACTGTTCAGATTTTTCCATCAGTAAAATTTTTGTTACTTTTAATATTGTTGATCTTTTAAAAGGGGTATTTTATATGTATTTTTCATTTGGAAAACATTTTCGTCCTATCAATTAACCGGGGAAACCAATTAAGCGGGGATCAATTAACAGGGGATTTGGGTGCATTTTTCAATGAGGATAGTTTCACTGGGCTTTTTTAGTTCAATTATCCGGGGAGTCAATTAAAAGGGGGTCAATTAAGCGGGGTCTACTGTATATTGTTATTGAACCAAGTCCTTAAAAATGATAACATCCTCAGAAAAATTCTGAGTTGCTAAAAATAAATCATGCGTCTTTGAACGTAGGCCCCTTACATTTTGGTAGTAAAGGGATAGCCGATTTAGTTTTTTGAATTGTGTTTATTAGAAAATCGAGCAGTCTTCTTCGTTTCTTTGAATTCAGAAATGAAGACATTATCGACCCATACTTTTGAATTGCAGACCGCAGGAAAATTATCAGAAGCCACCGTTATTTTAAAGGAAGCATGAGTTGGCTTATTGCTAAGTTTCCTACATGAAACATATGCGTCAAGAGGAATGACATTATTCTGTCTTAAAAACTCTATAATATTGTCAGAAGTTGTGTCAGGGTGCAGCCGCGAAACAAAAATTGATTTCGATTTAGGTAATGCACGCATGGAGACAGGGATAACAACCGTATCAACATCATTATCAATGATAATTGGCTCGCCAAAAATTAAATCGACTAGAAGCTACACCAGAATAGTTGGATAAGAACTAAGCTATTTTAAAAATTAAACATCGGCAAAAGATACTTGAATTTTAATTATGTATAACGATTTCCTTCGATTTCACACGAGTGTGCAATCTGAAAGGGCTTTTGCTTCTATTGGAGTAATTTGCAAAATAATAAGGCCAAGTCTAGAGAACGAAAGCCTTGATGAACTTCAGTTTCTACATTTCTATGTTAATAATAGTTAAAACCATAATAGTACTTTTTTAATATATAGCTCATAGTAGTTTATTTGAATTGAAGAGTAACTATATTTCTTTTATTTGTTTTTATACCCATGGTATATTCACTTCGTCCTTCCGTTTGTAACGCAGAGAAGGAGGCGTGGCAGATATAGAAAAGTATATATATTCTTGATCAACGTCAACTCCTGAGTCGATATAGCCATGTCCGTCTGTCTGGCTGGCTGTGTTAGGGTGGATGCTCCAAAATATTAAATGGTACTTTTTGATGTTTTAATGTTTTGTACGCCGCAAAGATTGAAGTTTATAAAGAAAAAAAAAATAAATATTACGTAGCGTATGGAATAAAGTCAATAAAAGAGCTTAAACGTGTCCAAATTGTGATTTTTATTATAACGTTAACAGATATGAAGCAAACCAAATAAATTCTATAATTGTAGTGTCGGAAACTATAAATATCCTCCTCTAAAATGACAAATTTTCCGGTATTTTATGCAAATTTTTACTCTTTTTTAGTATTAAAAACAGGCATTGTTTTTCGAGATTCCAGCCTTGTTTTGATGACATCATCGCTTTTTTCTGAACAATATACCGCAGCAGCAATTTTGACGCACCTTTCAGTTGCCTGATTATGACACTGAACATATTGAATTCGCTGTAAAATCCTGTGATTGCATCCGGATTTTCAATGCATTCAGAAATAATTTCTGTCGATGTATGTTTCAATAGAGGCGGATCTGATAAAGAAACAGCTTCCCAGTCGATCAATTCAATGTAAAATATGATAATATGAAAAACATAAAAATTATTCTGACAGAACATAATATTTGCACTGATTTATCAATCAATAAAGCAATGGTTTATTAAAATGTTTATATGTATGTTCCATGAATGCTTTTCTATATACTTATCCGAAAATAAACTACTGTGAGCTTAGTAATAGCGATTTATAAATAGTATGAATTATTCAAACATTTGAAGGCAAAAAGGGGGGCTTAAAGCCGGTTTATTCGTAAGAAGGAGTTGTTTTGATTCACTTATTCACCTCGTGGGATGGAAAAAAAGCAAAATCGGCCCACATGCCTACCGCCCATACAAAAAATATATTCAAAATTTTAGGAGTACTTTTCAAAACAATGCAACCGAAATACACATAAATACTACGAATTGTAAGCGCAAGCTCTGAGGAAAAACTGGGTAAATTAAAACAAGAGGGCGTGGCACCTCCCATATATGCAAAAGCTCCAAAAAGCTATACTGAAAGCGTTTTTTGAGATATTCAAACCAAATTTGATTCAGACACTACGAATTATAAATTAAAGCTTTCAACAAAGATTGGGTGAAATCAAACAAGGGGGCGTGGCACCTCCCATATAAGCAAAAGTTTCAAAATGCTATATTGCAAAAGCTTTTTGAATGATCCAACTAAATACTAAAAACTATAAATGCAAGCTCTGAGCGAAAAATGGGTGAACTCGGACAAGAGGGCGTGGCACCACCCATATAAGCAAAACTTTCAAAGAACTGCAGTGTAGGGTATTTAATGTTTGGCCAGGTCAAAGGTTCCACCCTTACTAGTTTTATGTAATATAAAAATAAAGCGTTATTCAAATTCACGTTTTTTTCGTATTTAACCAGATCATTGGGTATAAATCTATGATCCGCGGACCCGTTATACATATTTGCCCTCTTTTAATTCCATTTTTATCGTTGCAAAGAATACCGGTGTATACCGCGATCCCGGTTTTGAAAAAATTTCAATACCGGATATCGGTATCGCATTTTTTGCTCCGGTGTTGCATTCCCTACAAAAAAATCCCTCCAATTCTTCTTTTAAATTTCAACACCGCACTGATCTTTCTTACGCCAAAGCAAAACAAACCTAACGAGTTTACTGAACAAGAACGCAGTTTCTTTTATACTTTTACTCAGAATGCCATTATACACATAACATGAAGCTAGTGCTGTAATATTAAGATTACTTTAAGAATCTTGTTGTACTAGCTAATCGCATAAATAAACCAAATCAATCAATCCAAATCCAAACGTCTGTCTGGCTGTTGCATTTGCTGCCGCATCTTTTTATTTGCATAAAATATCTTGTGCAATTTTGAATTTTTGTTGGAGTTTCCATAAGTGCTTCAGAAAATTTGTGTAGCTTTGTCTTTTTTAATAAATTCTTTTATTTTATGCTTGTTTTTTAGAGTTATTTATCCAAAGCTGATGCATTCGTTAAGTTGTCACATACATTTTTCATTCGCCGGATTTTGGCATTTGCGGCGAACGAATTTTAGCCGACTCGGCAGCCATGCTTCTTCGTTTTCACATTCTCTTGATTTTGACATTTTAAGTGTGGTTGTGTTTGCGCTATAACATAGGCAAGTTAACATATTCGTTAACCATGATACAAAAAATTTAGTCGAGTCGGTTCGTTGACGAGTCAGCAAAATTTTGCCGACTTGCGGTGCTACGGCCCGAAATCTATTTTTAAGCTGGAATTAGTCACAACGTAACGTTTCCTAACGTGACGTTACACCGATTAGTGAAAACGGTAGGAGGCTGTCCATGAACTCCGTGACACTTCTAGTGGGGGGAGGGGGTTCGAGCGTCACGGGACGGCGTTTAAAATAACCTATTGTTCAAAAGAAAAAATTTAAAAATTAAACTAAAGTTATTCAAAGACATAAAAACATCTGATTTTCTTAATTTTTTGACCCTACGAACTTCGAATCAACAATCGCAATCTTTTAAATTCAATCATAGTACTTCCGTAGTTCTTATGATTATCGAATCTACAGTGTATTCAGGCCTGATTATAAAAATAAATGTACAAAATCTATATATATAAAAACGAAATGGTGTCCGTATGTAGCTTATGGACGCGGAAACTACACAGTCGATTTACACGAATTTTTTTAAAAATTGTTTCTTATGGTCTGTAGAAGGTTCGTAAGGGGGTGAGATGCTGATGAGGGGGACGGGGGTTGCACCCCCCATACAAAAAAAAAAAAATACAAAAAATGTTATATCGCTGCACTTATACAAGCTATGATTATGAAAGTTGGTGAACTTATGCATAATGTATTGGGTGTACAACTTAAAAACCGGAATTTTTTAGCGAAATTTGATGCTTTATTGTGGAAAAATGTTACAATATATTTTATTCAAAGTATTGTCCATTGGAAGCTACAACATTTCCCCATCTTTCAGGCAATTTATGAATTCCATCCCAAAAAAATTGCGCCGGCTTGGCGGCCAAAAATGAATCGAGCCAATTTTCGATATCTTGAACTTAAGTGAACCGTATTCCTGATAGGGCATTCTGCATTGATCGGAACAAATGGTAGTCTGATGGTGCAAGGTCTGGGCTATAAGGCGGGTGAGGCAAAATTTGTATAGATTTCCCATCCGTTGTTTTCCAGGTAATTTTTGACTGGGGCAGCAATATGTGGCCGAGCGTTATCGTGGTGGAAAATGATTGACTCGTGTCTGGTAGCATACGTTGGCTGCTCTGCCTGGATTTTCTGCTTCAAACGGATCAATTGTTGACGATAGAGTTGAGCATCAATGGTTTGGCCACCTGGCAACACCTCATAATGGATCACACCTAGCTGGTCCTGACCAGGACGTTCTTTATCTTCGACATCAAAATCACCACTTTTAAACCATCGAAACCACTCACGACAGCTTGATTCAGCTGGAGCATAGTCCCCATAAACTTCTACAAGCAAACTATGACTTTCCGCAGCAGTTTTCTTTGCAAAAAAATGACCCAACAGAACCTCCCGCAAATGCTGTTTTTTTCTCCAATTTTCGAAATTATTCATCGTGAAAAATAATAATGATGCACACAAGATAAAATTGTTTTGTTGACTGATTTTGATAGCTGTCAAATGTACCTTCAAAATGACATATATATAAAGTTCGAGCTTTCACGATATTTGTTAGTACGGACATCCACCGTCAAATTCCGGTTTTTAAGTTGTACACCCAATATCTACCATTCACAATGCAAAACTTGGGGGATATTAAATGTGGGAAAATTGCATCCTCTTTACAAAAAATATACAAAATGCTATATTTCTTCACATATGTCAGATATCGTTATAAAACTTGGTACATACATGGTTGTATATTAGAGTGGTCCAAAATCCGAAAGTGTTAAAAAGTCAAGGTGCGCGCGACTTTTCTGAATCCTTGGATCCTGCTGATTACAAAAAGTGCTTTGGAACCAAAAAAAAATTGCGTTTAGATATTCCGCAACGAGCTTGAAGGTACTTTTTTAGGAATTTTCGAGTTTTCGAGTTCTCTTTTTAATTAAAACGCTATACCTTTTGAACCAGATAAAGTATTTGCAATAATTAAATTGCATTTTGTTAGGAATATTTTGAAACATGTTTTGCATCAATAATAATTAATCTACTTTTTGCCAATTTTTTTTAGCAGCACTTTAAACTTAAAAATTTGTTAATTTTTTGAGGTGTTTGCACTTTCAACAATCGATTTTTTTCTTATTTTGCTCTAGCAAATTTTTTTAAACATTTTTATATTTTTATGCATGAATTCATCTTTAAAATAATTTCAACAACTAAGCTATTAGTAACACTTTTACTCACTAAAAACTATTAAGTATAATTAAATTAGACTAAAAAAAAAATTAATTTTAGTGTTTTCAAGGCATTGAAATAAGATATCTTAATGGGATGACGTAAGATACCACTTGTTTTTTATAAAATCATTAGTTCCTAATCTTCTGAGTAAAACAACATTCTTTGCAATATCGAAATTTTTGCACTTCTTGTTATTTTTGGCAAAACAGGTTAACAGATAGTTTTCATAGATCTTCAAAAAAAACTAAAAAAAAATTTAGTCAAAAATAAACTAAAAAATAGCCATTTTCGATGTATTTGTTACTGTTGATTCCGAATTCAGTCTCAAAATTGCTCTATCTTGTACGGTTAAGGAGATATTCAAACGTAAAAGTATAAAAAACACCGTTTTTGTGTTTTTTAAAGTGATATTACAAGTCAAGGTTACTTTCAGCCACAAAAAATGGTATAGTGGTTAAAAGTGCCAGTCTGTTTCTTTAAAATTCAATTTAAATTATACCGATATCTTTTTTATTCTCGGAGTTATCCTAACTTAACAAGTTGAAAAAGTGCAAAAAAAAACGTTTTTTTATTATTTCTGCTTACGATATTTCAGAGGATTAAAGAGATATCGATTTAATTTAAATTGGGTTTTCAAGAAAAATGCCGTCACTTTTATTTTCAATACCAAGCTGAAAGTTACCTTGTCGTTATATAACAGCTTCAAAATTATCAAAAACGGTGTTTTTTTGCATTTTTAGGTTAGGATATCTCTAAAACCGTACAAGATAGAGCAATTCTGAGACCGGATTTAGAATTTTCATGAACAAATACATCTTAAATGACTATTGTTGTTTCTGTTTCACCAGGAAAATTTTAAACTCAAAGTTTTTTTTTTGGCCAAATTTGATTAAACTTTACGGTTTTTAGCAAGTAAAGTGAAGCTGGTGGCTTAGTTGTTGGAGTCAGTTGATAGATAAATTAATGCGTTAGAAAATAGAAACATAAAAAAAAATTCGCTAGAGCAAAATAAGAAAAAAATCGGTTCTTGAAAGTGCAAATACCTCAAAAAATTAACAAATTTTGAAGTTTAAAGTGCTGCTAAAATAAATTGAAAAAGACAACATTAATTATTATTAATGCAACCTGGAGATCCTTGGTTCGTCTCCCGCCCAGACCAAAAACACAAAAAGTTTTCAAACTTGGAATTTTTCAATTATAATTAATTTAGTAAAATAAATATAATTATAATAATTTTATATAAAATATATAAAATAATAATATAAAATTATCATACTTCAATTTAGAAAAAGCGCGTTGGTACTTTCATTAGTACTATACAAGCAATAAAAAACAGTCAATAAACTAACTTCACAAATATAATTATAATTACAACAAAAATAGTCTGATGAGTCTTTGTGGCGAAAGACGAAACATATGTCACTATAGCCGTGTTTTTAATCCGTTCCTTGATTTGTCATAATTATGTGTTAGAAAAAAATGCATTGATAGATTTATATGTAAATCGATCTTTGCAAATATATGACTAAAAGTTCAATTAAATAAAATCAATTTTCAATATAAAATGTCATTAAGTAACACACTTAAAAAAATTCTTAAAGTTATTTGGGAGAACACGCCCTGATAAGGTGGAAACACCTGCAATCGGTATTGAATTTGTTCCAAAGGAACAACTATACCAAATATCAATAAATAACACAAAACAACAATTATGATATATCAATACGTATTAACACACAAATAAAACTGGCAAAAAGTCGGCTTCGCAGCCGGGCAAGGCTGGTGCAGTGGTAACGACTTCTGCTACCAACCTGGAGATCCTTGGTTCGTCTCCCGCCCAGACCAAAAACACAAAAAGTTTTCAAACTTGCAATTTTTCAATTATAATTAATTTAGTAAAATAAATATAATTATAATTACAACAAAAATAGTCTGATGAGTCTTTGTGGCGAAAGACGAAACATATGTCACTATAGCCGTGTTTTTAATCCGTTCCTTGATTTGTCATAATTATGTGTTAGAAAAAAATGCATTGATAGATTTATATGTAAATCGATCTTTGCAAATATATGACTAAAAGTTCAATTAAATAAAATCAATTTTATAAAAAAATTTAATTCTTTTAGTTTTAATTTACGTCAGTTATTAGAAAGTGAACGAATGATAAATTTTTAAACAGTGTTCATAACTTTATTTTGTGAGCTTTTCCATAGTTAAGTTTAATTTCATGGAATTCCATTTAATGTAATTGAAAACGAGGCCTAAAAATAAGAACGCTTAAATTTCGGTGCAACTGAAAAGACTTTTTTTAATATGATTTTTAACTGCTTCGTCTACATTTTGCGTACACAGTTCAATTTGATGCAACCCTATCAATTTAGTCGGAATAAAAACTAACTTTAATGATTGATTACCCACTGACTTTAAATTACAATTTTAAAAATATTAGTTTTGTAATTTTTGCATAAAAAAATAATGATTAACAATTTATAACACACTTTCATTGTGAACTGAGGAATATTTGGAAAACATAAATTGTTATTCTTTAGAATCGTTAAACGTCAGCGATATACTGAAATGATTGTAGTTTATGAAGGAAATTTTACCAGAAAAGCGGTCATTATCATAATTACAACTCAAAGTTCAAAATTCAAGACCCGTCTAAAAAAAAATTTAAAACTAGTGCAATTAAGTATATCTACACTTAACCTCCAAAGACTTAACCGTCAAAAAACATTTTAGCGAATGTTAGCGTCACGGATGTTATGGACAGCCCCTAGGCAACGGTAGAAATGTCAATTAAGAACTTAAAAATTACTTGAAAAAGTCCAGTTTTTGCAAACAAATATCCATTGTCATCCTTATTTTAATTGATTTGTTGAAAAAATTGCATTTCTAACATCCAAATTTAGTTTATTTTTTCTGAAAAGTGAATTGTCAAAGTTAGGTAACGTTGGAAAATCTAATCAACAGGTCTCAACGTTGCGTACCGCTATGTCTAGAGTTTGATACAGGGTGCTCCATCTTTTATGTCGGTATGTAAACATTGAATAACTTTGAGAAAAAACAACCGATTTCTATAAGTGATGTATTTTTATTCAGTTTGGTTCTTAACAATTTTTTTGGACTAGTTTTTGAAAACAATATCAATTAAGTGGCCACCTTTATTACAATTACAAAATGACTCCTTTTTTCTGAGTTTGCCATTACCTTTCCGAGCATCTCGGGTGTTATAGCGTCGATTCGGTGTGAAGCGATCCATAGCAAAAATTGTACTGAATTGACGTTTCCAAAACATATCTGATGCAATCAATCGGTTGGTAAATGTGAAAGTTATTCAGCGTTTACATACCGACATAAAAGATGGAGCACCCTGTAGATTTTGACAGCCGTCACGTTTCGGAACGCTACGTGTTGACTAATTCCAGCTTTAGAAATGAAATTCGTAGAAAAACTTTTGCAATTGTTTTCTTTTTTACTGTTTGTGTTCATATTTTGGATATGGAGCTAAATACATAACTTCCGTTTTGTACGGGATATGTGTGACCACATTTACTATGATCCTGGACACATTTTTTAATCCAAAAGAAAAATATTAAAAGTTGAAAACACAAACGGCAGTAATCAACTCCCTCAACACATGTGTCGTCAGATTTTTTTATCTCACCAAACCCGTTCCTGATAATCTTTAAAAATGTATGTACCTATCTCATCTTTACCAGCCAGTTGCAGAATGTTGAGTTTTTGTTACGCGCGGTTCTATATCCTGTTACAAATGACAAAAATTCAAAAATTTCAGTATACAAATAAATTGGAAAAACTAGCATGAAATTGTGTGTCCGGCTAGTTCTATCTAAGGTTGTGTTTCTCCCATTATTAAGAACGCGTTATCATAGAAAAATTCATACTTATATGATAGATTGAAATCAGAAGCAAAAACAAACACTGACTTCCTAAACGTCAAATACAAAAATTAAAATCAACTTAATGTGGCTGGATCTTAAACCACTTGCGCGCACATATCCCACCCATCCATGAGCAATTAAACGCGATAAAATAAATTATTGAATTGCTCCCTAACGCAGCCATGTACCCCCTTAACACTTACCCATTTCCCACCTCAGCATTCCTTTAATTTAAAAATTTAGTTATTCATTTTTTTTTTTGGTTTAGATTTAGTTTAATTCATATTTCGTTTTTTTTTTTTTTTTTTTGTTTTTAAATCTTATTTTGGTTCTTAGTAATAGTTTAACAAAACTAAAGTTTGTAAATTATCGTACGCGTACTCCCCCTTACTATGAAAATAATGTTATTATTACCGAATAACGGCGAAATGAAAATTTTGATAATATAATAATTATGTAATCAAAAAAATATGCTAATAAAAAAAATACTAATGTAATAATAATACTGAAAAAATATAATACTTAAACTGCCGTATGTGCGATGTAGCTGCAGTCTTTTCGTTGCATGTTTACCGCTGTTGTTTGCTGCTATAAATCTCGTTGTTGTTGTTATCTGCATTGAATATCGCTGTTGTTGTTTTTTCTATTGCTGTTTTCTTTCGTCGTTGGGGATTATCGTGAATCAAGATTCCCGGGGAATTTTCTTAAACTGCAATAGAGAATGCACGGCAGTTTGAGAAAATTCCCCGGGAATATTTATTCACGATAGCCCCCGTTATGTTTGCAGCTTTGATAAATTATATTCAAACGTTGTTTACCTTTTGTGTTTATTTTAATTTTAAATCAATTGGTTTATGACAATCTTTTATTTGTATTAATTGTCATTAATTTTTATGTTTCATTGTTAGGTGGGCAATCATTCTGTTGATTAATTTGCGTTTCATTTCTGCTTCATTTCATGTCATTTTTTTTTTTACTGTCACATTCTTTAGGCCAGTGGTCGGCACGCCATAGCTCAATTGAGGAGAGGCACTTCACACGCATGCTTAAGCTGGAACTACATGCAACGCGTCGTCGCGTTATCGCGGCACACGCTTCTGTCAGAAAAAGTTGAAACCCTGCATTCGTATGGAGTGAGCTACATAACACAACGCGTTGAAAGTCAAAAAGCATATGACGCAAAAAGTTGAGCAACTTTCTACTTTTTCTACGCGTTCTCGCGTCAATCTGTCAATTTTGTCAACAATCAGCTGAACAGCAGTTCATGCGAATTGAAATAAATAAAATAATTAAAAAAAATCGTAAGAAAAGATGATGGATGAGCAACTTATTAAGTTGGTGAAACAAAATAAAGTAATTTATGTAAATTTTGTTTTAAAATTTTTCAACTGTCAGCTGTTGTCACAAAAAACTTTGACGCGAGGAAGCGCGGCATGTAACTCGAAAAACGAGACGCTTGAAAAGCCGTGACGCGGTAAAGCGACGACGCGTTGCATGTAGTTGCAGCTTTACGCTCTTTCATTCAGTTGTCGCAAAACCATCGACAAAGCAACATCGAGCGCATCTGTCGTTCTGTTGTCTTTTTTATGTTTTTTATGCACATGAAAAAAATTTCTTTACAGCTATGACAAATTCTGAAAAATATTTTGTTTCATACTTTTTGTGACTAGGTTCAAATTTTCAGTTTAAGAAACGCTCAGATAAACTTTTTAAAAACTATACAAAAACTTTTAGGGTTGCCACCAGTTTTTTTTTTAAATTTTGCTTAAACCATATATTTAAAAAAAAATTAAATTTTAGTCTTAAAACGCCTAAATAAACTTAAATCAAAAATATTTTTAGGGTTGCCACCTGGTTACTTTAATAAAATCAAAATTTTCTTTCAATAAATTGCTAAGATAATCATTTTCTAACTATAAATTCACATCTTGGGTCCAAAAACAACGAAATAAAAATTTAGAGTTGCCATATAAGGGCTGCCAGACGTTAATTCGCAAAATTGAGTTTCTTGGTTAAGTTTCTTTATTGAAAAGTTATATTTTCGACCAAAAAGCTTACAGTAATTTTTTAGGATTATCACCTGGTTTTTTTAATAAAATGAAAATTTTGTTTCAATAAATTACTAAGATCATTATTTTCACCCTATAAATTGACATCTTGGATCCAAAGACAACGAAACAAAGATTTATGGTTGCTATGTTAGGGTTGCTAGACTTTTTTAACTATCTGTACCATCTGCAGCCATCTGACCGTTCTTGAAATCAAGAACTTCAACTTAATTTCAAAAAAGTATGATTTTAACATAACGTTGGAAAATAACCAGGTGGAAACACTAAAAATATAAGGTAATGTTGGATTTTTAAAAAGTTTATCTAAGCGCTTTAAGACCAAAATTTTATTTTTTTTTTTTAAATATATGGTTTAAGCAAAATTTACAAAAAAAAACCAGGTGGCGACCCTAAAAGTTTTTGTATGATTTTTAAAAAGTTTATCTGCGCGTTTCCTAAACTAAAAATTTGAATAAAATAAAAAAGAAAGAATAAAAATAAAATATTTTTAAGAATTTCTCATAGCTGTAGAGAAATTTTTACATGTGCGTAAAAAGACAACAGAACTACGGATGCGCTCGATGTTGCTTTGTCGATGGTTTTGCGACAACTGATTGAAAAAGCATAAGAATGCGTGTGAAGTTTCTTTTCACAATTGTGCTATGGCCTGTTGACTACTAGCGTAAGAAGACAGAACTATGCTTGCACTCGATGTTGATTTTGCAATGATTTTTCGGTTTTAACGCATATTTTTTTGCAATGAATATCTTTTCTGTGAACATTTTTTTTTTTCAGTGCATTCTCTCTTCTCTCACTAACACACTCTCAAATTTATTTTTGCCGACCCCTGCTTTAGGCACTCTTCAACTGTGACATTTTAGGTTTTCATCTTGTTTTTTTGTTTTGTTTCTTCTCCCGTACTCAGACAGCTGAAACGAACCGGAATGTACTGGCGCTCCGCTAACCTTTCAGGTCTCGGGCACATGTCACTATTTTGCTTGTAATTAGAACTTCTTTTCTTTTATATTTCATATATTGGTTTTTTTTTTTATTAATGTAAATGAAATAATAATCTTTTTTTTTTAAGAATTTTTAAGTGTGTAATCCAAAAATTTTAACATAGTTTTGCATAAATGCAACGATTTAACACCTTTTGTTTAGTTCATTTTTTGTGATTTACAGCCAATTTGTTAAGCACAAAATTAGTTTTTTTTATAAAATTACGTTTCTATATTAGTCAATTTTGGAATTTTAAACACTTTTTTTTTGTCTTAACCAAAATATACATTTGCATTTAATCGCCCGATATTTTCATCTGCCAATTTGCATTTGATATAATATGCGCATTATTTAAATTTTAAGAATTACAAAAATAATCTTTATGATGTAATGGGGGGTGAGTAAATATTCCCGGGGAATTTTCTCATACTGCCGTGCATTCTCTATTGCAGTTTAAAGAAATTCCCCGGGAATCTTGATTCACGATAACCCCCAATATACAAGTACATCTGCCATTTTGGCAACTGGCTGATGCAATAATTTTTCCTTTGTTCTTTACCTAACGTTGCTAACTGGCACTAACATACTCACAGTATTCAATACTGATCACCTCATATGCCATCAGAAAAAAATTTGCAAAATTGCGCTCTTTTCAAAGTGCCATAATTTTAATAGACGGGAGAGAGACAAGAATAGTATCACTAAATATGTCAAGTTTTCTGCGAGAGTGTACGTGAAAGTACTAATAAAGAATTTGACGATGAATAAAGGGTGTTCCTCAATTTAGGTACGTGGTATAATTTCCAATTACCCCAGTAGACAAAATGATTGAATGATGACATTCGAAACCCAGTCAACAAATTATTTGAATAGCAATATCCGTAACATTTTTTATATTTCGCTGTGTTGGACATTTTTCCAGCGGATGTTATTTTCAAGGTACCAGCATTTTTTAATATTCCGGGCGAAGCCGAGGGAATTTCAAACTAGAGTTTGCCGTGGAATCTCACCTGCTAAAATACCTTTAAAGTAAACTGATTTTTCGAATTAAGACATATTTCCAAAAACCCGGACGAAGTCGAAATTTATTAATTAAAATAACTTTTTCAATTTGAAGCCGAGAGTATTTTGAAATGCAAATGTATCCTTAAACCTGGCGATGTAAAATATCTATGAAACAAGAAAAAAATCATGCAAATCGGACAAATGGTTCTCGAGTTATGGAGCCACAGACAGACAAACAGACGTTGTTAATTAATTATTATTATAGGCTGAATTGGTCAGTGAAATAATATGTAAAAAATAGTAAAAACGACTATTTTACATTTACTCAATACGTTTCGGTGTTATGAATGTCACCTTCATCACACGGTGCTCTTGAACAGTCGATAGGTTTTTTGGCTATGTGGAGAAAATCTGTGAATGGGGTTTCATTTGTATTAGTTTAGTGGTCTGAAAAATGCAAACCCCGAAATCGTAGCTGATCATCCCCGCGAAATATCGCAAAAAAACAAATCAGAATAAAAAACGCAACGAACAAATATAAAAATAGTTATATTTAATGTATTTTGCAATTCTAAATCTGAATCCGTCCTTAAAATTGCTATATCTCATATAGTTTTTGAGATATCTTAGCATAAACAAGGAAAAGACCGTTTTTGCTATATTTTGAAGCTATATAACTATAGTATAGAACATTCATAAGCAGAATTCGATACATTATCTAAAAGATCCAATCTTTTTCTTTAAAACCGCATTTAAATTACGTCAATAACTTAATTTTTCTCCAAAATATTGTAGACCGAAATAATGTGAAAACACGTTTTTTGCACTTTTTTAACATTTTAGGTTAGGATATCTACGAGAAAAATAAAGATATCGACATTATTTGAATTATGTTTAGAAGATTGATTAGAGCTTTCCATTTCTGCATCAGAATTTACGGATATACGTCCTGTCATATAGCTCCAAAACACAGCAATAAATCATAGCATCGGTTTTTTTTCCTTGTTTAGGCTAAGATATCTCAAAAACCAAATGAGATACAGCAATTCTAAGGCTGGATTCGTATTCAGCATTGCAAAATACATTTAAAATAACTATTTTTATATTTGTTTGTTGCGTTTTTTTTCTGATTTTTTTTTTTTATTTTATATGCGATTTGTTTTTTTGCGATATTTCGCGGGGATGATCAGCTACGATTTCGGGGTTTGCATTTTTCAGACCACTAAACTAATACAAATGAAACCCCATTCACAGATTTTCTCCACATATTCAAAAAACCTATCGACTGTTCAAGAGCACCGTGATCAGGGATAGTTATTAAATCTTTAAACAAAAAGAAAACAATATTTAAAACAAACATTTTTGAAAAATGAAAACAAAAACTTACAGGAGAAATAAAATTAAAAAACAAAAGCAAACAAATAAAATTATCAAAGATTTTAAATATCAAAATTAAACACTGCCGGTAACTGAACGAACATTTTGAGTTTAAAGTGCAATATGATAGCTGCAACTAATGTTGTCTTTATCTTCTTTTGTGTTCATTCAGACGTTGTGTTTTATATAGTAGTATGATATGATAATGTACTATGTGTATATATCGTTTTTTAATTTTTCCTTAAATTTTACTGTGCAACTCCATGACTAACAGCTGACGAACAAACAATGCACACAAATATCAAAACAAAGCAATAAAAAAGTACTACGAAAAGATTTAAAATCAGTATCCATTATCTATCTCTGTCTATCTTTTTCTATCTCCCGCATATTTGCTCTTATACATAAATTTGCCAACCCTTGAAAAATTCTAAGTAAGAGAAGGAGCAAGAGAGTAAAAAATAAGAAAACGGAATCTTTTTTAAAAAACATCGATTGTATTACGCAACAGCTTTTACATTTGTTTTGCTTTGATTGCTTGTGATAGTTTTTTTTTTTTTTTTGTATTTATAGTCTAAGACACGGCAGTAAAAAAACGTATAGATCAAATTTTTAGTTAAAACCTAATTTTTACATATAATTTAGAAATGGGGGAATATATTTTTGCTGGGTTGCCTCTCAAAATGTGGCCGCAAGTATTATCAAATTGCGATAACTTATGAACCGTGAGTCTCACGGGGAAAAGTGTCAAAATCTTTTTTATGAAGAGTCATTTGCTCTACATGTAATTTAAGAATCTATAATGTAAGTATATAAAAATGAAATGGTGTCCGTATGTAGCTTATGGACGCGGAAACTACACGATCGATTTACACGATTTTTTTTTTTTTTTAATTGTTTCTTATGGTCTGTAGAAGGTTCTTAAGGGGGTGATATGCCGCTGAGGGGGACGGAGGTTGCATCCCCCATACAAAAAAAAAAAAAATACAAAAAATGCTATATCTCTGCACTTATACAAGCTATGATTATGAAAGTTGATGAGCTTATGCATGATGCATCTCGTTAGCTTAATATGGAAAAGGCGTAACTCACATTTTCAATACTTTACAGGAGAAGGAAAAAACTGAATAAAATTTGATACGCCAAACATTTAAAAAAACTTTAAATGCAATTTACAACAAAAACTATCAACAATTTTGATTCTAGATTTTTTTTTATTTTATTAGTTTTTTGGGTAGTTTTGTGTGTTAGGTCTCTTCTTTTTAAAATTTTTTTAAAAAAAAGTGAGTTAGGGCTTTTTACAATAAATCAAAAATTATGAATAAAATTTAAGTTATTCAATATAAAATGAAGAGGAACACCTTAAAAAAGAAAGCTTATTGGATTGGACAAAAATTTTAACGAAAATGTTTATGTTTTGTAGGGAAGATTATCATAAAAGTGGTGACAATCAGCAGGTAACAACAATTTATAACATTAAAATGTACATCAAGTAAAGTTTATGATAATAAAGTACCCACAGCAACCAAACTCATAGACGCTATTGATGTTTTTCCATCTGTATACCTTGATACTCTTCGTATTGACTATGAAACCTTCGGGTGACTTACGGGAACCTTCGGATGCCTTAGTAAACTATCAATTAAGTCTTGTTGATAGTCCGCCATATTCTTTAAATATCTAGGAATTCTTTGTTTTGATTTGAAGCCTTCGGGTGAACTTCTGGAACCTTCGGGTGTCCCAAAAAACTACCAGTTAGACCATTTTGATAGTGCACCAATGATATTTTCCCTCTAATATACCGAAATATTCTTCGTTTTGACTATCAAGCCTTCGGGTGGCCTTTGAGAACTTACTGGTGTCTTAGAAAACTATCGAATAAGGTTCATTGATAGTCTACCGTAGATGTTTTTCCTCTATTATGCCCAGATATTTTTCGTTTTGACCAGAAAACCTTCGGATGGCTTTCGGGAACCTTCGTTTATAGTACAAAAACCTTCCCATATTTGAGATACACTCACTGCCAAGTTTTCAGCTTAATTAACCGAATAGTTTCTGAGTGATTTTAACACTTTTTAATCGCTACATATTGTGAGTTAGGGCTTTTTTCTTTCAAGAATTTTTTTTTATGTGTTAGGGCTTTTTTAAAATTGACTATAACTTGGCTATTTTTGATATTATCATGCCTAATTTTTGTAGGGAGGTGTATTAGAGAGTGGCCAACCAGAATGGACAAAAAAGTCAATTTCGAAAAAATTTGAGTTCCGCCTTTTCCATATTAAGCTAACGATATGCTACAAAATGCTATATTTCTTTACATACGTCTGATATCGTTATAAAACTTGGTACTTACATGATTGTATATTCTATTTACCATTCACCTTGAAAAATTTGGGGGAGGGGGGTGAGAAGGGGGAGTTGCACCTTTCATACAAAAAATATATAAAATGATATATCTGTGTACATATGGGAGCTATGATTATAAAAGTTGATACATGGATCCTTGGTGATTGGAAGAGAGGGACGAAGGAGATGGATGGGACTTCATAAGTAAAGGGCATTGGGAACGGGCGAACGAAGTCGCAACGGGGCCAGCTAGTTATTTATTAAAAACCAATTTTTTTACGCAATAAACAATAAACGTAAAAAAATCGGTTTTTAATAAATAACTCCTAAATGGTATTTTTTTTACATGTAATGAAAATTACTTGTAAAGCATATGACTCTCCATAAAAAATATCTGGGCACTTTTTCTCGTGCGACTCACGGTTAATAAGTTATCGCAATTTGATACACGTAATAAAGGGTTTTTCAAAAAGAGCGCTACAAAAGTTTTTTTTAAATAAAACAAAAACGGTTATGGATATCAATGAAATTCTTTATTCCTGTGAAAGTACATTCGATGCCATTATATATGGAACTCGATTTCTTTTGCATGGCCACCACGGGCACGCTTGCAGAAGTCCAATTTTCGACAGTTTTCAAGCATAAATCGGCCGATACTGCTGCAATTTCACGATCGATATTCGTACGAAGTTCATCAATCGTCGCTGGCTTGTTGGCATAGACCATAGACTTGACGTAGCCCCACAGGAAAAAGTCCAACGGAGTCAAATCGCACGACCGAGGCGGCCAATCGACTGGGCCATTTCGTGAGATAACACGTTCACCAAACTTGGTTTTCAATAAATTGATTGTGACATTCGCTATGTGGCTTGTGGCATCGTCCTGTTGAAACCACATATTGTCCAAGTCCATATCATCCAATTCGGGCCAAAAATATTCGGTTATCATTGAACGGTAGCGATTCCCATTCACAGTAACGTGCCGGTCTTGATCATCACGGAAGAAGTAATGCCCAAAGACGCCGCCGGCCCATAAACCGCACCAAACCGTAATTTTTTCGGGATGCAATGGTGACTCATGGAGTACGTGTGGATGGCTGCCTGACCAATAACGCATATTTTGCTTATTGACAAAGCCATTCAGCCAGAAATGAGCCTCATCGCTGAAGATGATTTTTCGATGAAAATCAGAATCATTTTCAAGTTGTTGCTCAGCCCAATTCACGAACATACGACGCTTCTGGTGGTCAAGCGGCTTCAGTTCTTGCGTCAATTTGATTTTGTAAGGATGTAGGCCAAGATCTTTTCGCAAAATTTGCCACAACGACGTCACAGAGATGCCCAATGCTTGAGAACGACGTGTGAGAGACACATTTGGGCTTTCTTGAACTGAAGCCTCAGCGGCAGCAATATTCTCGACACTACGGGCACTTCTTTGTCTCACTGGCACGGGAAAATTTTGTACTGTGCCTGTGGATTCAAATTTTTTCACTAGACGCTCAATTGTTGATCCGGTAGGACGATTATGACGACCATAAATTGGACATAGCTCTCTTAAAGTTGAGGCCACTGACTCCGAATTTCGGTAGTAAATTTTAGTAATTTTTACTCGTTGTTAGCTCGTATATCTTTCCATGATGATATGGCAAACCTTACTGAAGAGAAATGTCAAGAGAGCGGGAAAAAATATGGCGCCGTTTGCTGTCCCTATCGGTCTAGTTTTGTAGCGTGCCTATTGAAAACCCCTTTACTTGCGGCCACATTTTGGTAGGCAACCCGCCAAAAATATGTCCCCCCATTCATAAATATATGTAAAAACTTGATTTTAACTAAAAACGCGATCGATACGTTTTTTTACTGCCGGATCTCGTACTATTAGGATTTGTATCTTATAAATGTTTTATTCCGAAAAAAATATGTTTTTGTTGTTGTTGACAAAAAACAAGCAAAATTTACAAAAATAATGCACTAAAATAACAAATAAAACAAAAAATAAAATAAAAACAACAGCAGCAGCACAATTATGTAGTAAAACAAATGTTTTCAAACGCTGCGTGTAAAGCTAAAACTCGTCCAGGCACTCGTCCACACTCTTAATTATCTCTTTCCTAAAAACCAAACAGTGAGAGTTCTAAGCAGAGTTCGTGTGCGATTTGCACTCTTAAATTTTTGAAGAGTACGATCGAGTTTCATACTCCAAAAAGTGAAAAGAAACAAACAGATTGAAATGTTCGATCAATGGCGAGTGTTCGTAAATACAAGCCACTTTTTGCAGACCTCTGGTACACAACTACTATAACCAACTGTAACAAAACCAGCTTTTAGAAAAGCAAAGTCATTTTTAAGCGCTGGCTCTTAGACTATAATTGATATCCTTGGAAACATTCCCAACTCATTAAGGTTACGCTCGGTAATACCAACTTTTGTGTACTTGTCTATCGTACCACTAACAAATTCGACCATCAGATACTAAATGGTTAATCTTAGATTCATCAGACCAAGTAAACAACTTCCATTGAACTACGCACCTAATGCACCTTTGCAAAATTTGAGCGATGTTTGCGATGCTAGCAGAAAGCATACTTTTGTACTTTAGTTTTAGCCTTCATATTATCTTTCTCCAGGGATCTTCGCATTGTTTGACAGGAAACATTAAGGCTAAGACCTTCGGATTATTCTTTATGGGCATGCACGGCATTGTCAACTCCTCCAGACACGATTAGCCTCTTGACCATTCTCTTTGTATTGGGCCTTAGTGTTCGCGGCCGTCCATTCTTTCTCTTACTAGCTGCAAATCACAAGATTTCTAAGCTTAGAAACAAGCCCATCGAAGCATTGAAGTTTTTTTTTGATTTGGCGCATTGATTTTCCATCTTGCATTTCAAATTCAATAACATCATGAGTTGTGGCATCGATTACATTCCGCATTTTTTTTTTTCTACAATAAATTGTTTCATTAGGTCATAAATTCTTCACTATTCCTTTTAAATTATATGGTTTTAGAGAAAAAACTTTTAAATTAAAGAATCAATTTTGACACGCTAACACAATCGGGAGGAATATTGCAATAAATAATTCAATTGCAAAACTGTTCATTAAAATTTGCAAGTAACATTATAAAATGCAATAATACGATATTGATTTTAAATAACTTTTGTTCATACGCTGATCGCTAATACAGCAACAATAATAAAGGATTTAAAAATCAACGCCAACTATTTTCATTTGAAGTTTAAAACAACATTTGTTGCTTCAAGTTTTTTTATGAACGGTAAATATCCAAATGAAGAAAATCATCTTTCAGGTTCAACGTTCTGCAATGGCCTTGGTCAAGATGATCAAAAAAGCCAAGACTGCTATTCAAGCATACATCTCTCAATTCGAAATTTGGCATCTTAAAAACCCAACTGCTTCGGAAAAATTTTTGGAATTTTTGATAATCAACAATCCGTAGAAATGGTCTTAGTCTGCTCATCACTAAATAGCCTCCATCTTCTCCGTTAGAAAATAAGTCCACTTTCTTTATTAAAACATCAGACATACATATGTATAGTTAAGTATTCTGTTCGCACTTTAGATAAAATTTGCAAAAGTTCTTTGCAACTTTTCTTTTAAATTTTTGGTTTTTCTGTCTTGTTTATTGCTGACATTTTCATCACCTTCAGAATAAGACTCTTCTAATAATATGAACAAAAGGATTTCCAATCCATTCAAAATATTATTAAGGCACGGTTCTTGAAAAAAATGGATAACTTGATTTGTAGTGTCCGGCCGAAGGTCACTTTTTGACCGAAGGCGCTTAATCGGTTTTTTAATAAACCTTCGGCCGTAGCCGAAGGTTCATTTATTTTATATTTTTTTACCCTACTCTCAAGGATATATTCAATTTGTATGCATTATCAGGCCAAATGTAACACACTTAGCGCCGATTTTGCATTGTTCAGATGCAAAAGGTTTTTGCAAAATGTTTTCCCTAATTTGATCCACTAGTTTTTAGCTCAGAAAATTTGCATAAGTTGTTTTCGTACAAATTATATTCTATTTAAAAGTATTTTCTTGACCTTTAGCACCCGATTTCTCAGGAAGGCTTCTCAAGGTTTGACTAGAACAAAAGATCATACCTACTATCGGAAGACCAAAAAACTGATTTACTCGACCTTTTGTATCCGATATCTCACGAAGGCACCACCATTTATCATCCGACTTTGTTCTGCAAGGACTCGAAATTTTTGTACTGACAAAAAATAATTAATAATGAACTCTTTAATTTTTCGGTCCGGAAAAATTCTTTATATGTTATTGAGAGATACCCTTATTTTACTGGCTTATAACTCGGAAAGTAGGAATAGAATTGAAAATATAGAGCTTTAAGGGTGATCTTACCTATCCAAATGCCATAAAAAAAATTAAATTTTGCTATTTACTGTTTTTGTTACATAGCTTTAAGTATATCTCAAAACAATGATTTTTGTACTTTTGAGCAAGGATAACTTAGGATTCTGACATAATAGAAAAAAACAAAGTTCAGATTCGTAATTAGAATCCCAATCCACTATAAACGGCCATCATTTTGTTTAAAAGTTTTTTTTTTTTAATAAACAAGTTGCTTTATGCTTGAAGTTATAAACATTCGGCTTCGGCCAAACATTCGGCTTATTTTTGAGGCCGAAGGTGCGAAGATATATAAATAGATTTTTTGGTTGAATTACGCTGCCGTTCAACTTCTAAATTCGTCAAAGCTACCGTCTGCGGCTAACATAAACTTAAAAAAGTTACTCCAGTGCTTCTTTGCCATCTCTTTGTTATATCTCTTCACCTTAAATAACTTTTTTAGCTCTCCAGGGAACTTTTTATATTTTATTTGTTATGGTGTATTTAATACCTGTACCGATTTTCAGCTTTCCCCTAATTATTGCAATATCAGACGATAATTTGCCTGGAGGTTAAGAATGAAAAAAAAAAAACAAAATCAAAAAAATTCTATACGCCTTGAAATATTTATCAAATTATTGTGATGCAATAGAAAACTCCTAATAGACAATATAATAGAAGCATATTTTATTTGTATAAGATGTTTGTTTATATAAAAACACTGAGCTACAATAGAAATATGTATCATAGTGGAAAAATCTTACAACATAATTCTTAATTCATAAAATAATATTGTATATCAGAATTTCAGTGATCATGAAAATGATTTTCGGTGTTCATTTTATTTTAGTTTTTAATACAACGAATACGAATTCGAACATTAATTCTTAGTATTAAAAAATAAGCATGCAAATAAGCAAATCTTTTATTAATAAAATAATTTAATTTTGTAAACCAAATTTACCTTACACGGATATATATGGTACAAACCATGTGTAAACGATCAAGAAATTTGTTCATGGCATCCGATTTGGCTATAAATTGGCATAAGCAATAGCTGCATAGTGGAAAAAATTACTACCAAATATTTTTTCAAAATTTAAAAAAATGGCGGAGATATGGGACTTTGAAATTTTTAGGTTAGTTTTTTTTGAGAAGCTATAACTTCGGTTGCATTTATCCAATTTTCAATTTTATAGTGTTAAATGATTTGTCTTAAAACAGGCTTTAAAATAAAAATTAGCAAACATTTTTTTTATTTTTTTTATATAGTTTACACTGAAAAAAAAAATTTAAATTGAGTTTCCCAAAATACGTCCTTTTTAATATTTTTTTATTTTTCTTGTAAAAAAAGCTACAAGTGTAACTTACTAGTCCTCCAAAAATTGGAGTGGGCCTGCCAGTGGTTCTCCAGAAAAACAATAAAATGTAGCATCTTCCCCAATTTTTCAGTACATTTTTTTTAATATAAAATTTTTATTAAAAAAAAATTTCAAATGCTGAAAATAGTTTATTGACTGTTTTTTTGCTTGTATAGTACTAATATAAGTACCAACGCACTTTTTTCAAATTCAAATTAACGTTTAATTAAAAATTTCAAATTCAAAAAAATTGAACTGAAAAATTGCGGCAAAAGCTACATTTTATTGTTTTTCTGGAGAACCACTGGGAGGCCCACTCCAATTTTTGGAGGACTGGTAAGTTACACTTGTAGCTTTTTTTACAAGAAAAATAAAAAATATTAAAAAGGACGTATTTTGGGAAACTCAATTTAAATTTTTTTTTTCAGTGTAAACTATATAAAAAAAAATAAAAAAAATGTTTGCTAATTTTTATTTTAAAGCCTGTTTTAAGACAAATCATTTAACACTATAAAATTGAAAATTGGATAAATGCAACCGAAGTTATAGCTTCTCAAAAAAAACTAACCTAAAAATTTCAAAGTCCCATATCTCCGCCATTTTTTTAAATTTTGAAAAAATATTTGGTAGTAATTTTTTCCACTATGCAACTATTGCTTATGCCAATTTATAGCCAAATCGGATGCCATAAAAAAAATCTTGATCGTTTTGAAATGGTTTGTACCATATCATACCTTAATATCTGCACACAACTCAATACCATATTTCATAACATATGAATAAATTGCAATATAAAATTTTAATTTATATATATATGGAAGAAAATTATTTTTTGAGTGCAAAATCAAAAAACAGAAACCATATGTTTATTCGAATCATCTTTAATTGTCAGAAATTATTTTAATTTTTGCAATATGTTTAACTATTTTTATTAACTTATAATACTTTAATACTAATATAAAAAGGTTTCCAAGTTTTATTTTATACTTTGAGTGAATATTTAAATGCATATTGTTTATTACACTTTAGTCCCGAAAATATTTATTGTGCCTCCTCCTTTTCCTTATTTTCATCTGCGGTTTCCTTTTCATTAGACTGAAAATACAAATACGTTTGTTTTTATATATGTTGTTTTTTATAATAAATCATATATTAAAATAACATTCTTGAAAAATGTAGAATATCTTACTATAAAAAATTGTTTCTGTTTATCTTTGGACCTTGACGTAATTTTTACTAATCAACATGAAAACAAGAAAAATGAATGCATAAATTATAAATTTAACTGCATACAATAATAGAATGCACCTCTTTAATTTAACATGATGTATGTATGTATTCTCCTTTAACTCCTAGGAGGAGCATAGGGCCAATATGAAACATCTCCATTCGTCGCGATCACTTGAGATGACTTTGATCTCTTGCTTCGACTTTCCCGATTCTTAAATTTCCTTTTCCAGCGACCTTTTCCATTTGGTTTTGGGTCTACTACGTGCTCTACTGCCTTGTGGATTCCACTCAAGAGCCTGGCAACAAACTTCGCTGTGTGGTTTCCGGAGAGTGTGACCAATCCATCCCCATTTGCGCAGCTTGACCTCGTTTGCTATAGCCCTCTGATTGCATTTTTGATGTAGCTCGGCATTTGATATAGTGCGAGGCCATCAAATCTTTAGTGTGCGCCTTAAGCATTTGTTGACGAATACTTGCAGCTTGTTCGTTAGTTGTTCAGTAACAAGCCATGTTTCGCACCCATATAACAAAACCGATTTCACATTCGAATCAAAAATGCGCACTCTCGTTTTAGTGGATATAACGGGTGAAGACCATATTTTGTTCAGTTGAGCAAACGCGCCCTTTGCTTTTGCTATTCTTGAGTTGATATCCTCTTTTGCTCCACCATCCATGGAGATAATGCTGCCTAAATACGTGAAGCTATCGACGTTTTCGATGTCATCACTGCCAGCTCTAAACGTGATGTCTTCCCTGTTTGCGTTTAACTTCATGCTTTTAGTCTTGGATACGTTGATTTTTATGCCGGCCTTTTGTGATTCCAAGACAAGGTCTTCAATTTTGCTTTGCATATCGGAATGTTTGCACGATAAGAGGCATATGTCTTCAGCGTAGTCGAGATCTTCCAGATGTTCGGTAAAGTTCCATTGGATACCCCTTTTGGCCTTGCTAAGAGCTTTATAAAGGATATCATCAAGAACGATAAGGAAGAGTGATGGTGATACGAATAGTAGACACCCCTACCGTACGCCTGAATTAGTGGTTAATGGTGACAACAACACGTTGTGTAACACACTGCATTTAAAGCCTTCATATTGTGCACGTACTAAGTTTATGGCTTTTGCGGCAATACCTCTTCGTTGCAGTGAAACCCAGATGTTTTCTCGGGAGACACTGTCGAAGGCAGTGCTATAGTCTACGAAGACAAGTTGAAGTGCAGCACGCCACTCGCATGATTGTTCGACAATTATTCTGAGGGTGTTGATTTGATCCACGCATGACTTGTATATCCAAAGACTGAATAAACGAAATGAAATGATCGGTTCGCCGGAATCATGCTTGCTGCTTTCGAATGGCCGAATGCCTCTATAGTTTTGGCACTCGCTTAGGTCACCTTTTTTCGGCAGTTTGACTAACATGCCATGTAGCCAATCTTCTGGCAAACGCTCTTCGCTCCAGATTTTGGTGAGCAGAGGATGGAGAATTTTAGCTGATGTTATGGGGCATGCCTTTAGCAGTTCAGCTGTTATTTGATCTATACCGGCGGCCTTGTTGTTTTTCAAGCTTTGGATAGCTTTCACTATTTCATCGATTGTAGGCGGTGGTGTTTGTGTTCGACTACTACTGCGAGTCACTGCGACAGTTGTAGTTGGTGATTCTAGTTGCGGGGATGTGGTAGACATGGGATTTAGTATATCACAAAAATACTCTTTCCATCTCTTTAGTTGGTCGTCCGCGGATGTTAAGAGATTTCCATTTTTATCTTTGATAGGGCGGTTCTGTAAGTTTTCTGCCAGATAATCTGCGGGTGATATCGTAAAGCTGCCTGAGATTTTGAGCATTTGCAGCGCTTTCGGCTTCGCTCGTGAGGTCGTTATACATTCTTCTTTTGTCTTGTTAAAGACCTTTTCGAGGACTTTATTCTGCGCTCTAGTTTTGGCGTCGTCTCTCAATTTTTTCGCGCTTCTTCTTTTTTCAACAAGACCCCCACATTTCCTCGCTCATCCAGTGCTTCTTGTTCGGAAGTCGAAACCCAAGTATTTTTTCACTGGAGTTTAAGAACGCCGTCTTAACTGCCGTCCATGATTCAATGCTTCCACCACAATCGAACGGAGCTGTTTTAAGTTCTTCTACGAAAGATCTGCGTATCTCGTCGTTCTTAAGCTTAAGCACGTCGATTTGTTTTGCTACAGATTGTTCACTGGGACGTTTATTAGCGGCAAGTTTTAGTCGAATGACCGCGACGAGAAGATGGTGGTCGGAGCCTATGTCAGCGGCCCAATTTACTCGTACGTCCAGAAGACTCCCCCTCCATTTTCTGCTAATGCAGAAGTGGTCGATTTGGTTTTCAGTGATGTTGTCCGGAGACACCCAAGTAGCTTTATGGCATTTTTTGTGTGGGAATAGCGTACCTCCAACGACAAGACCGGCAGCATTGCAGGCGTCAATGAGAAGCTCTCCATTGTCGATTCTCGAACGCAAATCATGTCTTCCAATCACGTGCTCAAGGTTAAGGTTTTCTGAGCCTGCTTTGGCATTCAAATCGCCCATGACCATTATGATGTCGTTTTTGTGCGCACTGTTTATTGCTGCAGCGGGGGTTCAAAATCTGCACCAAATGAGCCTTTCGTTTACAGGTTTCCATTCCATAACTGCCTTTACTGCAGTTTTACTTAACAAAAATCCAACTCCATCCCTGTGGATGTCATTTTGCGCTCTACCGTAGAATAGAAATTTTTCGCCGTCAGGAAGTACATATTCGGCACCGTTCCATCTACACTGGCTTAATCCCAATATCTCAAGGTTGAATTTGTGGAGTTCTCTTACGGCTTGGTGTATTTTGCTTGGTTCATTAACAGTTCGGACATTCCAAGAGCCGATGCGAGTTCGAATTTTCATCGAAAGTATTTTAAAATTTTGACGAACCATATTGGTTCCAGTTATAGGAGAATCATTCCTAACTATGCATGTTTCTTGCACCTCCAAATCCGATGTGCATGCTGCCGAGGCAGGTGGATTAACTACACTCTGGTGGGTACCACTTGGAGAATTGTTTTCCATCGTTTTTCGATCCATGCTTCATTACTATAATCTTCTCAGCAACGCCCCAAGCAGTAAGTTATAAGCTTAAAGCTGGTAATTTTACATAATGACAACGGAAAAAAGCCCCGCAATCTGGGACCCTGATTGAGAAATGTTTTGCAAACATATTTTTATCAATTTAATTGTGTTCGGTGTCGGCTTAACATACTTTTTCGTTCATGGCACCTCCCAGCAAGTAAAGTTTTTAAAATTTGGCGGGCAGACCAAAAATAGCTCCCTTACTAATTTTTTTTTTTTTAAATCATGTGTGAATCACAAATTTTTTAACGTGTGTATGCGTGAAAAAAAAAAAAAAAATAAAGGCCGTGAACTTAAGTCGAATTTACTCACGCGTTCCCCTTTATTACACAACCTCTTTAACGGAGTCATGAACGCTAGATGGATCGATAGTTATTTATTTAAATTTGGCTAAGTCTCTATGTGTATATTCGACATAATTGAATCTGTCATCTTTAACCCTTTGGCGGACACAAGATTTTTCGAAAAAAGTTCGCAAAACGTCCCTATTGATTTCATGAGTTCTAGACTAGATATTTGAATTCGGTGATATATCGAGTTCTAGACTAGATATTTGAATTCGGATTGAAGTCCTGGGGCTATGGTTTATTAAATATTCAGTTTTCACTGAAATTAGAAATATTAAACCAATGTAGCAATCACAGTTAGCTGCGTCCATATTAAAAAAAAAAAAATGGTTTGTGCGTCGGACATACCCAACGTCTCCCAGTTTAAGCCATTCGATTAGTAGATATATCCGACGTGTCTGTGACGTGTTTTAATGAGTTGATATTAATTAATGAGTGAAAATCAGTCAATTTATTCGTTCGTCATACAGTGGATCACAGCTTATTCCAACCATCAACTCTATAAAATTTTAAGCAGGTATAACTTAAACAAGATGAAATATCAAAACAATTCAAATGCAGAATTATCCATTAAGAAGCCTTCATAAAATATGTAAATGAAAAATTACAATAATATTCCTCTACGTCCCACAGCGCTGGATAAAATAACTTAGCTACAAAAATTGATCTCACAGCTTATTCCAACCAGATAGTTCCTAGGATATTGAAGATCGTCTGTGGTTCCAAATGATGATACTTTTATTTTCTACGCTTTCCTCCCTATGCACGGTGCTCTTAAACAGTCGAAAGGTTTGATGAAAATGTGGAGAAAATCTGTGAATGGGGTTTCATTTGTATTAGTTTATTGGTCTGAAAAATGCAAACCCCGGAATCGTAGCTGATCATCCCCGCGAAATATCGCAAAAAATACATATCCCATATAAAATAAAAAAATCAAATAAAAAACGCAAGAAACATATGAAGCACTCCATGCCAAGTGTACCAGGTTTAAATTTTTTTTTTCTCCGATTTTGCTCAAATTTGGCAATATGGTAGATTTGGTGTGCAAGAACAACAATCCGGGAGGATTTGGACCTAGACCATTTGTTGTTAAAATACAGGGTGTTGAAGTTGGCGTTTTTAGTCATTTTCATGAAAAGGGTGTTTTTTCAAAAATTTATAGCTTACACTAAAGTTTGCAAATTGATAAATCTAAGATACTGGTCCCATTCATTTTGAAGTGTTCTTTTTATAAAAATACTTTTGAATTTTTTTTAAAAAAAGCCCACTTCGATTTTTTTTAAAAGTACTTTAAATTAAAGCATAATTTATAAGCTTTAAAATGATGTATGACTCAAGGTGGGATTCGAACGCTAAATGGGAGTTTTTGGCTTTTGAACGCCCGCGGAAGGCAAAAATCCTTTTTTACTCAAGAGGAAAGCATCTTACGAAAGAAGTGTACAAGGCAAAAAATGCTTAGAATCGTCCAAGCAATACGTGAGATTTTTTTGGATTTTTTTTGGAACCTTTTTTTTTTTTGAATAATTTTTGAAATTTTTTCAAAATTACTCAAAAAAAAAAATTTTTTTTTTCTAACTTTCCAAAAAAATTCCCACTTATTTCCTTGAAGATTCTTAGCATTTTATGCCTAGTACACTTTTTTCGTAAGATGCTTTCCTCTTGATTAAAAAAAGATTTTTGCCTTCCGCCGGCGTTCAAAAGCCAAAAACTCCCATTTAGCGTCCGAATCCCATCTTGAGTCATACATCATTTTAAAGCTTATAAATTATGCTTTAATCTAAAGTACTTTTAAAAAAAAATCGAAGGGGGCTTTTTTTAAAAAAATTCAAAAGTATTTTTAAGTGTGAAAAATTTTGGTGAAAAAAAATTTGTTTCACTAATAGCATTTTCTTTTCTAAAAAAATGTTACTTGTTTGAAGTGTAACATTTTTTTAGTTTTACACTCTACCCTGATAAAATGTTACATTTTTTTAAATAAGAATAGAACAAAAAATTCTATACAAATCACAAAATAAATTTTCTCTCACAATTGTGACATTTGTTTTTATTTAATTTAATAAATTTTAATTTATATGAATGCTTGTAAATAAAAACCAAATAAAAACTATCAATATCTGTTTCTATTTCTGAAAAATCAAAATTCAAAATTCTCGCCCCGTCGATTGAAAAAAGTGTAAAAATGTTACACTTTTGCCTGCTCAGAGGGCAACAATTTTTAGAAAATTTTAGAAAAGAACATAATATTTTGACAGCCTTCGCAAGGGGCAGAAAAAGTGTAACATTTTTTTGAGAAAAGAAAACGACATAAGAAATATTTTTTTATAAAAAGAACACTTCAAAATGAATAGGACCAGTAACTTAGATTTATCAATTTGCAAACTTTAGTGTAAGCTATAAATTTTTGAAAAAACACCCTTTTCATGAAAATGACTAAAAACTCCAACTTCAACACCCTGTATTTTAACAACAAATGGTACTAGGACCAAATCCTCCCGGATTGTTGTTCTTGCACACCGGATCTACCATATTGCCAAATTTGAGCAAAATCGGAGAAAAAAAAATGTAAACCTGGTACACTTGGCATGGAGTGCTTCATATATAAAAATTGTTATATTTAATGTATTTTGCAATGCTGAATCTGAATCCGGCCTTAGAATTGCTGTATCTCATACGGTTTTTGAGATATCTTAGCCTAAACAAGGAAAAATAATTAAATGATTTTTCACAAATTAAAATGATTTTAATTTTGCTTTTTAAGACTGCTATTTTTGAATATTCTATTAATACGAACTTGTGCAGTCAAATTTGCAATGAACAACAACCGATAATGTGGTAATAGCCGAAACATATGTCACCAATTTCCAAGTTAATATTTGTAGCGTCGGTTGTTGTTCATTGCAAATTTGACTGTACAAGTTCGTATTAATGGAATATTCAAAAATAGCAGTCTTAAAAAGCAAAATTAAAATCATTTTAATTTGTGAAAAATCATTTAATATTGAAAAGGTGAACACGCCTATTAATGTTAGAATTCTAACATTTACAATTATAACCTTGCGAGAGTAAGAATCTCACTAGCAGTGGACAAATAATCCACAACAGTGGGATATTAATTGTGAATTGTGGAAGCATGTCTCAAAACCAAATTTGAGAGTGCATTCAACATAATAACAATTAAGAAAATATTTCCAATGAACACAGCTGATAGCAACAAGTGTACTTACATAAATAACAACAAGGCGTTAGGAAATAACGCCCAAAAAAAAAACGAAATAACGCCCAAAAAAAAAAACGAAATAACGCCCAAATTATTTTCATATAAATTTGGGCGATAATCATTTTGGAAATAACGCCCAAAATTTATTTGTATGAAAATAATTTGGGCGTTATTTCGTTTTTCGTTTTTGGGCGTTATTTCATTTTTTAAAAATAAAACGAAATAACGCCCAAAAAAACGAAATAAAGCCCAAATTTTTGGGCGTTATTTCCAAAATGATTATCGCCCAAATTTATATGAAAATAATTTGGGCGTTATTTCGTTTTTGTTTTTGGGCGTTATTTCATATTTTTTGGGCGTTATTTCGTTTTTTATTTTGGGCGTTATTACGTCATTTTATTTTTGGGCGTTATTTCGTTTTTTTTTTGGGCGTTATTTCCTTGGGCGTTATTTCCTAACGCCCTGCTGCACTCTTTCATTAGAATGCAGAAGGCTGCGGTTCGATTCTAGTAAGAAGCAAAGATTAACTAAAATAGGTCTGATGAGGCTATGTACATTAGGCATGCGCTTATTTTACGATTTTCGTTCATGCCGCCCCCTGAAATCCTTCTAATGGTCATAAAAACAAATACTATGAAGTTTCACGGCGATCGGATAACGACAACCCGGCCCGCAAGAGAGGTCAAGGTCAAGTTGAGGTTTCAGGCAAAAAATAATGAAAATTTTTTTTAAACTTAATTAAATTAGTCAAAGCACAACTTTATCTTATAGCAAATTGAAATACCTTTCCAACAAGCTATAATTGTTTAAAATCGGGTAATAAATACGAATTCTATGAATTTTTCTTTTACGGCATTAACAAAATTGCCGCAAAATACCATATGTAGTAGAATAGCATTTTGCGGCAATTTTGCTAATATCGATCGCCGTGAAACTTCATAGTATTTGTTTTTATGACCATTAGAAGGGGCGGCATGAACGAAAATCAGAAAATCGTAAAATAAGCGCATGCCTAATGTACATATATATATATGGGTATTTCTTAAAAAAAGTCTATCGAGTGTAAAAAAATTAAACATGTTTTAAAGTTTGATTTAACCACCGGTAGTTATGCACAAATATTCAAATTTATATATGCAAATAATACATATAGCTTTTCTTAATTGTAGTCCACAAAAAATGGCTACAAAAATTAAATTCCTCCAATTTAATTTTTAACAAATTTATTAGTCTTTTTTCTTTATGCGATAGAGGAGCTTAAGAAAATTTAATTTTGTATTAGTTTGCCTTAAAATTTGCCTAACAATAGCAATTATACAAATAAAATGTTAAAATTGCAACTGGAGTCCAAATAACGGTAATTTTTCGGACTGTCTTAAGTAAAGTTCTAATGTCGCGTCCGTAGTCCAAAAACATAATTTTTAATTACCATTAATGTATTAGGGGTCACACCTGATCGAAACTCTATATCTTCAGTAAGATCATAATCCACTAAAAAAATACGTAATTAGTAAGTCTGGACAAAGTATATCTAGAGAGTTAAAACAACAACAGTGTTATTTATGTGAGGATCTTTGACGAGGTAAATCGTTCCGTAGCGTGGACTAAGTGGTAGAAGTCTGCTGCACTCTTTCATTAGAATGCAGAAGGCTGCGGTTCGATTCTAGTAAGAAGCAAAGATTAACTAAAATAGATCTGATGAGGCTATGTACATATATACAGGGTGAGCCATTTAAAGTGGAAGCATCGGGCAACCCAATAACTTTTGACAGAATTGTCAGATCGACAGTCGATCATCGACTAATGACATACCGCGTTGGAAGCGTCATTCCAAGACAATTTTACCATGGAACAGTCGATTATGCCAAATGGATCATCGAAATGGCCGAGAACGAGGCCAACTTTTGGCGAAAATTCATCATGTCAGACGAGGCACATTTCACGTTAAATGGATTCGTTAATAAGCAAACTTGTCGGTTCTATGCCACTGAAAACCCCCAATTAATTGAGGAACAGCCTCTATATGACCAAAAAGTTACAGTTTGGTGTGGTGTTTGTGCGGATATGGTCATTGGTCCCTATTTTTTCGAAGACGATGATGGAGCAACGAAAACTGTTAATGGCGATCGTTATCGAGCCATGATAAATGATTTTGTTATGCCCATTGTTCATGAAAATGGTTTGAATGGCTTCTGGTTTCAACAGGACGGTGCAACATGCCATACAGCTCGACTAACAATCGATTTGTTACGACCATTGTTCCCCGGACGAGTCATATCGAAAAACGGTGATTTTGACTGGCCCCCGAGATCACCCGATTTGACGCCACCAGACTTTTTTTTGTGGGGCTATTTGAAATCCAAGGTATACGCTGATAAACCAAGGACCATAGCTCAACTCAAAGACAACATACGACGTGAAATCGCCGCCATATCGACCGATACATTGGCAAAAACGATGGAAAACGCCGAAAAAAGGGAACATTTTGTACTCAAGGCCAAAGGTGGCCATTTACGCGATATCATTTTCAAAAAATAGCTGTAACATATCTCCTTGAACCAAAATAATTAAAATCGAAATGAAAATAAATAAAAATGTTTTTTCATATATTTTTTTCAGAAACAAATGCTTCCACTTTAAATGGCCCACCCTGTATATATGCAAATATATATATGTGTAAGTGGTAATAGCCGAAACATATGTCACCAATTTCCAAGTTAATATTTGTAGCGTCGGTTGTTGTTCATTGCAAATTTGACTGTACAAGTTCGTATTAATGGAATAAGGAAAAATACCGTTTTTGCTATATTTTGAAGTTAGATAACTAGAATTTAAAACATTCATACGCAAAATTCGATACATTATCTGAAAGTTCCTATCTTTTTCTTTAAAACCGCATTTAAATTATGTCAATAGCTTAATTTTTCTCCGAAATATCGTATACTGAATTAATGAGAAAACACGTTTTTGCACTTTTTTAACTTTTTAGGATATCTCCGAGAAAATTAAAGATATCGACATTATTTGAATTAGGTTGCATCAGAGTATACGGATATACATCCTGTTATATAGCTTCAAAACACAGCAATAAAACATAGCATCGGTCTTTTTTCCTTGTTTAGGCTAAAATATCTCAAAAACCGTATGAGATACAGCAATTCTAAGGCCGGACTCAGATTCAGCATTGCAAAATACATTAAACATAACAATTTTTATATTTGTTTCTTGCATTTTTTTTATTTTATATGGGATATGTATTTTTGCGAATTTTCGCGGAGATGATCAGCTACGATTCCGGGGTTTGCATTTTTCAGACCACTAAACGAATACAAATGAAACCCCATTCACAGATTTTCTCCACATTTTCATCAAACCTATCGACTGTTCAAGAGCACCGTGTATGCTTGCAATATATTTGAGCTATTTTTGGTTCGAGGTCACCAATGATGGTCTTGTTATGCGTCAGCTCATTGTTAAAAATACTCACGTACTCGACTGAGCAGCGGGCGTTAGCCTTCCACCAATTCAAAAATGGCTTTTCGCGTTGGAAAGTAATGAAAATGGTCTATTTCAGGGGTTCAGCAGTCAACAGTATAAAATAACACATTCTTCACGATAACAGAGTGCTTGATTAAGGAAGAACTACAATAAACGTTTTTAACGCAACTAATTGCATGGTAAATTAATGATAACATAAAATATCGGCTTCAAAATGGGCTAATGAGAATTAACATCAGTTAGAGGCAAGCGCTGCAGTATCGAATAATCCAATTACAAAAAAAAAAAAAAAAATCAACAAAACCGTTCGCTGTCGCTTAAGAGGATGTTGAAAAGGGTTTCAGAATCGAAAATGTTAAATTTTGACTTGTCCGCGAATATAACGTTCTCCCAAAAGCTTAAGTCTTTCTTAAGTCCTTTTGAAATGCGACAGCGAAATGGTTTTCTTGATTTTTTTTGTACTTACAAAAAGTTCTTGTAAATTTTTTTGGCCTTCAAGTCATAAACCATTTGCACTATTTTCCAACGCGAAAAGCCATTTTTGAATTGGTGGAAGGCTAACGCCCGCTGCTCAGTCGTTGTGCGTCAGCTTATTGTTAAAAATACTCACGTACTTAAGACCATTGGTGATCTCGAACCAAAAATGTATGTATGTATTCTCCTTTAACTCCTAGGGGGTCATAGGGCCAATATGAAACGTCTCTATTTATTGCGATCCTTTGCGATGACTATGATCTCTTGCCACGACTTTCCCGATCCTTGTATTTCCTTTTTCAGTTGGTTTTGGGTCTACCATGTTCTTTACTGTCTTGTGGATTCCACTCAAGAGCCTGGCAACAAACTTCGCTGTGTGGTTTCCGAAGAGTGTGACCAGTCCATCTCCACTTGCGCAGCTTGACCTCGTTTTTTATAGCCCTCTGATTGCATTTTTGATGTAGCTCGGCATTTGATATAGTGCGAGGCCACCAAACCTTTAGTATTCGCCTTAAGCATTTGTTGACGAATACTTGCAGCTTGTTCGTTAGTTGTTCAGTAACAAACCATGTTTCGCACCAATATAACAACACCGATTTCACATTTGAATCAAAAATGCGCACTTTCGTTTTGGTGGATATAACGGAAGAAGACCATATTTAGTTCAGATGAGCAAACGCGCCTTTTGCTTTTGCTATTCTTGATTTAATATCCTCTTTTGCCTAAATACGTGAAGCTGTCGACGTTTTCAAGCGTAAAGAAATAAAGCCCAAAAAAAAACGAAATAACGCCCAAAAAATAAAATGATGTAATAAAGCCCAAAACAAAAACGAAAAAACGGTCAAAAAATATGAAATAACGCCGAGGAACAAAAATTATTTTCATATAAATTTGGGCGATAATCATTTTAAAAGTAACGCACAAAAGTTTGGGCTTTATTTGGTTTTTTTTTTTTGGGCGTTATTTAGTTTAAAATAAAAAAAACGAAATACCGCCCGAAAACAAAAAATGAAATAACGCTCAAGTAATTTTCACACAAATAAATTTTGGGAGTTATTTCAAAAACGATTATCGCCCAAATTTATATGAAAATAATTTGGGCTTTATTTCATTGGGCGTTATTTCATTTTTTAAAAATAAAACGAAATAACGCCCAAAAAAATCGAAATAAAGCCCAAATTTTTGGGCGTCATTTCCAAAATGATTATCGCCCAAATTTATATGAAAATAATTTGAGCTTTATTTCATTGGGCGTTATTTCCTAATGCCATTATTTCATTTTTTAAAAATAAAACGAAGTAACGCCCAAAAAAATCGAAATAAAGCCCAAATTTTTGGGCGTTATTTTCAAAATAATTATCGCCCAAATTCATATAAAAATAATTTGAAATTTGAAATATGAAATAACGCCAAAAACAAAAACGAAATAACGCCCCCAAAATTTTGGGCCTTATTTCGCTTTTTTGGCGTTATTTCGAATAAAATACAAAAACGATATAACTCCCAAAAACGCAATAACGCCCAAATAATTTTCAAACAAATAAATTTTGTGCGTTACATATTTCCAAAATGACTATCGCCCAAATTTATATGAAAATAATTTGGGCGTTATTTGGTTTTTTTGTTTTTGGGCGTTATTTCATTTGGCATTATTTCCTTACGCCGTTTTTACAACTTTTCATATTAAAGACGAATAAAATACGGGTTTTCGGCCAATAGTTTAAGCAAATACATTTTTTTATACCCTACACCCAGGGTATATTCACTTTATCCTTCCGTTTGCAACGCAGAGAAGGTGGAGTGGCTGATATAGAAAAGTATATATATTCTTGATCAGCGCCACCTCCTGAGTCGATATAGCCATGTCCATCTGTCTGGCTGGCTGTGTGTTGAAATACACATTTTGGGAAAACTGTGCAAGATAATTCAATGAAATTTCGTACACTGCCTCCGTCGTCAAAGTTAGTTTGGGGGATTGAAAATTAGCAAAATCGGTCAACGGACACGCATACCGCCCATACATTAATATATTCAAAATGCAATTTTAGGACACTAGACACTAAGAACTATAAATGAAAGCCCTCAACAAAAATTGGGTGAAATCGGAAAAGGGGGCGTGGCACTTCCCATATAAGCAAAAGTTTCAAAACGCTATACTGAAAGAGTTTATTAAGATAATCCAACCAAATTTCACTCAAATACTAAAGACTATAAATGCACGCTTTAAGCTAAAACTAGACGAACTCGGACAAGAGGGCGTAGCATCTCCTATATAAACAAAAGCTTCAAAACGCTATACTGAAAACGTTTTTTGAAATAATCCAACCAAATTTCACTCAGGCACTAAAAACAAAACAAAACTAAATCCAAGCTCTGAACAAAAACTGGGTGAACTCGAACAAGAGGGCGTGGCACCTCCCATGTAGGCAAAATTTTCAAAATACTGCTGTGTAGGGTATTTATTTTTTGGCCAGGCAAAAAGTTACACCCTTATTAGTTGTGTTATTATTTAATACTGTATTTAACAGCAAACAGTTTAAACTCAAGTTTAGCAAAATTTTAAAAAGTTTTTAAGGAAGTAAGGCTATTTGATTTTTTATCGAAAAAATAAACAGGTACAAAAATACATTTTTTGCTCTTAACTTTTTTATTTCACAGAATGGATAGCCAAAGTTGCTTAGAAAATTAAGACTAAGTATATTCTTGGAAAAATGTTGGCTTTAGAAAATTATACATTTTTTATGAAGATTTGCCAATTTGGCCACTGTGCATCACAACACTATTTTACGCCATGAAGTAGTACCCTTAGTAACAATAATTAAGACCTGATAAAAATTGGTCAAGTTATACCAGCGCAAAGTTAATTTTTTTAGTAGTTTTTACAAGCTTTAGGGAATAACGGCCAGAAACAAAAACGAGAAAACGCCCAAGAAAATAAAATGACGCAATAACGGCCAAAAAATATGAAATACAGCCCAAAAACAAAAACCAAACAACGCCCAAATTATTTTCAAACAAATGAAATAACGCCCAAAAAATAAAATGACGTAATAACCCCCAAAACAAAAACAAAATAACGCCCAAAATATTTTCATATAAATTTGTGCGATAGTCATTTTGGAAATAACGCAAAAAATTTATTTGTATGAAAATTATTTGGGCGTTATTGCGTTTGTTGGGCGTTATTTCGTTTTTTTATTTTAATCGAAATAACGCCAAAAAAACGAAACAAAGCCTAAAATTTTGGGGGTTATTTCCAAAATGATTATCGCCCAAATTTATATGAAAATTTTGGGCGTTATTTCGTTTTTGTTTTGGGCGTTATTACATCATTTTATTTTTCGGGCGTTATTTCGTTTGTTTTTTGGGTGTTATTTCCTAACGCCGTTTTTACAACTTTTCATATTAAAGACAAATAAAATACGGGTTTTCGGCTAAAAGTTTAAACAAATGCCCTTTTTTGTATTTTTATTTAATAGTGTCGGATCATATTTTAAAGTTATTAAGGATTCACTGAAGTAGTAAGGCCATTCGATTTTTTATCGAAAAAATAAACAGGTACAAAAATATATTTTTTGCTCATAACTTTTTTTCTTCACAGAATTTATACCCAAAGTTGCTTAGAAAATGAAGACTACCCAGTGTGCCAGACGGTTCATATCTCCGCTTTTTTACCCGTTACGGATCCGTTACTGATCCGTTTGCGGGAGAAATTCCAAAAAAAAAAACGATTCGCTTTTTTTTTTGGGAATCTCTCCCGCCAACGGATCAGTAACGGATCCGGAACGGATAAAAAAGCGAAGATTTGAACCGTCTGGCACACTGGGTATGTTCTTGGAAAGATTTTGGTGTTAGAAAATTATACATTTTTTGTGAAGTTTATAAAATATTCGGTTCCAAAAATTTTATTATTTTTTTTTTTTTTTTTTTTTTCGTTTTCAATAACTCGGTAGGAAAAAACGCTTTTTTATTCAATAGGAAGACATCTTACAAAAAAAAAAATGTATAAGGCATAAAATGCTGAGAATCGTCCAATGTATACGTGTGAGACCTTTTATAACTTTTCAAAAATTGGTTAAAAAACATAAATTAAAGTTCCAAAAATTCCGAAAAGTGCACACGTATACTTTGGACGATTCTAAGCATTTTATGCCTTTTACATTTTTTTTTTTTTTTCTTCAAACAAATGGAACCAGTTTTTTGTACCTGTTTATTTTTTCGATAAAAAATCGAAATGGTCTTACTTCACTGAAACCTTAATAACTTTTCAAAATATGATCCGATTTTACTAAACTGGGGCTTAAATTGTTTGCACTATACTCTATAAAATAAAATATACAAAAAAAAAAAAAGGGTATTTGTATAAACTATTGGCCCAAAAACTTTATTTTACTTGGCTTTAATATGGAAAAGTTGTGAAAAAATAATATAAAAATGAACTTTGCGCTGCTATAACTTCGCCAATATTAATATGATCTTAACTATGATTAAACTTGTTAAAAGCGTTATGAATTTTAAAACAGTGCAAAAAGAAATCGATCAAAATGCGGTTTTTTTCTTTAAAATGGAGCTATAACCTCAAAAATTGAAATTATCGATTATCTCGAGAACGGCCAATAGATGTGATTTTCGGAATCAGTTACCTCTAATTAGTTTAGAAAATATGGTTTGCATTACAAACATATTTTAATTATTTGTAATGTTATATAAGTGTTAATAAAGAATTTTAAGAACATTTTTCGAAATCACAGCTTAACAAACTATTACATAACACAAAATAATGATCTCTTCAAAAATCGCTAGAATATCATACATAATTAGACAAATGTGTCATAGTTATGTACCCAAAACATTCATGCCATTATTTATATCTTAATGACGCAGAGTTTATATTTTTTTATGGACCCAGCCTCCACCATGGACCTTACATTCCACTAATTTAATTATAAACTTAAGTCTAATTTTACTTTTAAACGGTGTAACTAGAAAGTTTCATAAAAATTTCTTAATTTAAACTAAATATTTTCGTGGTTAGAAATTTGTAACGTTACTCAACAAACACTTTAACTGGAAAAGTTGTTAAGTTTTGATCAATTGGGATGTAATTTGATTTTTTTTGTAGAATCGCCCTTATACTATACCAATATTATAGAAAATTAAGGGAGTAGTCAGGTAGTTTTTTTTTTTTTTCAAAAAAAAAAATTTTTTTTTTCCCGTTTCGGATACTTTAAACCCTCAAGAATAATGTAGATAGAAACCTTCTTTTCCCTCAGATGTTATCGGAAAGTAATTAAAAACTAGTTTCTAGTTTAAAAACTAGTTTAAAAACTAGTGTACATTTGTTGTCGAATCGTGCTCTTCTGTCGTAAAAACACGCGTTTTGCAAAAGTCCTATTACTTCCCGACTCGTGCACTTATAATTGCACCAAAAAACAAAGTAAAATACTCAGATTTTGAAGAAATAATTATAGTATGTATTATTGTGTCGATAATATTGATAATTTGTTGTGAAATCTTTAAACGCGTTTTTCTCAGAACAGTGTTTTTTGAACTGGTACCCACGATTCCGGCTGATCTACTGTACCGATTTACTTAAATTTTTTTTTAAATGTTCGTAATAGATTTGGCTATCTTGGGTACTAGAATCAATACTGTCAATAAATATTTAACAATATTATTAACAAAAAACGAGGTTGAAAAAGATCAAAAAAATTGAAAATTGCACTACTTGTTTATTTATCAATATTTTTTTTCCAGTTCTAGTACCCAAGATAGCCATTCACATGTACTTTAAAATGCAATTTGTTTTTTGTGTTTCAGATGATCTGAAATCGAGAAATCGTGGGTACCACATCAAAACCGGCCTACTTCCGGTCGCCCATATCTTCACCGGAAGTCAACGAAAATTGAAAATTTTTTTTTTTTTTTTGCTACTTAAAAATATGTACAATAACGTATAAAAACATCAAAAATGTTGAATTAAAATTTATATGAAAAAAAAATTGTTTCGCAAAAACGCTACTTCTACCTGACTACTCCCTTAACAGTGAAATTCGCACTTTTAATGAATGTAAGTACAAGAACGTAATCAAGTATTATTGTTATTTTTACCTTGTCTTTTTCCAGTTCCTTCTCAATTTTTTCAGTTTCATCTTGCTCATTTGATTTCTCTAGATCACCTTCTTTTCCTTCCTTTGTTTCTGGCCTAAAAAAAATAATGTAATTCATATATTTTGCAAGTGGTATTATTTAATGATGGACAATAAAGTGGAAAAAAACAATTAAAATCTCAAGAAAACAACTACTTTTCGCGCAGGATCAGTTCTCATAGTTTTATAAGTATTTTTGTCAATGATAATGTCTTTAATTTTATTCTCATATTCAGTTTTATATAAAATTTCTGTTTAGTTACCTTTGTCAGAGGTGGTCACTACAATTTCATTCTTGTGTATCTGTAATAATTTTTGTGTGTCCGTATAAACGTATACGCGTGATTTCTTTTATATGTTACGATTCGGTCTTTCCCTTTCTTTTCCGTCCTTAATCATTTTGATGCATTCTTCTACCTCGGCTTTCAGGCGTAGTGTGGAGAGTTTATTATTGTTAATAGGAATTGTAAATTTAGGGCCTAAAGATAACAGCCACTTGCTTTCAAATGAAAATTCAATATCTGTTTTGTTAACAATTCTATTATCGTTATAAATGAGTTCTAAAGATTTGAACTTTTTATGTTTCAAATTATTTATTTTGTTAGCGAGCGTTAAATCATTAATAGTTTGGGTGTGTTCATATGTCAGTTGTTGTTTCTGTATGAACTTCTCAATTTCGTCTATTTCTAAGTAGTTTTAATAACGTTTTCTTGAAATTTTCATTGTTTTTTTAGGGATTCTATATTAATAAATGTCTGCTGTATTTCCCAACGAAGAATTTTTTTATGAAAATTATAAATTGTTTTTTCCCTTTTTTGTCCATCATTAAACTTTTGTTGATATTATTTGTATAAAAAATGTGTGCCGGAATAATTCCGTAAGATTTACAAGTATGAAGAAATTTTATTCGCGAATTCTGTCTACTAAGTTTTTTATTGTTGTTGTGGTACTTTTTAAGTAAATGTGAGATTTGGATATTATATTTATAACTTATATGTTTGTAGAACTGTTCAATTTTGTTGTCACTGAATTTACGTCAATGTAAGATAATTTAAGGTGCACGGCGGGCCTTCCGTTCTTATGTATTATTTTAAGATTAAAATCGCTTTAATTAAATATTACAGAGAAACAAACTATAACATTAGACTTACATTAGAAAGCTTGCACATACAGAAAAACATAAACAAAACAATGAATAGAAAAGAAGACTGTGATAACATTAGCAGCACTTACTATTTAGCTTTAACATAAGAGTGTTTCTTTGCGTAATCGATTAAGATAGCTCCTCGGATTTGGATCTGATTTTAATGAAATTTTGAGGGTTAATGCAGATAGATCAGTTTTTTTAAAAAAAAAAAAAAAAAAACTACACTGAAAAAAAAATTTCATTTTAAGTGGCCTTTTTTCTTATTTAAAGCTAATTTGGGGCTTGCTTGGTGCACCCTTTTTTTTTTTTTTTTTTTTTTTTTTAAATATTTTATTTAAAAGCAAATTTTATTGTTATTATTTACCAAGCTTCAAAATTGTGGTATCTTTTACGGTTAACAAGTTATGAATTTTTGAAGTTGTTTGATGTTGTGTTTATCATGAGTCGTTGGTGCACGTGCGCTACTATATAGGGTTGGCACCGTCCGGACATTTTTTTCGGTGACCCCAAGTAAAATTTTTTTAGAATATTTTTGGAGAATATTTTAACTCATTATAACCAAATTTTTGGAAAAAGGGGTCAACAAGACTTTTTAAAACGTGATATAATGGGTTAAGATGTTCAATTAACGTGAAATCAAGCATGGAACAATTTTTTATAACATCTTAACCCATTACGTCCCGTTTTTAAGGGTCTTTTAGACCCCTTTTTTCCAAAAACTTGGCTATAAAGGGTTAAAATATTCTCCAAAAACACTCTAAAAAAATTTTACTTGGGGTCACCGAAAAAAATGTCCGGACGGTGCCAACCCTATATAATCGGATCAAAGTCCGAGGAGCTATGCATTTTCAAACATGTGCGTATCTAAAAGTTGGATCGGACTTCATACGGCCGCCATCTTGGATTTTTTCGGAATTTCGAAAAATTATTTTGCCACATTTTACGTAAATCAAATAGTAACTTTTCACCAATTTTGATAAAAATCGGAGATGTCAACCCAAATCTTAATCGATTACGCAAAAAAACACTCAAAGAGCTTTTTAATTTTAACATTAAGCTCTTTTTAAACTTTTGAATGTAAATACCATGTTAACGTTATGTTTGTAATACTGAAACTTTATTTGTCTCTTTGAGTTTACCAAAATGTTTTGTTTAGTTTAGTTAATAAACAGACGCCCTGAAGAAGAGGACAAATAGTCCTCGAAACGTCGGCGCGAAAGCTGTAAAATTTAATATATGGTTTTTATTAAAAAATTTAATCGTGTTTTAGCCTTTTATAAAATAAAGAATATTTATCTAAAGCGATTTTAATCTTAAAATAAAGAATTAAATTTTTTTCAAACTTTTATGCAATGCCCTTATTATTTATTTAACATTTCACTGCCATTTGCATCTTCATATTTATGTCAATTAAATCAAAAAAGCGAGAAAGATTTTTAAAAATATACATATAATGAAATGTAACTTGTCTTTTTTTGTTTAAATTTAATAATGGAAACCGACTCATCTCTCTCATTAAATAAATTTTGTAAATAAATATAACTGTAGGTACGTGAAATTCACGCACCAAAACGCCAAGACACGTGAACTTAATTTTGGGTCGTAGAATCCTTGGCCAAAAGTATAAGGCGCCCATAAAATGCATTATGCATGTTTTACTAATTGAGAAATGAATAAATGCTTTTCATAAATACGTTGCCGGATTCATTAGCCACTACATAAAACTGAAAACAAAAGGCTCGTTTTTTTCGGCTTTTTATTCGTATAAATTTTTTTTTATACCCTACACCCAGGGTATATTCACTTTGTCCTTCCGTTTGTAACGCAGAGAAGGAGGCGTGGCAGGTATAGAAAAGTATATATATTCTTGATCAGCGTCACCTCCTGAGTCGATATAGCCATGTCCGTCTGTCTGGCTGGCTGGCTGGGTGGCTGGCTGGCTGGCTGGGTGGCTGGCTGGCTGGCTGGCTGGGTGGCTGGCTGTGTGTTGAAATACACTTTTTGGAAAAACTAAGCAAGATAATTCAATGAAATTTGGTACACTGCCTCCGTCGCCAAAGTTAGCTCGGGGGATTGAAAATGAGCAAAATCGGTCAACGGACACGCCTACCGCCCATACAAAAATTATATTCAAAATGCAATTTTAGGAGTATTTTTCACGACAATGCAACCACAATACATATAAGTACTACGAATTGTAAGCGCAAGCTCTGATAAAAAACTGAGCGAATTCGGACAAGAGGGCGTGGCACCTCCCATATAAGCAAAAGCTTCAAAACGCTATACTGAAAGCGTTTTTTGAGATATTCGAACCAACTTTGACTCAGACACTAAAAATTATAAATGAAAGCTCTCAGAAAAAATTGGTTGAAATCGTACAAGGGGGCGTGGCCCCTCCCATATAAGTAAAAGTTTCAAAATGCTATACTGAAAAAGTTTATTGAGATAATCCAACTTAATTTCACTCTGACACTAAAAACTATAAATGCAAGCTCTGAACAAAAACTGGGTGTACTCGGACAAGAGGGCGTGGCACCTCCCATATAAGCAAAAGCTTCAAAACGCTATACTGAATGCGTTTTTTGAGATATTCGAACCAAATTTGACTCAGACACTAAAAATTATAAATGAAAGCTCTCAGCAAAAATTGGGTGAAATCAGACAAGGGGGCGTGGCACCTCCCATATAAGCAAAATTTTCAAAATACTGCAGTGTAGGGTATTTATTTTTTGGCCAGGCCAAAATTTACATCCTTACTAGTTATACCCTACACCCAGGGTATATTCACTTTGTCCTTCCGTTTGTAACGCAGAGAAGGAGGCGTGGCAGATATAGAAAAGTATATATATTCTTGATCAGCGTCACCTCCTGAGTCGATATAGCCATGTCCGTCTGTCTGGCTGGCTGGCTGGGTGGCTGGCTGGCTGGGTGGCTGGCTGGCTGGGTGGCTGGCTGGCTGGGTGGCTGGCTGGCTGTGTGTTGAAATACACTTTTTGGGAAAACTGAGCAAGATAATTCAATGAAATTTGGTACACTGCCTCCGTCGTCAAAGTTAGCTCGGGGGATTAAAAATGAGCAAAATCGGTCAACAGACACGCCTACCGCCCATACAAAAATTATATTCAAAATGCAATTTTAGGAGTATTTTTCACGACAATGCAACCACGATACACATAAGTACTACAAATTGTAAGCGCAAGCTCTGATAAAAAACTGAGCAAATTCAAACAAGAGGGCGTGGCACCTCCCATACAAGCAAAAGCTTCAAAACGCTATACTGAAAGCGTTTTTTGAGATATTCGAACCAACTTCGACTCAGACACTAAAAATTATAAATGAAAGCTCTCAGCAAAAATTGGTTGAAATCGTACAAGGGGGCGTGGCACCTCCCATATAAGCAAAAGTTTCAAAATGCTATACTGAAAAAGTTTTTTGAGATAATTCAACTAAATTTCACTCTGACACTAAAAACTATAAATGCAAGCTCTGAACAAAAACTGGGTGTACTCGGACAAGAGGGCGTGGCACCTCTCATATAAGCAAAATTTTCAAAATACTGCAGTGTAGGGTATTTATTTTTTGGCCAGGCCAAAATTTACACCCTTACTAGTTTTTAATTTTTTTTGGTACTCAAGGAGTTAAAAACTTTTATTTCTGGTTTAGTGAACAATTTGACAACTAATTGATTTTACAATGCCAAAAAAAAGCGATAAAAGTTAGAAAATCAATAGTAAATTGGCCAAAAGTATAAAGCACCCCACGTTTTACTACTGATTTTCAACTTTTGTCACTTATTTTTGGCAATGTAAAATCAATTAGTTGTCAAATTTTTCACTAAACAAAAATTTGTTTTGTTTTGACAGTAATTTTCCTGAAGGTCTGCAAAATACTCCTCCGCGGCATCGATGATCTCCCCGCGTGAGCTGAATTTTTTATTGATGAGCCATCTTTTGAGGTTTGGGGACAGATAATAAGTCCAAGGGAGCCAAATCGGGCAAATAAGGTGGATATGGAAGCAATTCGCGCCCTAAATCGTTGCGATGCTTTTGTGTGCCGGCGCATTGTCTTGTCGCTTCTTGTGAGGCCGTTTCGCAGCGATTTCGGGCCTTCAATCGCTTCACTAATGCACAGTAATACTCGCTGTTGATGGTTTTCCCTTTTTCGAGATAGTCCACGAAGAGCATGCCATGACAATCCCATCGGAGGGCCTGCCGCTGCGGACTTCACGACTCTCGAAACCAATATTTCACGGTGTAATCTGAAGGAGTACTAGCCCCACAACATTTATCCAACTTTTCTTTTGCTTCCTTCGCGGTTTTGCCTCTCAAAAAATGTTTTATGATGCCAAACACGTCAACAAAAATCGGCTGTCAAAACAAAGCCAATGGCTGTATCGGCGCTGAAATTTGATATGTCTGCCTAAATATGATAAATAAATAAATGAATTTTTGCGATCGTATCGCAGTCTGGCGGTCAAGGAGTTTACTTTTCACCCCACCTAGTAAGTGTCTCTGAGTTTTTCTGCGCCATTTCAATTTTTACTTATAGAGGCATGTTGTAGGATCCAATCTGTATCGGAATTGGATTTGGATCCGACAAAAAATTTGATTAGTTGTCGTGCATTCCGATCTTATCGATTTCATGTTCAAATCGGATTTGCTATCGGTTTTGGCTGTTGCAGAAACAGATTTTATCGATTTAAACACAATTGGAGCCTACGACGAACTTTGCCCGACGAATAATCACTGTCAATAAAAATTCGTCAACGAAGTTCGCTCTGTTAAACACAATCTGAGTGACGACGGCAATAGTTGTTTGTATTTTAAATTATTTATGTTTTGTGATGTCAATTTTAATAAATAAATATTGAATAAAATCTCATATTCTTTAATTTTCTACTAAGAAATCTGAAAATTTTACATTTAAAACGTATTTTTCCTGTTTTGAAATTTCCAAAATCGCTGCCGCCGGCGACAAAATGAAAACTATTTATATCCCAACGAATATTCGTCGGGCGAATTTCGTTGTCCGGTGCGATTGTGTTTCATATACTTTTGTGTGTTTTAATTTTGACAGCGAATATTCGTCGGGCGAAATTCGTCACATACTCCAATTGTGTTTAAGCTTTTACTTGTCTAAAGCCCTGAACACATTCGGTGCGAGCTGCGAGTGCGAGAGAAAATAGCTTTTGCTCAAACGATTTTTTGAGCTTTTTCTCGTGCGTAAAAACACAATCAACTTGTTGCGAGTAAGTTTTTTTTTATGAAAATTGAAAACAAATGAAAACAAAAAACGAAAAATAAAAACGTATTTGTTTTCAAAATTATTTAAACTTCAAATTGAAATTAAAAAATTCAGTCGAAAATAATAAATTTAAATTTTTGTGTTTGGTCTTGTTCTTCTTTTTTAAAAATCGTCAGAAAAATAGAATCAATTCAATCGCACTGCGAGAGCTTTTATAAATGACGTTTAATAAAAGCTCAATTTTATATCTTACTCTAACATATAGAGAAAATCGTGCTATCTCGGTCGGGTTTCTCTCGCACTCGCAGCTCGCACCGAATGTGTTCAGCACTTGAAATAAAACGACGAGTTCATTGCTATCGTTTTTGTAAAGTTTATTGCGACGGGTTAATTTAATTAACTTTTAAAAGAAGAAAATCATTTTAAGGGTTTTTCAATAGGGATAGGGACGCTACAAAAGTAGAACGATAGGGACAGCAAATGACGCCATATTTTTTCCCGCTCTCTTGACGTTTCTCTTCAGTAAGGTTTGCCATTTCATCATGGAAAGATATACGAGCCACCAACGAGTAGAAATGTAGAAATTATTAAAATTTACTACCGAAATTCGGAGTCAATGGCCTCAACTTTAAGAGAGCTACGTCATCTTCAGCGATGAGGCTCATTTCTGGCTGAATGGCTTCGTCAATAACCCAAATATGCGTTATTGGTCAGGCAGCAATCCACACGTACTCCATGAGTCACCATTGCATCCCGAAAAAATTACGGTTTGGTGCGGTTTATGGGCCGGCGGCGTCATTGGGCCGTACTTCTTCCGTGATGATCAAGACCGGCACGTTACTGTGAATGGGAATCGCTGCCGTTCAATGATAACCGAATATTTTTGGCCCGAATTGGATGATATGGACAATATGTGGTTTCAACAGGACGGCGCCACAAACCACACAGCGAATGTCACAATCAATTTATTGACAACCAAGTTTGGTGAACGTGTTATCTCACGAAATGGCCCAGTCGACTGGACGCCTCGGTCGTGCGATTTGACTCCGTTAGACTGTTTCCTGTGGGGCTACGTCAAGACTATGGTCTATGCCAACAAGCCAGACGATTGATGAACTTCGTACAATTATCGATCGTGAAATTGCAGCAGTATCGGCCGATTTATGCTTGAAAACTGTCGAAAATTGGGTTCAGCGTCTGGACTTCTGCAAGCGTGCCCGTGGTGGCCATGCAAAAGAAATCTAGTTCCATAAATAATGGCATCGAATGTACTTTCACAGGAATAAAGAATTTCATTGATATCCAAAACCGTTTTTGTTTTATTTAAAAAAAACTTTAGTAGCGATCTTATTCAAAAACCCTTTAATTAAGGAAAAAATATTTCAAAATGAGGGAACAATATAAAATTTTAATTAATTTCATGGAAAACAATCCAGATATTGCCAAGCAGGTTGCATATTGCCGGAGAAAATCATATTTTGCTTAGAAAATTTTGTGATCTTTTTCTGCCCCTCCGCCGTATAGGTACAAAATTCGTGTCCTGGTAACTGCTTGCTTTTAAGCCATTTTAAATTTTTGTTAAACTTTTTCAACAGTTTATTTCACCAACAGCTGATTCGAATATCGGTTTTACATTTGTTCGAAAAATTTAAATTCAATCGTGTTTCACGACACCATTCGTTATCGATTTACAATTAATGGAGATTGTCGCCTTTGCTTCTATACCCCTCACTTGTTCATATTTTTTATTAAATTTTAGTCCGAAATTTGGAGAGAATTTTCAACTAAATTTCCTGTTATGGGATAAGATGCATAAATACATAAATTAATTACTTACTCTGGCTTGGGAAGATGAGCGTTTAGATCCAACTTGGTGCAAATTTCATCCCAATCAGGAAAACACTTTTCTTTCATTCTGGAAACATGACCAACCAAGTTTGGGCACTTCTCTGTCATAAAATCTCGAAGAGGGTATGAAATGTCTTTTGACAAATAATGTAGTTGTGATAATACCGCAAATGCGACAACATCTAAAGTAGTTGGTTCGTCACCAAAGAAAAATGGTTTACAGTCTAACATTTCACTGAGTACTTTTAAATCGTTTTTTCCAAATTCTTCAATCTCTTCTGCACTGTGTACGCCAATGCCATGCGCCTTTAATTTTTTTGTACCCTGGAACCACTGGATATGAAAAAATCGCCATAATGGAATAATTCTAGTGTAAATATAAGCTTAATATAACAAAACTAGAACAGCATTATCGCATGTTTCGCTCAATAACGTGATTTCAAAATTTTCAAATATTGAGCGATTCGCTTTAGTTTGGTTACATTTAGCTATAGATTGATATTGCTAGTATTTTCAATATTTTAAAAAAAAAAAATGAGTAGTTGAAAATTGTTGTAAACATTATATCAGCCATTACGTATCTACATATATAAAACAGTAACGTTAGTAGTCCAGCGGGAAAAAGTAAGTGATCGTTAGCGAAATACATTCAACTTAGCCTTATACTCGATAGTTGAATTCTTCAATGAAATTTAACACGGCGATGTCAATAGCTGTAGTAAGTGAATGAGTAAATTTTCGAATATTGCGATGAAAAAAGTAACCAATAGTAAATAAATAAATAAATTATATTTGAAAACTAAGGTATTGCTTACTGTAACTTACCTTTTTCGGTCAAAAATTATGGGACTAAAAAAACTTGATATGATGAATTTAATAAGTTTCAAAAATAAAATTAACAACTAAAAAAGAAAGGATGATATAGTTAGTGGGCTCAACTTAATGATACCCATCATCAAATAAAGTCGAATAATTTTTCATGAAAAAATCATTAAAGCCACTTTCATTGATGGGAACTTAAGCAATTATGTACATAAATTTCGCATTCATTTCTAATACACCGAAGAGATTTAAGTCACGAATTATTATATTTTAAAGTAACCACGTTTTCTATATACCTTAAGGTCGAACAACGGTTGTGTGTAAAATCGGACCTTTAGTAATTTCGAAGTATATAGCCTTAGATATGAATAAGGAGCGATCTGCACCCATCTGTTTAATGGATAATGGATGAAAAGTGTTTTATATCAACGATAATATGTTCAAAAATATATCGCGAGAGGGTTGCCTAAAAAATTCTGATTTTTTTTTTAAACATTGCACTCATTCGTTTAAAATACAAATTATGTACCAATCGAACGTAAAAAGCATATAGAATATGAAAATGCTAGGCTACCTAATTTTTCCCCGTCATAACTATTGGGTTGGCAGATCTCAAGGTTCATCGTCACACTGTTTCAAAAGCCATTAAACAGTATAAAGAAGACTTAAACATTGCACGAAAATCTGGATCAGATAGAAAAAAAGGTCCAACAAATATTGGTAAGGCAAAAGATTTCGAACAACTCTTTCGAAGAGCTCCGAACACTTCTGTCAGAAAACAGCTCATGTAGTTAAATGCTCTGATTCTTTTGTGTGCAGAACCAAAGCTAATGCTGGGCTGAAGTCGTATAAAGTTCAGAAAGTTCCAGATCGCATTGCGGTAAAGAATTTAGAAGCAAAAAACGAGCTAAAAAACTTGAGGTCTAATTCATAAAAAAATGTACGTGCTGTGTGTGATGGATAATGAAGCCTATGTTCCGGCAGACTTTTCACAACTTCCGGGTCAAGATTTTTATGTGGCTGATGGACGAGGTAATATTCAGGAACAATATCAGACAAAAAAGCAAACAAAATTCCCTAGGAAGTTTCTTGTGTGGCAAGCCATTTGCAGTTGTGGCAAAAGAAGCCAAGCATTTGTGACATCAGGATCGATAAATACAGAAATGTAGGGGAGATTGGGGAGTTTTGCAACAGAGGGAGTTGTGCAACACGTCGATAAATGTCAAATGACAGTAGTTGTCATGTGTCCATCTACTGTCAATTGTTTGTCTCGCTACGATCTAACTTTTTCACAAGCACTCGCCACGTCAATACATATTCTTCGTGTCGCTCTTCATTGTGCGTTGAAAAATTTGTCGGAAACTTTCATTGTCCTCTTGTGTTTGCGGTGTTTTCAGTCACTTGTTGAAGCTGGTGATAAAGGTCAATATATACAAAACATTCCTTTGTGTATACCCTTTCAACGCATGAAAGTAATAATGTATAAACATTCGATGTATCAATGACGCGTTGGCCATTTCGAATATGAAGAAAGTGGGGAGTTTCGCAACAAAACGTCACATTTGACAATTTTCAACCCGAGTTTGCATTTTCCATGCGTATATCGAATTATTTGTGAATAATTCGTATGTTTCATGCAATTTGGTGGATTTTCTTCGCAGAATTTAGGTTTTTTCTTGATTTTATTCGTGACTTTTCGTGATTTTTGTATATAGTCACCATGCCACAAAAACCAGCGAGTGATATCAATGCCTTAGTGGCTGCAATTTTCATGGCAGCCCTGGTTACCAAATGTCAAAAAGCCAAAGAAATTTTTGCAAATTTTCTTAAAATAAAATAAAGTAAAAAAATCAATACTTAAAGTGAATAAAAGTGGACAGATCACTTCATCATAGAGTTGGAACTTGTATACATATGAATTTTTATCGTTACCACGCTCCTATCTCGGATTTGGTGTATGCTTTGATGCTGTGGCCGTTTCAAGGTTAGCTCTGTTGGTCGCTGCTGTTGCTGCGCTGTGTTCTTTGCTTTTCCCGTCATTTTTATCAACAAATTTGGTGTATTTTCCGTTGCTTCGCGAAATATTTTGCTATTTAAAAATACTCTAACGAGACAAATATTAATAACAAGAGCCACAAAGCAAACAAACAGCTGTTGAGAAGTACTGCTGACAGAAGTCATGGAAATGCAAACATCAGGCGGTAATATGGATTCCAAAAATGGGACTCCGTGTTTAAATGGCACTCCAGATAAAAGGATTGTTATCAACTCAGCAAATAAACGAATGCTTGCAGAAATTTCACCAGAAGATAAAAGAGAGCTGAAGGTATCCGATTTGAGTGTTGACGACTTAAGATCGATCATACGAGAAACAAACATTGAAACCAATAAAGCAGTCATCGGAAAAATAAAGGTACTAACGGATGAAATTTCTGATCTAAAAAACCAAAACGAATGTTTAAAGTTGGAAATGGAACAACTAAAGACGGAAAGACTTACGGAACGAAAGCGATTAACCCAACTAGAAAAACACATCTGTAGTAAGAATTTAATATTCAAAGGACTGCCGTTAAATGTATCTACACGTACTGAGGTCCAAAAAGATTGCTATGAAGTACTCGGTTTGCCAAAAACTCTCAAACCTAAATCAACGAAAAAGATCTTCGATCGAGATGGCAAAATGGCTGTGCTAGTAGAACTGGAATCAGAAGATACTGTTCAAACTATATTCAAAAAAACTTCAAAACTAGCAGGAAAATCTATCTACATCGAGCGCGATTTATGTTTGGACCAGCGGGAAAATAAAAAAGCAATGTTGCAATTGAGGTTAGATCTCCAAAAAATAAATATTGAAAAACTTGTTATGATTAGAAACGACAAAATGATAATCGACAGCAAATTGTTTTACTGGAACAGTGAACGGAAATTAATGGCGGGTACAGAAGACGGTGCAAACACTCTAAGGGATATATTCGGTAATGAATCAAATATTAATACAGATTTTAATTATTTATTTAACAAAATACATACAAAAAACTAAATACTAATTGTAATCCTAACTTTAGCAAAACTAATAATTATGTAAAATCTAACTCTGCAAGCAAAATTAGAATAGAAAGGTATGAAAATATAAACATAGAACTTGTAACATACAATGTCCATGGCCTTGAAAGTAAATATTTATTTCCTGAATTTTTTCAATATATATCCAAGTTAGACGCGTTCGCTCTTCTCGAAACCCATTTAACAGAGGAAAAAATTAAGCAAGCAAAAAAGTATTTTCCAAATTTTAGTACATATTGGAGACCAGCCACACGAGCTAGCATTTTTGGCAGAGCAAGTGGTGGTATTGTCTGCGGCATAAAAAAATCTTTAGCTGAGATAGAATAAAACACACGTACACCTACAACAACGGAATCATTTGCTTAAAATTTAATAATCACATATCCTGGTTTCCTATGTATATCCGAGGCGTTGATTGGCGAAATGAATTTAAAAGTATAAAAGAATTCTTTCAATCACATGTGGAAGGAAATTCAATTGTTATGGGTGACTTAAATGGGCGAATCGGCCAATTGCAGCAACCATTTGACGGAAACTATGAAACGGAATTTGTAACAGGCTTGGAAATGAGGCAATCAAAAGACACAGTAGTTAACGCAAATGGAAGAAATTTTGTAGAATTTTGTGATGATCATGGAGCAATAATTTTAAATGGCAGAACAGGTGGGGATGAAGCTGGCAATTTTACATTTATAAATTCTATTGGATGTTCGGTAATTGATTTATGTGCAGTTTCAATTAATTGCTTGGATTTGGTAAATAAGTTTGAAGTTGAGGTGAAACCATGGTCGGATCATATGCCAATAAAATTGTCTATTTGTGTTAAGAAAAATGATCAACAAAGAGAAGTTCTTGGCTTGCTCCCAAAACTAAAATGGTTGGACTCAAAAAGGGATATTTATGCTCAGAGACTAAATGCAAATATACAAAATGTCAAATCCCATAGTGGCTCTTTTAGTCTGGTTAGTCTTGCTGAAATTATTAAAAAATCAGCTCCAGTGCAGAGGCCGATGGACACCAAAGTTGATTTTAAGCAGAAGTGGTATAATTCTCATTGTCTTTCATCTAGAGTAAAATTGTTCCAGACACTTGCTGCATTTAGACTGACAGGCTCGATACAAGATAAATGTAACTATATTGAAGCTAACAAAAGATACCGGACAGTGTGCACCCAATCAAAACAAAAATACTACGAACATCTAGAGCAAAAAATCAACGAAACCCGAAATTCCAAAGAATGGTGGACATTGGCGAAAGAAATAAGAGGGCAAAGCTTTCAAATAGGTATAAACGTTTCTGCAGAACACTTCAAGGACTACTTCGCAAATCTTTTGAACCCAAGCCAAACTGCATCCCCAATCTATTATGCACCTAGATGGCAATACAATGACATGCTGGACAAACGTATATCTAAAGATGAAGTTTTAATGGTTCTAAATAAAATGAAGCTTAATAAAGCACCTGGTGAAGACAGAATTAGCTACGAGTTCATAAAATATGCATCAAATGAATTTATCGAAGAAATAACTGAAGTTTATAATACAATTTTTGATACCGGAAGTGTCGATAAAACTTTTATAAATAGTATAATATTTCCAATCTTTAAAAAAGGAGATCCACACGTACCAAGCAATTATCGTGGTATCGCTTTCATGAACTGTCTTGCTAAAATATTTATGGGATTACTAAATGAAAGAATTGCATCCTGGGCGGAGTTCAACAACATACTAAATGAATATCAAGCGGGTTTCAGAAAACAATATTCAACAATCGATAACGTTTACAACTTAGCATGCATTGTCAACATTAAATTTTGTGCAAATAAAAAAGTGTATGCTTTTTTTGTAGACTTCAAAGCAGCTTTCGACAAAATGCCGAGAAATCTACTCTTTTATAAGCTTCAAGAGATGAGTTTGTCCACAAAAATATCAAACGTCATAGCAAGTGTGTATGCGTGTACGCAATCAAGTGTTTGGACGGGCCATGAAGTGTCGGACAGTTTTGAAACACATACGGGTGTCAAGCAAGGGTGCTTGCTTTCTCCTTTGCTTTTTATCCTATATATAAATGATTTACACGAAAATCTAGACCACGGTCTTAATATAGATGGTATAAACATCAAAATGTTAGCCTATGCAGATGATATCGTGCTTCTAGCAGATGATCCAAAAATTTTGCAGCGTATGATAAACCAGTTGGAATCTTACTGTAGTAAATGGAATATGGAGGTGAACTTGAACAAATCCGAGATAGTTGTCTTCAGGAAAGGAGGACGGCTTTCGCAAGCAGAAAAGTGGACCTACAATGGACAATCTGTAAAGATAGTTTCGGAATATCGCTACTTGGGGGTTACTCTCACTCCTAAAATTTCTTTTACTAAACATGTTGAAAATAGAAACAAAGCAGCTAAGAATAGTCTAAATGCAACTTGGCAAAGTTTTTTGTGCAAAAAAGAAGTTACTTTGGAAGCCAAATGGAAGCTCTTTCAGGCAGTCTGCCGATCGATACAGACCTATGCAGCGCAAGTTTGGGGTTATACTATGCAAGAAGAAGTTAACAAACTGCAAAGGTATTTTTTGAAAAGAGTCCTTAAACTCCCAGATAGCATACCTAATTATGCACTAGCACTTGAAACGGGCACTGAAGAAGGTTCCTTCTACACCTTAAGTCTTCATCTTGAATATATAAGTAAAACTTTGTTCAAATACAATTCAGAAAGATTACCAAATAAGTTCTCAAAAATGATCCTGACGCGCAATCTAATGTGGACGAGAGAAATTAATGCACTTGGAGCCGAATTCAATATGAGTTTTGATGTGAACACGACAGCAACTGAATGGCATTCAAAATGCACCTATCTTTTAGCCGAATTAAAAAACAAATATTTTATACAAATGGCGCAAAAGGCAACTGAAAGCAACACAAGATTTTATAAATTTCTACAACCTGCCGAAGGAAAAAAATATTTTCAAGCGAATCTAAACTTAAGTCAACTGACAGCAGTCATAAAAGCACGGTGCGATGTCTTGCCACTAAAAGCAAATGCATACGCAACAGGCACAAACAGGGTTTGCTCATTGTGTAACTCCGCTGAAATTGAATCTTTGACACATTGGGTCGATGTCCTATATTGAACGAATTTCGATCACTCTACCTAAACAAAACTCGTCTAAGCGATGCTGAGCTGGTACTTTTATTAAATGGGGAAAGCGAAGTAGACTGGGAAAGACTTGCTTGTTATATTTTAAAGGCCTTAGCTTACCGTTTTTATTTGCTTGCAGAATTTGATTCTTAAGATTGCAATACATATGTATACATTTATTAAATTGATTTCATTACTTTTTTTTTATTTTTTATTTTGGCATTTTTGGTAATAATATGACTGACGGCTTTGAGCCAAGTCAAAAGTTTATAAATAAAAGCTTTTTATTTTATTTTATTTCTATTTTATGAAATGTTTAAGTATATCATTGAAATGTAAAATTATTGAAATAATATCAAACTAATAAAAAAGCATCTACTACTACTACTACTAGTGGCTGCAATCAAAGAGTTAATTTAACAAAGAATATTCATCAAAATATGTAATTTTCTTTAATGTGTTTCACAACTCCCCAAAAACGAGTCCTTTGCGCTAACAAGCATAACTTTTAGATTTTTTGGAATTTCAACCGAACCCTTTAGCCAGAAGTTGTGTTTTGAGGCATACTAGAGATTCTATATACTGAGATGCTAAAAAAAATGAGTTTCATAGTTTTTTTTCCACTGAAACCAAACCTTTTGCTTTTGCCTTTCCTAAAACAGCACAGAGTGCCTACATATTTCTGGCCCGATTTAGCATCATGCTACTATGGAAAAAAGGCCCTTGAGTGGTATGCAAATAATAATGTAAATTTTGTACCACGGGAGCCAAACCCATCCAACTGTCCAGAACTCCGGCCTGTGGAGAGATATTGGGCGCTCGTGAAAAGCGAATTGACATTTATAAATTCCGATTAATATTCCAATATTTTAATGTTCAATGAATTTCTATAATATATATTTAAGAATTTTTAAATTGAACGGTTTAAGTTTTATTTAACTTTAAGCGTGTATAAGTTTTTTTCGACACACTCTTTATATAATTGTTTCTTAAAAAAATGAGTACAATTGTAATGAATCATACCACATGGAATTTTTAGGCAACCCACTCGCGATATATTGTTTAACATATTTATTTTCATCCATTAAACAGATGGCTGCAGATCGCTCCTTATACTTACGTATCTCCTACTAATACCATCTAAGACTTCATCCCAACTTTGATTTTTCCTTAGATATTTGCCTTGCCAAAAAACTTTGAACTTCGGCAATAGTCGATCATTATTATTAAGCTTAGCAATATCAATCAATATTTTTATTATTTATTACTATACAAACCTTTCGGCCAAATGTAATTTTAAAGAAAAAATTTAGAATAGAATTTGGCAAACGAAGACCAAGAGCATGCTGCAAGTTTACTTTGTAACCTTTGAGAACATTATCAGGATACTTTGCTCGCCAATAAAAAATAATCCAAATCAAATGATTCTCCAGCATTGCTATCATAGCATATGAAACGTTTCGTTGTTCAGATGTAAGACCAGTATCTAAGTTTTTTTCATACTTTGAAGAGAGTTCCTTAATAATGATTGCCGAGTCTGCAATTTCTTCACCATTAAGTTCAATGAAAGGCAGTTGACCTTTCTTTGAACGAAATCGCATCTTATGGTCAACATTCTGAAAAGAAAAAAATAAAAAAAAGGTTTAACGGTTATCATGTTTTAAAAGATCATAAACCTAGATTAAAGGTAGGTTTTCGAAAAATTATTATTATTAATTATATTTAATAATTATTAATTGAACAGACTTGGAACCGGTATCCACCCGAAATAAAGAACTTCACACTACCATTTTCTTTGGTTTCAATTTAGAACAAGCTTACATATAGCACTATAGCAACTAAACAAACTTTTCTTTAGAGGGTAAACATAAAATTGTAATCAAAAAGCGTCGCTCGGATCTAGTTTTGGAAACATAGACGAACTTTGTTTTTCTCGTATCATGTCAGAATCCTGAGTTATCCTTTCTCAAAAGTGCAAAAATCACTTTCTTGAGGTTAAGTTAAAGGTATATAATAAAAACTACTGTTAATAGCAAAATTATGTTCTGCAAATGGATATAGCCAAAACTATATTCAACAAGCTGTACTTTTACCGTTTTCCAATTCAATCCCCTCCATGTTATAAGTTTACAGAGGATTGTTTCGGGCCGAAATATTAATAAAGTTAAAATTGTATTATTTTTAACAGTCACATATTTTATTACAAAAATTTCGAGCTTTATTTTTTTTTTTTTTTCTAAGCTAACACTTTAGGGGATAACTTTTTGACACTTCGTGTGTTGCTTCGAAAGAGGAGACAGTAGAGTGGGAATCAGGTCGACCCATTAAGCGGCGTATTTTTTGAAAATTAGTTGATTATTTTGGCGTTTCAATGACATTGTTAGTGGTCTGAAGCAAGTCTTATGCCTTTGCACTCCAATAATCATGGTTTAGCCAGTGTTTTTGCACTCCATGATGTTTCAATGCTTCCATCACAATCGATCGGGGCTGACCGGCGGATCTTGTCGTTCTATAGCTTAAGCACGTCGAATTTTTTGCCACAGATTGTTCACTGGGACGTTTAATAGCGGCCAGTTTTAGTCGAATGACCGCGACGAGAAGATGGTGATTGTTTTTTCTTATTCGAGGGTCGGAACCCAAGAATTTTTTTCACTGGAGTTTAAAAAAGCAGCCTTAGCGGCACTCCATGATGTTTCAATACTTCCATCACAATCGATCGGGGCTGTTTTAAGTTCTTCAACGAAAGACCTGTGGATCTCGTCGTTCTTTTAATTAAGCACGTCGAATTTTTTTGCCACAGATTGTTCACTGGGATGTTTAATAGCGGCAAGTTTTGATTGAATGACCGCTACGAGAAGATGGTGGTCGGAGGCTATGTCAGCAGCCCTCTTTACTCGTACGTCCAGAAGACTCCCTCTCCATTTTCTGCTAATGCAGAAGTGGTCGATTTGGTTTTCAGTGATGTTAGCTGGAGACACCCAAGTAGCTTTATCGCATGTATTGCAAGCGTCAATGAGAAGCTATCCATTGTCGTTTCTCGAACCCAAACCATGTCTTAAAATCACGTGCTCAAAGTTAAGGTTTTCTGAGCTTACTTTGGCATTCAAGTCAACCATAACCATTATGATGTCGTTATTGTAAGCACTGTTAATCGCTGCAGTGAGCTGCAGTGACTGTAGAGTTCATCCCTGGTTTCTTTCTCTGCCGACTCGGTGGGCGCGTATGCTTGGAAGATGGTAATATTTCTAGCGGGGGTTCGAAATCTGCACCAAATGAGCCTTTCGTTTACAGGTTTCCATTCCATTACTTAACAAAAATCCAACTCCATCCCTGTTGATGTCATTCTGTGCTCTACCAGAGTATAGAAACTTTTCGCTGTCAGGTAGTACATATTTGCCGCTTAATCCCAATATTTCAAGGTTAATTTTGTGGAGTTCGATTATGGCTTGATGTATTTTGCCTGTATCATTAAGAGTTCGGTCATTCCAAGAGCCGATGCGTGTTCGAGTTTTCATCGAAAGGATTTTAAAATTTTGACGAATCATATTGGTTCCGATTATAGGAGAATCATTCCTAACTATGCATGTTTCTTGCACCTCCAAAATCATCATGTGCATGCTGCCGAGGCAGGTGGATTAATCACATTCTGTTGGGTACCACTTGGAGAGATATTTTCCATCGTTTTTCGATCCATGATTCATAAGTATAATCTTCTCGGCAAGCGCTGCAAATATAGTGGCCAAATTCACTTTCAATTACAGACGCCCAATCTGGAACAGACATAGCTAAATGATAAATGACTTTTGTCCCTATTATTTTTTCCAGGATGGAAACCAAAAATGTTGCGTATTTCTTTCATCAATTTTGTTTTCAGTTTCTTTAAACTGTACTAAAATTATCTCAAATTGCATAATATTTTCCAGAGTTACTGATTAATTAAAAGATATGGTTGAAACCCTAAAAAAATTGCTTGTCCCTATTATTTTTTCCAACGCTGTATTTATTGCATACAAATTTTATGTAAAATTAGTAGAGTCCGACCGATTAATCGGCTTCGGCCAGATTCGGCCAAAAAAACGCCTTCGGACTCATATTCGGCCTTCGGCCTAAAATAAGCCGAAGGTTTGGCCGAAGCCGAATGTTTGTAACTTTAATTAAAAAAGAAATTATTTCTTCTTAAACAAAAATGTTAAAAAGTCAAAATACTACTAAGACAGAAATTTTGAAATTTCTGCATCAAAATTATGCTGAAAAAAATATAACAGATAATATGTTTATCGAAATTGAAGGATCTACACCTTCCTGTTCAAATTCAGCCGCTTCCAATGGAAACCAATACCCAAAAGATGATCTGTGGGATTCGCACGATAAAATGCCTTTGACTGGGACCGAGGAAGCAGCTTCTGACCACGTTCGTTTGCCTTTTGAGGAACAATTAGCTTGTTATTTAAAGGAACCTTTGCAGTTGAGGACCACGGATATATATCATTATTGGGCCTGCAGTCCATATATTCATTTACGACCAGTATCCCAAAAATTTTTGTCAGCTCCTCCTACAAGTGTCCCAAGTGAACAATTGTTCAGTGCTGCGGGTCAAATATATTCTGACCGAAGAGCCAATCTTCATGGAGAAAATGCAGAAAAACTGCTGTTTCTAGCTTACAACATTAGGTTATTTAATTTTTATTATTAACTATTTATTTTTATTTAAGAACTAATATAAAAAAGTAGTACAAAAAATAAGTGTTACAAACATAATGGAACCTTCGGCTTCGGCTTCGGCCAAAAAGTCACCTTCGGTCGGACACTAAAAATTAGTTTTCGACACCGTGTTAAATTTCAAAAATAGATTTTTTAATTGCATTAAATTTCAAACATCTGGGCAATAGTTTTTTCATTTGCATAAATTTCAAAAATCAATGCAATAGATTTTTCAATTGCATTAAATTTCAAAAATCAATGCAATAGTTTTTTCATTTGCATTAAATTTTAAAAATCAATGCATTATTTTTATTCATTGGTATCAATGCTCCTTCAATGCATTGAAAAAGTAATGCATTACGCCCAACTCTGATATCTACTAAGCTACGTAGGCTGCTCGATATATTTCTGGCCTAGGCAACATTAAGTGTTGCCAGGTGCAATCTGACATTTCTATTAGAAAGTTTAATATTTTTTAGCATAAACGTACTCAGAACGTTTTGACGTACGACCATCATTTGTGTTGTTTACAGTGACTTGAAAAAATCAATTTGGCAAAAAAATGGAATTAACTCGTGAACATTTTCGTGCGATCATTTTTCACAACTTTCGACGTGGATTATCACGACAAGAGTGCATCGATGGACTTAAATCTTTGTATGGCGATGAAGCACCATCCTATAGCACTGTGAAAAGCTGGCTTAATGAATTCAATTGTGGCCGACGCTCGCTCAAAGACGAATTCCGTGAAGGTCGTCCAAAAATGGCCGTTGTGCCAGAGAACATTGATGCCGTGCGTGAACTGATAATGCAAGATCATCATTTGACATACCGTGAGATAGAGGCATCCTTGCGCATTAGTTCCACTCCAATACATTTGATTTTGCATGAACACCTGGCCGTAAAAAATTTTTGTTCTCGTTGGATCCCGCACAATTTGACAATCGCTCAAAAAAAGGCTCGTGTCGATTGGTGCAAATAAATGTTGAAAAAATACGATCACGGTGCTTCAAAAGACGTTTAAAAGATCATCACAGATGACGAATCATGGATCTATGCGTATGAGCCCGAAACAAAACAGCAATCGACCGTGTGGGTCTTCGAAGACGAGCCAAATCCAACGAAAGTTGTTCGTGGGAAAAGCACTTCGAAGCAAATGGTCGCCTGTTTCTTCGGCAAAACTGGTCATGTGGCGACTGTTCCTCTTGAGCAACGTAGGACGGTCAATTCTGAGTAGTACACCACAATTTGTTTGCCTGAAGTCTTCGGAGAAATTCGAAAAACGAACAAGAGAAGACGAATCACTGTTCATCATGACAATGTGATTTCTCACACATCGGCTCAAACCAGCGCCTTTTTGACCGGCCAAAACGTCGAATTGATGGGTCATCCGCCGTACAGCCCTGACTTGACACCCAATTACTTCTTTCTATTCCCGCACATCAAGAAAAAAATGCGTGGTCAATGATTTTCGTCGCCAGAAGATGCTGATGAAGCGTTCAAAAACCATGTTTTGGAGTTGTCTCAGTGGAAGTGGAAAAAGTGCTTCGACAATTGGTTTGAGCGCATGCAAAAGTGTATAAATCATGCTGGAGAATACTTTAAAAAACAATAAAACCATTTTTGATGATAAATATTCGCAGTTTCATTATTAGGCCAGAAATATATCGAGCAGCCCACGTATAAATCGAACGAAAACAATTTTAGGACCATTTTGATAGGAAATTGTATAAGTTTCAAAATTGTCGAACAATATTTTTATCTTAAAGTAACCGTTAGCGCGATATTTGCAAAAGCTGATTTGAGGCGCCGTTTTTCCAATATGGCGGCGCGAGCGGACATAGTCCAAATTCGGAATGACCAGTGGCCATTGACCACATCGAAAACTTTCCAGGTAACTTCGTTTTTAGTCCTGAATGACTGTACCAGAGCTAAAAAAGTTAACAAAAATTTTGCTCGTGCACTATTGCCGTATTCGTAAAATGCTACTGTTTTTCAAGGTATGACTTCCCTTCAACTAGGGGTCTGCTACAGACATCTTGAAATAAAGTGTACTTTTTTTTACTCCCACATTTTACACCGAACTGATGCATTTGATCCAAAAAATTCAAGATTCAAATCATAATGTACACTGATTTCATTTTGACAATATTTACATTGTCTTGTTTTATCATTGTGAAAAATAAACTTGGTTCTAAAAAATACATCAGTGAACTCTATTTTATAAAAACAAATACTTCAAACAATACTACACTGTAAAACGTGCGAGTAGAGAAACCACAATAAAATGTATGATATGGTAACACTTGCAGAATTGTAGTAGCTTTCATACCAGGCATGATATTCGCACTTCTCCAATAGTACTTTTTTTTAAAAGCCAATAGTACTTTGGGTACTTTTTGTTTTTGCAGCCTTGGGTATATGCCAAATTTAGAAAAGAAACATTGCGCACAGTAAAGTTATCCGCTTCACCCGCGCATTATTCGATTTATTTCCATTATTTATTTATTATATTGTATTACATATAAAAAAATCTAAAAACTTAAGTTATTTACTTGAATAAAATTCATTTTTATAAAAAAAAAAACTGAAATATTTGATGTCGAAGTTCGGCGAACGTTGCAAACAAATATAAATAAGATAAGGGTAAATGAAACACAAAATCGTGAATCAAGAAATCCACTTTCGTGAACTGAGATTTCGGGAATCGAGAATTTTCGATAAAAATATGAAAAAAAATTTATGGATTCAGCTTTAGTTAACCGACAATTATTCATAAATGATTTTTAATATATAAAAAATCAAAACAAATGCATTTTTATAAATCTGTGGAATTTTGACAAAACAACCTAACTCGAAATTGGCAACTTTTCAGGAGGGCTAAAAAACTACTTTGATGCTTCTCAATTCTTTCTGTGTAGTAGTTTGAACAAATGTAAAAGTTTTTTATTATACATGAATACTACACAAATATTTTCCAGTCACTTTTTTTGTTCTAAGGTTAATAGTTTCTAATAAAATTGAAATAAGATGTTTTTGTCAGATATTTTTTATTTAAGAAATTCAGTTCTTTCTATAGGAATATTTTCCAGTCACTTTTTTTGTTCTAAGGTCAATAGTTTCTAATAAAATTGAAATAAGATGTTTTTGTCAGATATTTTTTATTTAAGAAATTCAGTTCTTTCTATAGGAAAAGTAACTTATTTGTTAAACTTTTTTTGCCATTTAACAAGTATCATATCTCGAATTAAGATGTTTTGTGAAGAAAAACACCCTTTTCTTATGTCGACACAAGTTTTTTTGTGAAAAATATTTGTTCAAGTTTTTGTTATTGCAAATGCTTGAAATTTTTAACCTATTGGAGATAAGTTGTTTGTTGTCAAATGCAATTTGGAATAAAACATCGAGATAGGTTTATTTTCTAAAAGTCATAGAGATATGACGATTTCACCAAAAGAAGCGTATTTAAATTTTGTATTTATGATTAAAATCCTGGAAAATTGTCTTAATTCGAGTTAGGTTGTTTTGTCAAAAGTCCACAGAAATACATACCTACAAATAGTAATAATATTATTCATGAGGATATGAGTAATCTTTGTAATTTAAAAAGCACCTTCGTGAATAGAAAAAATCCTTATTTTAAACACTACAGTATCCTGCACCCAAATCAATAAATGTAAAAAGTTATGTTTACTTACTATCTGTGGGCTTTTGACAAAACAACATAACTCGAAACAGACATATAACAAAAATTACCCTTTTCTTACATTTATAGAGATAGCGAACCGACGAATAACCAAAAAAGCATATTCGAATTCTATATTTACGACTATAATCATGCAAAACTGTCTAATTTTGACTTTGATTGTTTTGTTAAAAGTACTTAGATATTACTCTAATAATTCTTCTTCTAATGGTTGAGTATTTGGTAAATTTGTATAAATTTGTTTGTAAAATCTCAGTACCAATATCAAAGTTTTATAACTTTTGTTATCAACAACAATTTCTTAATTTAATTAAGTCTTTAGCTTATATCAGAGCTGAGCACGTAGATACCGCCAAACGATTTCGACATCTAGTTTTTATCAAGTTTTATGCAGAAAATATTCTCTTCACATTTGCAGAAGAAAAATATAATAAAAATTCCATGTGCAATTCTGTATATAAATATTTCCAAACATCTCTTCTCCTAAATCATTTTTTAATACATCCTACAATAATCCTATATGTCTCAGTGAAGTATTTTGTGAAGTGCTACAGCCAGTTTACTTACTAATTACACAAAAAATTGCGAAAGGACTTTTTCGAGGCGAAAGTACTTCAGTACTTTTGTAAAGTCAATAGTACCAAAAAAAGTACGATTCCTTTACAAATATCATCCCTTTTCATACATTTTCGCGAGAGAGAGAGAGCGTAAACAAAAAAGAGGCACAAGAAGAGAGCGATAAACTACTCTTATCTCACCATTAGCATTTAGTAGTAGGGGAGGGGGGGGCTAGTGTGGACAATTTTTATATAATTACAAAATTAAATATGTAAATATATCATTTTTGTAATAAAGTAATTTTTAGCGATTACTTATAGCTCTTGCCTTCATAATTGCATCAATAGTTATGATTTTTTATTTTCATAAATGCACTATTAAATTATTTTAAAAAGAGCTTACATTTGTCCACATTTCGGTGAATTTGGCTGGTATCCGGTATATCGGGATACGTGAATCTATCGTTTTTTCTTTTTAGAAACGTAATGTCGAAATTTTGAGAACCGTGGATAGTGACAATTTGGCCAATATGAAATACTTTTTGTACATGTTGTTTCAAATTTCATATAACTTGCTGATCGCGATATTTCCGACAGTTGTTGTGGTTGTGGCAGCTTCGCCACTATTTCATGTCGGTAAATTTCGCTGGTATCCGGTAAATCGGGATACGTGAATCTGTCGTTCTTTCTTTTTAGTAACGTACTTTCTTGGAACGGCTTTTAGAAATGGTCTGACGATTTCTGGAGTCATTTCAGCTGCTGTGGACATGTCCACATTAGCCCCATTTCAGTTGTCCACACTAGCCCCTTCATGTCTTTTTAAACAAAAATATTTTTTTTTTTTAATCTTCCGGTAAAGTTCTTCAAAAATAATTTCAACGGTTTAAATAAACACTATTTTAAGTTGTATTATCTATCAACATTACAGCAGAAGAATAATTAGTTTAGAAGTATCACTGAAATTACGAAACAACAAAAAAATTACTTTTTGCTGCGTAAAACACGTTCGGTCACGTTATCATGGAAAGCTGAATTGTCAACAAATGAATTTTTTTTTGGTGATGCAGAGTGCAAATACTAACTTGAAAAATATAAAACAGAAACAAAAAATTCAAAACGGCGCGAGAATTTGAATTTGTCCACACTAGCCCCCCCTCCCCTACCACTACAGTATGCAACTAAAATAACTGAAACAAATCAAACAAGACAAATTAGCACAGTATTTGTTTATTTTCTTTCAAATTCTAGTTCTGTCAAGAAATTTACACACAATGAACTGGAGCATTTGATAAATAAAAAACGGGTACAAAATATAACGTATCTTGAAACGAAATGTCTTAAAACGCAAACAAGACGTCTTGTGCAGACCCCTAACTTCAACTCATCTATAGAGAGAACGGCTTCCGATTTAAACGAAAAGCGGATTCTCAAGTTCTATAGCTAAAATTAAAGATGAAGCAATAATCAAAGTAAGATTTATAAATATTAAAATGATTATTGTTGCACTGTGTTATTTACCCATTTGATCATTTATAACCATATGGCATATGGCCTGCCAAGCCTGCTTGGGAAATTTTTTAATTTTCTTCTTTAAATTTGCTCTGTACCTGCCCCTTCTCCGAACAGGTATGAAATTCGTGTCCTGGTAGCTGTTTAAAATCGGCGTTAACGTATGTTTCATCGTCCATTTTACAGCAGTCAAATTTAATCAGGTAACCGACATATAACTTTCGAGCTCGCTTTTGAGCCTCTAACTGTTTTTCATCGGAACGGTCTGGTACTTTTTGTAGGTCTTTAGCTTAAGTTTTTTCTTTAGTATGTTTATAGAAGATTTTGTGGTTCCTGCTCTGGCAGCCATATCTCGTTCTGAAGTGTTGGGATTCTGCTTAAAAAGGTGCTTCACCTTTTTCACCAACTGTAGATCTATACTTGCTTTTCTAAGTGTACAAAATGAGTTCGCGTTTTTTTCTTGATTGCTAGACATCTTTATCGTTTAAAGTTTGTTTGCCAAGTGTTGTATCTTCTCTTCTTATACGAGCTAAAATTGTATGTTTGGGCGACAGCATCTAAACTGCAACAGCATACAACATTGAACGACATTGTCAAAATATGCGTTGCCGTATTTTTGCATAAGGGAACACCTTATTTACAAAGTTTGACATTTCACTAATCGAATATAAAAATGTTGCAAAAAAAAAAAAAAAAATTGATCTATTAGTGAACTGTCTCAATGAGTTCAGTCGAAATTAAAATTAAATGTTTTTATAAATTGACAAAAAAAAAAAATAAATATCATCAACTTATTTTTTCAAGACTTTCCCATAAAATTGTCTACTTTTTGGGTTTTGCACCATGTTCTGCTCTATTTTAAAGCTTTGTTGTCAAAAACTTCCAATTTTCGTAGTATCCACACAAATTTGTTTTAAAGCATCAACAACAAAGTTGATGCGATAGTTGCCAATTAAATGCTATGCATTGTCAAAATTTTGTAGCTCGGCGCTTAGGAATGATTGACTTTGTATGTTTGCTTTGCAACTAACGTTTAGGAAGTCGCCCTTTGTTTGTTTGTTTCTTTGTACTTATTTCTGTGCCAAATATTTTTCTCGAAAACGGCTCCAGCGGTTTTAATGAAACTTGGAATAGTGTTAGATATTAGCATACAATGAAGAATGAGCTAGCTTTGAACTTTGTAAACGCTCACCAGGGGGCGTGGCACTGTCCTAAATTTTAAATTTGATTACGTCATACCTCGCAAACCATGCAAGGTATTTGGATGAAATTTGGTGAGCGGGTACGGCTTAATAATACCTTGTAACAGACAAAAAGAGGGCGGGATCGAATAAGTGTCACGCCCACTTTTTAGTCCTTGAAAATTTTGATTCAATATTACTCGAAAACGACTCCAACAATTTTAATGAAAATTTAGGAAATGTTACCTCTGTAAACAAGGATACGCCGTTATATTTGAAAAACTCGTTGAAGGGCGTGGCACATCCCACAATAATATAAAACGGTATAATAAGAGAACTAATAAAGAAAACATTTTGAAATTAACTGTGTGGAGCCTAATTGCTATAGGGCATCTCTGTTCTGAAAGTGGGAGAAATATCGCCGTTGCGGGTGGAACCTCCCATACAAGCAAAATACGTTAAATGCTATTTTTCGCAAATGTTAAAAGATATTTTAATGAAATTTGGTATGTAGGTACTACTTATCAATGTAATAACCGAAAAGTTTGCGGTAACGAAGAAGTACCACGCCCTATTTTTAACCATTAAGAATTTTTATTCAATATTACTCGAAAACGACACCAACAATAGGCGTGATAACACTATCAAAGAATCCCGTATATAGTGGTTTTAGACAGTAAAGAAGATTCACAGGATTCTAAAAAGCTTGTTAGTTTTTATATTTTTATTGAGATTAATAAGATATTCAATAAAATAAAATACTAAAATATGCACATCCGCCATATTGAGTAAAACACCAATCAGATATTTTTTTTAATTTTAAATGATATTGATTGGCTAACATTGACATAATGCTGTGTTACTAGATCAACGTATTTTTTCTCATTAAATTTTTTTCTTTTCATTTATCCCTGAAAAGTTTTACAAAAACCACAATCATGTATTTATTTGAAAAAAAAATATGTATATGTTTTTGTGTCAAAATATTTAAATAGATACACACGACAAAAATTTGACAAAAAAAAAAAGTATGTACAAATATCTTTCCAAATTGAATTCAAAATTTAAAAAAAAAAAATAAAGAAAAAAACAATGCTAAAATATTGTGTTTCAGATTAGCTAAAAAAAAAAAAAAAAAAAAAAAAAAAATTTTGTGTGTTCAAAAGCAGAAAATGTCCCTAAATGTACGTTTCGGGTCCCTAATCTGGCAACGGTAACATAACTATGACGTAATAATATATTTGACACCGTTTTTGGCTCGAACTTCAAAGTAAGTAAATAAATGCAAAACATTAGCTATTTAACATTAATTTATGCAAAAAAAAAATGTTTTTATGTATGTACAAAAAAAATGCAGTTCCAAAAATTTGTTATCACGCCCATTATAATGAAAATGTAAAAGATTGTACCCCTGAAAATAAGTAATAATATGTGATATGCCGTTATATTAAAAAAACACAAAAATATAATACGCTATAACAAGAAAACTACTAAAGCAATCTTTCTGAATTTAACTGTAGGGATTCTATTTGCTATTAGGCACCTACAATACAAGTAAACCACATTAAATGCAATTTCTCGCAAGTGGTACAACATATTTCGATGAAAATTGGTATGAGGGTTTGGATCATGAGTATCTAAAGCATAACGAAAAGTGGGCGTTGTTCAATAACTGCAACGCCCACTTTTTACCAAAATAAAAAATTTGGTTAATAACTCAGGCACTAAAAAATAGAATAAACTTTTTATTTCTTATATGAAGACGCTGAATCCGTCTTCATCAGCAGAACTGTCTTTATACCTGTAGGATTTTGAAATATCCTTGCTTGAAGTTGAAGAAAATGCTATGTTCAGTCTTACAGAGTAGCTACAAGAAAAGGTGAAATTCTTTTTATTAATGGCATCGAATAGCCACACTTTCCTTATCAAAATATACCTTCGGATTTTTCCAATAGGACTCTTATTTTACGAGTTATGATCCTTTGAAAATAATATATTTCAGCCCCCATAGAAAAGGCGAAATATTTCGAGTGCGTGGCATATCCCCGTGGCATTTATTTTAGGGCATTCTATTTCACCAAAAAAAAATTTGAGTTTTTGATATGTTTCTATACTTTCCGAGTTTTTTTATTATTATTCCCATCGGTTAATTTATCATTTTGAAAGCGTGACCATTGGAGGTGAAAGGGAACGAGTTTCATAACAAAAAATAGCTATGAATATTGACCGAGCACGGATTGGTCTCCAGGTACTATTTTTTTAATCGTCATGTTATATAAAAAAAATAGCACTCATATTTCGATCTGCACGATCATCAGGTAAATCATAATCTTAAGGAATAAAAGGGTCAAATTTTTCTGGGGCAGTCCTTAGATAGTTTTTCTTTGGGGATTCCTGAACACTGTGGAGAAAAAATTTAAAAAATCCGTCGGGTCGTTTTAAGAAAATCCCGTTTTGGAAATTGTACTAAAATTTCCATATTAAACGAAAAAATCGTAAAAAATTAAACCAACAAATAAAAACCCAAGTAGTCATTTTAGATGTATTTTTTGATACTGAATCAACCAAAATAGAATAAAAACTTATAAATTATTTTTCTTCGATATTTTCGAATCACTTCAAAGATTTGTTGCCATATCGAGACCTTGCACTACACTTTTTTGGCCAAAATTCAATTTAATTCAATTTTTACAAGTATTGCTATTGAGTTTTTGTTGATGCAGTGTAACGGAGAGTACTTCAATACAAACAAAAGTGTTGTTCGTTTTGGGAAAAAGTAATTTTCCATTTCTCAGCGATGTTGTATTTGCATTTTAATGCGATAATGCAAAAAAGTCGTGATTTTAACTCCTTTTTTTTTTTTTCAATTAATAAAAAGTTATCAAAATAATTTGTTTTTTTCTAAAACAAAAATGAATAAAATTGATGATGTTATGTACAACTCGATTTAGGTCAAAACATCAAACTATATTTTGGTTTTTTGTGGAAAAATCTAAAATTCAAATTAGACCCCTGACTTCTAATACTTTTTTTAAATTTTGAACTTCGTGTAAGCTTTTAAAATTTTGTTGGAATTTGTTAGTCCTAAGAAACCCGAAACCAGTAAGACGTTGCTATTGTTAATGTTCTTTAGAAACACACTGGGCCTGAAGGGGTGACAGGTATGACAAAAATATCAAGGTAAACTGCAAGCGTACTTCGATTTGGTATTGATTCCTGATGAAAAATTCTTTGGAATCAAAATCCTATCTGATCCTATTCAAGAGTTATGCCTATTTTTCACTTTTTATGCACCTATTTTGCATTCAAACCATAAGAAAGTTTGTATTATTATCCAAAATGTGTGTACATGTACGTAAATATGTTTATATATGTTTGTTTAGTAGTGTCCTAAAATGTGTAAGTGTCGTTCGGATCTGGTTTCGGAGATATAGATATCGCAAGTTGGGGAAATAGCTTTTCTAAAAATCTACATAAGTTGAAAACGGCTGCATTGAATTCCAAAATATGGGTGTCATATGAAAGGTAATTTCATAAGCTACAACTTACGATGTCTATATCTCCGAAACCAGATCCGAGCGACACTTAAACATTTTAGGACACTACTAAACAAACATATATAAATATATTTACGTACATGTACACACATTTTGGATAATAATACAAACTTTCTTATGGTTTGAATGCAAAATAGGTGCATAAAAAGTGAAAAATAGGCATAACTCTTGAATAGGATCAGATAGGATTTTGATTCCAAAGAATTTTTCATCAGGAATCAATACCAAATCGAAGTACGCTTGCAGTTTACCTTGACATTTTTGTCATACCTGTCTCCCCTTCAGGCCCAGTGTGGAAATTAGCCGCCCGATTTTACCCGTTTTTTTTTTAATGAATTTTTTTGTCAGGTAACTTTTCTTCCGTAATTCCGATTTATTCGAAATCTGGTTGCAAAAGATAGACAAAAAAGAAAACGAAGAAGCTATTTTTCAATTTCTTATAAAAAAAATACTGAAGATATTACTAGTCCAAGTAACTTGGGTAAAAGTGCGTATAATTTTTGCACCAGGTTTTCCAAAAAATTGAGATATTTGTGGTTAATAAACGAAAAATTAGTACTTTTTTTACTTTTGAGGTTAGTTCTAGATTGCTCAAAAATTTTTTTTTTTTGCAAAATTCATAACTGAGTACTACTTTTCACCTTCAAAACGAGCTCATAAAATATAATAATAATAATAGAGTTTAGCTACTACAGCTATTAGCCTTCTTGAAAATGTTTCATACAATACTTTCCTCAAAAGTTATTAAAGATTCAAGATGATATCATGCAATTAAAAGGCGTGTCGTTTTACCCGTCTTATGGGTTTTCAAGATGACATCTTAAATCAGCCATAACTTTTAAAGAGATTATTGTATGGCATCTTTTAAGAGCTCATTTTGAAGAAACAGAATAGAACTACAAGATACATTTAGAAAAAAAAAATAATACAAATTTTTTGCAGTTTGCATCTAACCTCAAATATAGCCAAAATGGCCATTTTTCATGAGTTCGACCTCAAATATCTCCAAATCCTGAGGTGGTGGGTCAATTCTGATCGCGGATTCGGATTCAACGCGTAAAGTTTCTTCGGAAATGCTTGGCAACAAAACCTTGTTGGCATGTGTTTTTGATTTAGAAAATTTATTACGTACCATTTTTGACCCGGTAGTACAAGGGTTAAGATTTTTTTCAGAATTGTTCTTTTAGTCCAAAGTCAACATAAAAACTTAATTTGAAGTTGGTCACCATGACATTATGGATGTTATGAATTTTGGCCAACAAAATGCCCTTTTGACCTATAGTGCCTTGGTTTATCAAGGTTCCAACTGACAATATTCCTTGATCTGACCTAACGATTTAATGGGATATCATATAACCATCGCTTTAAAATAAACTTGCCCCGGATAAAAATTACAAAGTTGTATCTGATATATTAAAATAATTTATATCAGAATAACAAGGTTCCAACTCCCATTTGCACCAAAATTCAAAAAATTCTATACACTTTTTAAGAGACTTAATAGATATTGTAGGTCTCATCGAGCACTTAATTTGCCTAAACTTGTTAATTGCAACACACCCTCATAGTCTTAAGTTACCCTCAAAAATCGTTTTCGGGTGACTGCGCCCTTAAAAATTTGTTACTCATTAATTTATCACCCGATTTCGGATTTTCTTACGGCTATAAAAAGAATAATATTTGTTATTTCTAAAAATAAGTATCATCGGATAAGTATAATGGAATTATGTTTAGATATTTTGGGGAGAATTGAAGGGGTTAGAAGCAAAGGGCTACAAATGACAAAAAGTAAATTTTGAGTAAAATACATTTAAAGTCAACGTTGCTTATTAAATTCCAGAATGGTTAAAAAAAATAAAATACTGCTCGTTAAAGAAGTATACCCCATCGAACATATTTTTCAAAATTTTCCTGAGTCTCCTTTTAAAAGTTATTAGAGTTTCACTGAAAGCCTACAGCACTGCTACTGAAATTTTTATATATTTTTTTTTGTAGGGAATATGAAGTAAAGTTAGGGCCGCGTAACAATTAACAAAACTTAAGAAAAAATGTAGTATATCAATTTTAGTAATCCATTAAAAATTTTCTGTTCGAAGTTTTTTTATAAATTTTCTAATTATTATTAATATTTTACTTTAATTCAAAATTTTAAAATCGTTTAGAAGCAAAGGGGTACAAGTGCAGTAGAATACTAATAACACTGGCCCACAAAAAAAAAAGTACCATGCGCGAAAGATCAGACCACCTGAACTTTATGTTTTCGGGGTCGCTGAATCCGAATATGGTGCCAGAAGTTGGCTCGCGTTTTTTCAGAAATCAACAATAATGCTGAAAATTAGAGATTTTTCCTGGTTTCTGAAAAAACGCGAACCAACTTCGCGACCCCGAAAACATAAAGTTCTGGTGGTCTGATCTTTCGCGCAGGGTACTTTTTTTTTGGCCTGTGCACAGGACTACAAAAAAAAAGTACCCTGGGCGAAAGATCAGATCACCTGAACTTTATGTTTTCGAGGTCGCTGAATCCGAATATGGTGCCAGAATAGCGAAGTTGGTTCGAGTTTTTTCACAAATCAGAAATAATGCTGAAAAAAATCTCAAATTCTTCAGCATAATTGTTGATTTCTGAAAAAACGAGAACCAACTTCGCTATTCTGGCACCATATTCGGATTCAGCGACCCTGAAAACATAAAGTTCAGGTGGTCTGATCTTTCGCGCAGGGAACTTTTTTTTTTGTGGGCCTGTGTAACTTAAAAGCGGACGTCTAGAAATTTTTTCAAAAATTACATTAGCTTTTTTCACAAAACTCAAATTTTCTCAACTGGTTTTACTAAATGGTGCTCAGTTTATTATATTTTTTGTCATAACTTTAAAAGGTAAGGTACATTTATTTCAATTTACTAATAAAGTTTGTTTAATTACAAATAAAATATATCACCATTGAAATTGGTTGGAAATTGTGGATGTTACGAATTACACTACATAACAAATAATTAAATTTTGTATGTAACGTTTTGCAAACCATATTTTTATACCCTACACCCAATATATATTCACTTTGTCCTTCCGTTTGTAAAGCAGAGAAGGAGTATATATATTCTTGATCAGCGTCGCCTCCTGAGTCGATATAGCCAGGTCCGTCTGTCTGGCTGGTTGGCTGGCTGTGTGTGGAAATACATTTTTTGGGAAAACTAAGCAAGATAATGGTACACAGCCTCCGTCGTTAAAGTTAGCTCGGGGGATTGAAAATGAGCGAAATCGGTCAACGAACACGCCTACCGCCCATACAAAAAATATCTTCAAAATGCAACTTTTGGAGTATTTTTCACGATAATGTAACCAAAATACACATTAATACTAAGAATTGTAAGCACAAGCTCTAAGTAAAACTGGGCGTTCGGACGAGAGGGCGTGGCACCTCTCATATAAGCAAAAGCTTCAAAACGCTGTATTGAAAGTGTTTTTTGAGATAGCCAAACTAAATTTTACTCAGACACTTAGAACTATAAATGCGAGCTTTAAGCAAAAACTGGATAAATTCGGGCAAGAGGGTGTTGCACCTCCTATATAAGCAAAATCTTCAAAACGCTATACTGAAAATATTTTTAGAGATAATCCAACCAAATGTCACTCAAATACTAAGAACTATAAATGCAAACTCTGAGAAAAAACTGGGTGAATTCGGACAAGAGGGCGTGGCACCTCCCACATAAGCAAAATTTTCAAAATACTGCTATGTAGGGTATTTAATGTTTGGCCAAACAAAGGTAACACCCTTACTAGTTTAAACTAATTTGAGGTTACTGCGTCCGAAAATCGAGTTTTTTTTGTCTAGGAGCCGTTCTTGAGATAATCGAAAAATCGATTTTTGAGGTTATAACTCCATTTTTAAAAATATAATTCGGGAAACCCAATTTTGATCGAATTTATTTTTACACTGTTTTGAAGAAAAAAATAGCGCTTCCCAGTGTGCCAAACGGACTCGTTTCGAATCCGTAACGGGTTCATATTTTCGTACTTTTTATCCGTTACAGATCTGTTACTGATCCGTTTGTGGGAAAAATTCCTAAAAAAAAAAGCGAATCGTTTTTTCTACTTTTATGGATCCGTTTCGAATTCGTAACGTACATTAAAAACGAATTCAAAACGGATTCGCTTTTAATAATGTAAATGCTGCTTATAAAAAGAAAGAAAAATGGTGAAGCGCTTATTTTTAATTAAAAAAAAAAGCAAAAAAAAAACAAAAAAAACAAAAAAAAAACAAAAAAAAAAACACAAAAAAAACAAAAAAAAAAAAAAAAAACAAAAAAATTACCAGCCCGGCCGGGAGGCGAACCCAGGCTTCCCGGGTATTCGTTTTATACACGAGACGTTAGACAACTAAGCTATTGACCGATCTGATATAGACTTGTCTGATGTAGACTTATCTGATGTTGAGATTTAAAGTTTTTATATTTATATTTTGATAAAAAATATTACATACTCAAATTTGGAATCAAAAACGTTTCTTCAAACAGAGGGTTGAAAAGTTTCCAAAAAATCATACACAATAAAATAAAAAAAAAAAAATAAAACAAAAACAAATCAAAAATGTTTTTTTATCATCAAATCCGTTTTGAGTTCGTATTTGAAGTATTTACAGATTCGAAACGGATTCACCCAGGTTCGAATCCTACCACAGGTAGATTTTTATCCTTTATTTTTCTTCCTTTATTTTTTTTGTTTTTTTATTTTTAATTGTTAAAAGCGGTTTTTTTCTGTAAATATACAACATTAACATTTTTAAACGAGAATCCGTTTTAAATTCGTTTTTACATACGTTTCGGACTCGAAACGGGTCCGCACTGCAGAATCACCCGGGTTCGAATTCTATCATAGGCGGATCGATAATTTTTTTCTTTATATTTATTGTTTTTTAATCGCTAATAAGCGCTTCAAAATGTTTTTTTTTTTTTTATTTAAACACAGCATTACCATTATTAAAAGCAAATCCGTTTTGAATTCGTTTTTGATGTACGTTACGGGTTCGAAATGGGTCCGTTACCGTGGATTACGTTTTTTATCCCTTTATGAACTCGTAACGGGTTCGAAACGGATCCTCATTCGTTTTTGAGTTCCAACTATAATCAAGATCTGATTAAAATTAGGTAAGTTATAGCTGCGCAAATTTTATTTTTATAGTTTTTTTATAACTTTTCTTATTTAAACACAGTTTTTGGCCCAATAGTTCATATAAATGCACGTTTTTTTATAATTTTATTTATTAGTGTTTTAATTGTAAATTTTTTGAGCCCCAGTTTAGTTAAATCGGATCACATTTTAAAAACTTATTAAGGTTTCAGTGAAGTAAGTCCATTTTAATTTTTTATCGAAAAAATAAACAGGTACAATAAACTGGATCAATTTGTATGAAGCGAAAGACAGTAAATGCTTAGAATCGTCCAAAGTATCTATGGAAATTTTTTTTTTTTACCATTTTTTGAAGTTATAAAAAATCTCAAAAAATTCTGAAAAAATTCGCACTTATACTTTGGACAATTTTAAGCATTTTATGCCTGATACACTTTTTCCATAAGATGCCTGCCTATTGAGTAAATGAGCCGAATATTATCTACACTACACAAAAAATTTGCAATTTTTAACGCCAAAATTTATGTAAGAACATAGTGTTTAGTTTTAAAGCAACTTTCAGCGTCCATTCCGTGAAGATAAAAAAGTTATGAGCAAAAAACAAGATTTTGTACCTATTTAATTTTTAGATAAAAAATCAAATGGTCTTATTTCAGTGAAACCTTAATAACTTTTTAAAGTACTATCCGATTTTGCTTAGCTTTGGCTCAAATTGTTTGCAATTAAATACACTATTAATTAAAGATACAAAAAAATTGTAGTTGTATAAACTATTGCCCAAAAAACCGGGTTTTATTTGGCTGTAATATGAAAAATTGTAAAAACTACTATAAAAATGATTTTTGCGCTGCTATAACTTAACCAATTTTAATCAGATTTTCATTATTGTTTCATTGTTGGAAGCGTTTTAAATTTTGATTTTAAATGGTGTAAAAATAAATTTGATCAAAATTGGGTTTCTCGAAATATATTCTTAAAAATTGAGATATAACCCCAATAATCGAAATTTTTTCGATTATCTCGAAAACGGCCCATAAGAAAAATAGTTAATTCGATTTTCGGACTCAACGACCTCAAATTGGTTTAGAAAATATGGTTTGCGAAATGGTACATTTTGGCTGTTGTCTAGTGTTATTTATACATCTTACTTTTTTTTTTCATCATTTTATTTACAATCTATCGACTAGCAATAATAAGCAAATTTGCTGAGTCTAGTAACAATCAAAAATAGTAAGCTGCACTTCAATTGTGCCATTCTTAATTAAAATACCAAAAATAAAATGCTACTTTTACCAAGTTGTAAGTGCAGTTACACCCTGGTCACTCTGTTCATGAGATAAAACTAGAGTGACAAGGTTCTAACTGCAAAATCGCTTTTACATTACTGCTAGGGGCGATTAATTTTTTGGTCAGTTCCAATAGTAAATATTATTTATGCATATTATCAACGAATTTAATCACCCTTGTTTTTAAATTAGCCCGTAGAAAACCAAATTTAAGCAATTAAAAGTTTGCTTCTTAATTTTTCATAATGTTATAAAAAGCAGTTGGAACCTTGTCACACCAAGGTCTCGATATGGCCATAATCTAAAAGTCAGACTTAAAAAATGTTTGAAAACTTGTGATTGATTAGCCATTATATGCTCATAAGTAACAAAAAACAAAAAAGTGGGTTTATAGGAGATAAGAGATAGACCGAAATGGTTAAAAGGCATAGATAAAATGGTTAGTTTTTTTGACGCCTACTTGTCAATTCTACTAATTTTTTGTAAAAAAATGTTCTTATAAAAAAAATATGTTTTTTCAACAATAGTAAAGAAATATACAGTAAAACATGGAACTTAGAATAATAATGACCAAATCTGCAAAATTAACAACAGTTGTTATCTTAAAATGCATACACATTTATTTTCTGAGTAGTGGGTGTGGTCGGCATGTAGCAGTTTTATATGTATTCTATATTGTTGCATGGGGTGGGGTCGCAAACTCAACTTCCAGTGATGTAGACGTTACAATTTAATTGTCAACAGCATACAACAAGAATTTAATGAGCTCATATTTACATGCATATATTTATATTTTCTTGGTTTTAGTAGAAGTAGTAATAAAACAAAATACATAATGCTTTTATACGTGCATTCTTTATATTGAATGAGGAGTAAGAATGTAACCATATTATTTTAAATATAAAGCGAAGCTAAATATTTATATATGAATGTATGTGTGCATTTATTAAAACAGCACAAGTAAAATAAATGCAGCTTAAAATCTATCAAATATTCTGTCATTGGGTGATTTCAAGTAGTTATTGAACAATAAATATGAACTTCTTTAATTTGTGTGCAAAATTGTTTTTTTTTTTTTTTTTTTTTTTTCAAAAAAACTTGAAGAAAGCTTTTCATTAAAACACACATATTCTTATTAAAGTCTCTTTGCTTCAATTCAAGAAAGGTTCGATATGAGATATGCACAGGCGCAATACTTATTGTTTATTTTGCACTGCAAGGCATGTAATTCCAATGATGGTATCGATACACAAAATTACTGATATGTACATATGTGTGTATGTGTAAGTTATTAAATACCTCTTTGCTGCCCGAAGGAAACTCTAAACATCAGATTAAGTAAGTTGCTTGCATTGTTTCTTTTCTCAGTAATGGCCTTGTGTATGCAATGAATGTATAAAAATATATATAAATGCATTAATGCGCTGCATAAAAAAGGCGAGACATAAGTGTTTGAAACTTTTTTCGAACAAGTAAAGCAAGCAACCCCTTGACTCAAGTATTGAAAGCTAATTTTTAAGTTTTCTGACTAACTGATTTCCAATTTTATCAAAATGTATTCCGGAAGCAACTACATTTTGTTAGTTTTTTTCTATATATGGGTTTGTCTTGTTATCAAAGGCTTAACAAACAATATGGCAGAACGGAGTAGCGCTTATAAATAAAAATGCAATAATCAAAACCCAATTTTTAAATTCACATGGCATTAGATTTTTAGTACGAAAAAGTTATGGCGCAACAAGCCTGCAGCAAATTTATATTAATTAAGGTCCTTAGGGCCAATTTCACGTGTTAAGCGTAGTTTATCAGTTGAGTGTACTTTAAGTAAAAACTTCATGTTCACAGTGAACTGAATTTGAGGGCCGCTTAAGCCCCAGTTATTCGACAGTCAAAATAGTTACGGTTGTTTACGTCACAATTGACGCTGTCAAAAAATAAAATAAAAAAACAAATTGCTTCAAAAAGACATGCCCGAAAATTTCAAATTTAAATAAAAATATTAAAGGCAGCGGACAGATTCTACGGCATATTGTCTTTATCATGGAAGGTAATCGCCGTTTTGAATCATGGACATGGGCATTTACATTTAACAAGAAAATGAAAAACACTCGGACTTAGCACGCGAGAATTCACTAAACGGTTGATTGAAAAGCAGACGCTACTGGATCATGGAGTACATACAGTTTGTCAAGAATGTCTTTTTACATTGAAAATAATTTCATATTATTATTTTTTTTATAATTTTTTCTTAGCTTTTTCGCACTTTCTCAAAATGCCCACTCAAATCACGTATTTACATAAATACAGATGCATAAATGCAGTTGTATGTATGTAATAACATGATCAAAGGAATGAATGTTAGAAAAAATTAACCCTGCATGCTGTGGGGCTCGGACAACAAAAACATAAATAAAAAACAACCAATAACCAACAAATTTAATTATAATAATTTTTCAATCTAAGTTTGAGTTGACCTTTTGACAAGCTAATACTATATACTTCGCAATGATTAATAAGAGTTGTCATGCGGTTAAAAGGGGCTGAAGCCATATAATTGGTTCTACTAACCGGTTGATAAAATAATTGATTAGAATTACGATTACTTCTTCGGTTAGCATTAAAATAAATAAATTTAAAAGCTCTGGTGGCAAGAGACCCTGTAATAAGCTGATGCAGATAAAGTATATCTGCTATATTTCTACGCGTACTCAAAGACTGCATACGTTACAACATCAAACGATCCTCATAAGGAGGAAGGTTTGAAGAATCCGTCCAATTAAAGCCTTTAAGAGCAAAACGAACAAAATTTTTTTGAATTCTTTCAATTTTATCAATATGTATATTATAAAATGGTGACCAAACTTGGCTAGCGTACTCTAAGTGAGGACGCACAATTGTGTTATATAAAGTCACCGTTACTAAAGGGCTATTAAATTCTTTTGCCCATCGTTTAATAAAGCCAAGCAGTGATGAAGATTTTTTACAAATTTGATTAATATGTTCATTGAAAGTTAGTTTAACATCAAAATGTATACCAAGGTCTTTGACTGAATCGACACGACTAATTTGTTTATCATTAAATTTATAATTAAACTCTACAGTATTAATTTTTCTAGAAAAAGTTATTGTTTGGCATTTAGCAGAATTAAGATTTAAGCTATTTTTACAACACCAAACTTCAAAAGATTTCAAGTCAGACTGAAGTAGGAAACTGTCTTCATCTCCCTTCACGATCCTGTATATCTTCATATCATCTGCATATATTAGCAAATGAGAGTTTTTAATAATGTGAGTAACATCATTTATGGCTAAAATAAACAGGAGAGGTCCCAAGTGGCTTCCTTGCGGAACACCTGAAGACGCAGTAAATGGAGGTGACAACACCTTCCGAAATCTTATTTGATATGAACGATCAGACAAATAAGATTCGATCCAACTGACAAAATTTAAAGGAAATCCAAGCTTTTTTAATTTAAACAAAATTAAGTTATGTGGTAGTTTGTCAAATGCTTTACTGAAATCTGTGTAGATACAGTCAACTTGTCCACCAAAGAGTTTAATGTAAAATAAGTGAAATCAAGAAGGTTAGATACTGTAGATTTGCCATTAACAAAACCATGCTGACGTGATGTAATGACTTCACCACAGCACACCTTGACTTGATCATATATAATTTTTTCAAAAAGCTTCGGTATTGATGATAGCTTGGCTATGGGCCTGTAATTTGAAACATCATTTTTACATCCTTTCTTAAAGATTGGACTTATGAATGATTCCTTCCAAAATTGAGGAAAATAATTATCGTTAATAGATTTATTAAATAAAAAGCTGAGTGGATGACTCAAGATAGATCTACAATTAATTAATAATGTTGCTGGAACACCATCAGGTCCACTTCCAAGATCGTCATCAATAGATGCAATATATTTCTCCACGAGTTCAGGCGAGAAAGATATTGCATTAAATGAAACTTTCGGGTCAGTTTCCATGAATTCAAAATAGGCGACATTCGGGCTAAATAAATCTGTTGAAAAAGAATTTTTAAATAAATTAGCAAACAAGCCCGCAATTATTTCGGGGTTGCTGGTAAGCCCGTTACCAATCTTGAACACAGTTGGAAAACCGTCCGATTTTTTTTTTTTTTTGAATTAATAAATCCCCAAAAATTCTTGGGGTCTAGAAGAATGTTCAGCTTCATTTTATTCAAATACTCAGAATAAACAGAAGCTGATTTCAATTTGAATTCGTCAAACAGTTTGTTGTAATTTTCTAAATCGTTTTGGTTTTGGCTACAGATATATTTTTTTCAAGCCCTGTTGCGACTATTGTGAATTTTCTTTAAGTCTCTTGTATACCAAGGGTATGAAGAGCTATTAATGTATTTAAAAGTATATGGCACTGCCAAAGCTATAGCTTTAAAAAGTTCTTTACAGAAAAATTTAATGCTGTTATCTAAAGTATTATTTTCAAAGAAGTTTAAAAAATTATTGACATTGTTCCCCAAAATGTTATTCAACCTCAAAGTCAGCTTTTTTGAAATTGAATTCATAAATTTTTATAGAAGAACATTCATTACACAGGCCTGCAAATTCGACACTTTTTTTTCCTCTCTCGATTTTTGAAGTCAATTATGGTGGTTCGGGACCTTCTAATCATGAATCTGAACTTAGTTTCTTTCCATCACGTCAGAATTTTGAGATATTCCAGTTTTCATAACCTAAAAATTTTCTCAAAATTCGGACGTAATAGAGCAAATCTGTAAACGGATTTGGGCTCAGCATCAAAAAATACATTAAAAAACACTCTCGTAATTTTAAGAGGGGAACCCTTGTTCGTCTGTGCAGCATTTGAAAACTTATTAATTCAGTCGTTCTCTTCAATATCACGCCTAAAATACTCAACATATTTAAACCATTCTTGCACCATATATTTTTTTGGTGTTCCCCGTACGATCAAGATAAATGTTATGCGTAATATTCATCCAGATATCAAGTTTCATAATGCAGGTCAAGTAAGTATATATGCGTTTTTTTTTTTTTTTTTTTTTTTGTTTATGGTATGTTTTCTTTGCATGCCGAGCGCACCGTACTTTTATTCGATTACCCCTATTGTCAAGACAAATCTGTCGGAATATCAGGCGGATATATAGTGTAAATATGGTTTCAATATACCTACTGGTATAGGCGTAGGAGCGACTCAAATAAAATTTTCAATTATTTTGAGTTTTTTTTTTGTATGAGGGGTACAACACCCCCTTGCCCAATCGATCCCATATTTCTTATAAATGTGTTGGAGCACCAAAAAAACATCTAGTGCAAATATGGTTTTGATACGTTCAGTAGTATAGGCGTGGTAGTCTTGTTTATACAAAAAAGGCACTTAAATCACTAAGGATTGTGACGTGATGGAATTTTCGCACTATTTTTCTAGTAATCAGCACACTTAAATCTATAGAAATCGCTTTTTAAAACTTAGAGAGGAAAACCCATGCAGGACTGTGTTATTTAAATTATTTTGATCTGATTGGTACAATATATTCAAAGGTGGATGATAAGTATCAACCACGCTAAGGGCATTAAAGGCGTTATTAACAACAACCTTGCTACTATCTGTAGCCAAAACCAAGTCAAGTTGTCGTCCGTGACAATTCGTTATACAACTAACTTGTTGTAAATCAGTTAAAATTTCGTCAACAAAAATTTGTTGTTGTCGGGTTTTAGGGCATGACGCATAATAATATGTGTCATCCTCAGACAAAGTCCATTTTAGGTCAGGCAAATTGAAATCACCTAACAATAAAATGTCGTCATTAACGTCAAGCTTTTGAGTAATGTATTCTACGGCCTGTGCAAGACTATCGTAGACTTCTATGCTACTATTAGGAGGAACATAGGTATTAAGAATGAATAAACTTGACTTGCGAATAGTAACTTCTACGCATATTAGTTCAATGTTAGATGCACAGGGAATTTCAAACAATGAACTCGTCAAATGATTTTTTATTGCTATTAAAACACCTCCACCGACTGGAGAAAGATCGTTTGTATGTCTGTCTCTTCTAAAGACATTAAAACTATTGTCAAAAAACTCCGAGTTCAGTATATTGTTATTTAACCAAGTCTCGGTAAAAATGATTGCATCATCAGAAAAATTCTGAGTTGCTAAAAATAAATCATGCGTCTTTGAACGAAGGCCCCTTACATTTTGGTAGTAAAGGGATAGCCGATTTAGTTTTTTGAATTGTGCTTGTTAGAAAATCGAGCAGTCTTCTTAGTTTCTTTGAATTCAGAAATGAAGACATTATCAACCCATACTTTTGAATTGCAGACCGCAGGAAAATGATCAGAAGCCACCGTTATTTTAAAGGAAGCAGGTGTTGGCTTATTGCCAAGTTTCCTACATGAAAATATGCGTCAAGAGGAATGACATTATTCTGTCTTAAAAACTCTTTAATAGTGTCAGAAGTTGTGTCAGGGTGCAGCCGTGAAACAAAGATTGATTTCGATTTAGGCAATGCACACAAGGAGACAGGGATAACAACCGTATCAACAACTTGGGTATTGGTTGATGATGAAGGGGTTGGATGCATATTATTTGGCAAATTCGACGAAGCTGTAGGATTAGAAGAAGATGAGTTAGCTGGGGTGCCAGCATTGTCGAAATTTTTAGCAAGCTTTCGTCTTGGTTTTCTTTTCTTTCTAGGTGATTTAGCTTTCTTGGTGTGAGTTGGTACCGACGGGGTCGATGCAATAACCACAGTAGACGCGGTAATAGTATTATTATGAAGTAAGGTCTCTTCAATAACAGTCTCATTAAGACTTTTTTCAATTTCATTAAAATTATTGATAATATCTCTGAAATCAATATTCAGATTGTTTGAGGTTTCCCCAAATTTTTTAATTTTGTCAAAAAAATTCGACGGAGAGAGGACCCTACAAGATGAACAGTACCATTGTAAACCTGATCGCTCAGAACATAAGAGATCCGTAACAGATTTATTAAGCTTAGCACACTGTGCATGAAACATCTGTTCACAAGGACCAGAGCAAGAAAACATAGGATTTAAAATATTTTGGCATTTGCAACATTCACCCAGTGAGCAAGTTAGGAGATTATCAGAAGAAAAATAATCCATTATTTATACAATTGAAGAAAAATATAAAGTTTATAAATGAAGGGACCAACTAGTCAACGAAGTGACAAAAGGGTTAATTTGATTGCAAAAAATGCCCGTTAGCGAGCAACAACAAAATAGTGCAAGATGTATTGAGTCTAGCTCTGTTTGCGGACAAAGCACAAAGAAGAATTGAAAACTAAAACAATGTCACTGCATGCAAATAAATACCTACATAAATATTGACAAACAAATACAAAAAAAAATATTATTTATGAATTCACTATTTTAGAAAATAAAATCACTAGTATTTACTAATAATAAAAACTAAAATGCACTAGCACTTATTTAAAGTTATAAGAAAACACTACAATAAAATTTGTTAATTTTGTATGCACTAAATTTAATAAAACATTCACAAAAAATTTAGCAACACAGTTTACACAACCGATGCTAAGAAAGAGACGAAGTCAACTGTGATGTTAAAATTGAAAAATTTAGTATTATGACTTGGAGGTGGCGAGGAGTAGAAACTTATCCTTTAAATAAACAACCATGAACTCGAAAGAATATCTAACCATTTCACATTAAAAAACTTGACAATTCGGGTTTATCAGGGACTGAAAACCCCATTTCAAATTCCAGCAGCGTAATGATCGAAAGCATAAGCGACTATGGTGCGAATGTGGCTTAAGTTTAACTGTGGCAAAGTGATGGGTGCATAAGTCCAAAGTCCCGACTATAATCCTATCCAAAATTTGTGGGTCTATTTAAAGAAAAAGGTCGCTGAAAGACAACAAAATACCGAACTACATTTGGAAATTCAATATTGAAAAAGACCGAGTAATTACAACCTGAAAAAGTTGGTTCCTTCTATGTAAAAACGTCTACAATGTGTGGTAGATGCTTATGGTAGTCATTCAAAGATGGTTGTAAACAAAGAAGATACTAAAAATTTAATATAAAAACATTTCTTTTTATTTGTAAAAAGACTTTCTTGACACTTCAAAAATCGAGTATTATTTGTTTTTGTTGATTTTTTCTTTATTTTGCATTGAATTTGCAAATTTTTTTTCACGAAACATTTTTAATAGTAAGCATGAAAAAAAATTTGGCAAAAATGTAAGTACGTTTTTTTGCCTAATAAGTTAAAAATATGAATTTATTTTCAATGTAAAAAGACATTCTTGGCAAACTGTATGTAACCGGATTATCGGGAATGTAAAGCTACTGTCGTTAGATTAGCAGCAGCTGATAGCAAAAGCAATGCTCGAAACGGAACAAAACTAAGCTTTTTTAAATGTTGTCTACTAATACACGTCCCGCCATGAATGGACTCTAGAGGAGGAGTGCATGTATACCAGGCGCTACCACCGCCTGATTTGGTTTTTCGTACGTCTGGGGAAACAATAAGCGATTTTAAAAAGTGATACTATGAATCAAATATATTATTTATGTGAAATAACACATTTTTAACATAATAGAATGCAAGATAACATTACATTTAACGGGATTTATCTTATACTTAGTTAAAAATAAATTTAAAGTTCATTGAGCCAGTCAACTGTGAAATTGGAAAATATTTAAGGGCCCGGGTAAGCGACACTTTCGGTTTAGCTAATCTACAGCTTAAGCTCACACTGTGAAATTAATTTAATTATTAATATAAGATATCATGAAATCCAAAGTCGTGTCGTTTTAGCCGTTTTATGGGATTTCAAGATGTTATCTTAATTCGGCCACTACTTTTAAAGAAAGTATCGTATGGCATCTTTTAAGAGCTCATTTTGAAGAAACAGAATAGAACTACGTGATACATTTGGTAAAAAAAATAATGAAAATTTTGTGCAGTTTGCATCTAACCCCAAAAATAGCCATTTTTAATAGTTGGACTTTTAATATCTCCAAATGCTCAGGGGGTGGGTCAATGCTGACCTCGGATTTGGATTCTACGCATGAAGTTACTTCGGAAATACTTGGAAACAAAACCTTGCTGGTATGTGTTATTAATTTAGAAAATTTATTACATACGTACCATTTTGACCCGGTAGTACAAGAGTTAATATTTTTTCCAGAAAAAAAAACTGCATTTCAGTTGGTCACCATGATAAAATGGACGTTATAGATGTTGGCCAGAAAAATGTGCTTTTTGACCTATAGTGCATAGGAAGGCTTATAAAGGACCAAACAGCAATGATTTACATGGCAGGTTATTTTGATGAGCAATATATCTGTGGCAGGAAGGAAAAACTGCTTGAGTCGATTTTTGATAAGATAGCAAAGCAGTTTAAATTTTGTTTTTATATATAGAATTTATGTTGCTTTGCTCTTTTATCGAATATCGACTTAAGCAGTTTTTCCTTCCTGCCACAGATATAGTGATCAAAAACGTGATACTTGTACGAATCAATGGCCTCTTCCCTGGGTAACAGTTTATGTTACTACCCAGTGTGCCAGACGGTTCAAGTCTCCGCTTTTTTATCCGTTACGGATCCGTAACGGGTAAAAAAGATATGAACTGGGTACTAAGAAGAATATTTTTGAAAAAGTTAAATTTTTTGAGTGAGCTAGCGCCGCAAGCAAATTTATATTTTTTGCAGCACTTTCTTTACGCCATCATCCAAACACTAAAAGTTACCAAGACAAAGACTAATTTTGCTCATCACTAATATGAAGCCATATCCTGGACCTTCAGAGAAATCCAAAAAAGATTTATTTGATGAATAAAATTAGGTGCACACTTACATATTTAAACGAGCTCAACGTTCAGTGAACAATGGCGAAAGTAACATCAACCAGAACTAGTAAGGGTGTAAAATTTGGCCTGGCCAAACATTAAATACCCTACACTGCAGTATTTTTAAAATTTTGCTCATATGTGAGGTTCTACGCTCTCTTGTCCGAGTTCACCCAGTTTTTTTCCAGAGTTTGGATTTATAGTTTTTAGTGTCTGAGTGAAAAAGATTTGCTTGTATAGGAGGTGCCACGCCCTCTTGTCCGAGTTCGTCTTGTTTTAGCTTAGAGCGTGCATTTATAGTATTTAGTATTTGAGTCAAGTTTGGTTGGATTATCTCTAAAAACTCTTTCAGTATAGCATTTTGAAACTTTTGCTTATATGGGAGGTGCCACGCCCCCTTGTCCGATTTCACCCAATTTTTGTTGAGAGCTTTCATTTATGACTCTTAGTGTCTGAATCGAATTTGGTTTGAATATCTCAAAAAACGCTTTCAGTATAGCCTTTTGAAGCTTTTGCTTATAAGGGAGGTGCCTCGCCCTCTTGTTCGAATTCGTTCAGTTTTTTCCCAGAGCTTGCGCTTACAATTTTTAGTATTTATGCGTTATTTGGTTGCATTGTCGTGAAAATACTCCTAAAATTGCATTTTGAATATAGTTTTTGTATGGTCGGTAGGCGTGTCCGTTGACCGATTTCGCTCATTTTCAATCCCCCGAGCTATCTTTGACGACGGAGGCAGTGTACCAAATTTCATTGAATTATCTTGCTTAGTTTTTCCAAAAAGTGTATTTCAACACACAGCCAGCCAGCCAGCCAGCCAGACAGACGGACATGGCTATATCGACTCAGGAGGTGATGCTGATCAAGAATATATATACTTTTCTATATCTGCCACGCCTCCTTCTCTGCGTTACAAATGGAAGGACAAAGTGAATATACCCTGTTTGTAGGGTATAAAAATGGACGGCACCACTTACCTGTGCCTTTTGGTATGTTTTCTTTGTATACAAAGCTCATCGTCCTTTCATTCAATTGCCCTCATTATCAAGGTAAATCTGTCGAGAGTTTCAGGCGGATATATGGTGTTTATATGGTTTCGATATATCTATACTGGTATAGGCGTAAGAGCGACTCAAATAAAGTTTCCAATTACTTTGTGTTTTTTTTTTTCTTGTATGAGGGGTACAACGCCCGCTTTTCCAATCGCGTCATTTTTTTATAAATCTGTTGGAGCACCAAAAAAATAAAACATGTGGGGCGAATATGGTTTTGATATGTTCAGTCATATGCATAAAGTATACATAAAGATCGTATCTTTACTGTTTTTCGCAGTATTATACTGTTTTTTGGGATTGAATCATACTGTTTTTCTCTCAAATACTTATCGGACTTGGGAGTAATACACTTAATTTTTAGCTCATTGAGCTTTTCACTACCACTAATAAAATTTTATCAATACAACTTAGAGATAGTGATAAATTTATTTCATAGAATTTTTTGAAAATTTTAAATAAATTCTATGTAAAAAATTCTCACTTTCATTGAATTTTATGGATCTTCAATGAAAATTTTCATTAAATTTTCATTAAATTTAATGGAACAAATTTCCACTTTCAATAACTTTAATGAAGATTTTAATGGAACTTCTAAAGAAAATTTTCATTACTTTCATTAAATTCAATGGAATAAATTTTTTCCTCCAATTGATTTTTTAACGTCAAATAAATGATTTGATTTATTAAAAGTAATGTCAAACTGATACAACAAGATTCTCAATATAATTTTATAAATTGTAGTACCAGCTTCATGGATTAGGAGAAATATATCACATAGTAAATACGAGCAATCTTAAGTTATTGAATATATTATGGATTATTTCTTAAATAAATTTACAATTAAGGTTATTCATAACAATTTAGTTTATATCAAACATGAACATCTGGACTATCAAACTACAAATACAATAAAATAAATATAATTATATCTGTTAATTAAATAGGAGATTACATATAAGAACATGGTATGAAAATACGAATCGGTTCAACAACGAAAATATAGCAAGAGTTTTTTTTTAATATAAAATATAAAAATGGCTTTCTGAAGTTAAACAGAAATGTCGTACTTTTTTCACGAATCCTTTTTAAAAATTTTGGCAAAAATGTAAAAAGTACGTTTTTTTGCTTAATAAGTTGAAAATATGAATTTATTTTCAATGTAAAAAGACATTCTTGGCAAACTGTATGTAACCGGATTATCGGGAAATGTCGTACTTCAATTAAGGTTTTAACACGATTGGAACGTGAAAATTGCAATCTATCAAACAAGTATTTAGGTTCAGTGGAATTAATCACGTTATGAAACAGCAACAGAGTTCGGAGTCGGAGAATATTTTCAAATATCATGTTACAAATTCTTATAGCAAACTGCGATACATGGTAGTTACGTTTCAGGCCGAAAACATACCTGACAATGTTATTAAATAATACATTGAGTTTGGCATCACAATTTCCAAACATTTCACAGCCATAATCGTATCCCTAATGGTGTGAAAAATTGCGTGATCCACAAGACGCGTAGCATTCCATACACTTTGCCGGTGGTGTGTTGAATATAGGTACGTGTTCCATGACAGGGATCTTTTGAAAGCTACGCCAAGATTTTTAGCAGAGTCTACGTAGGGTATAGGACAGCCATTCAACATTATGGGAGGAAAATAATCAGTGTCAATTACTTTTTTGGATATGACCATACTCTCGGACTTCTTAGGGTTAATAAACGGACCATTTTCTTGCGCCCAATCACCTATACGATTCAGCTCATTATTCATAAGTGACACTAAGTTTGGCACTTAATCACATCATCAGCGTATATGTGGATGTTATAACTTTTCAGAATATTGGGCAGGTCGTTAATGTATATGGAGAAGAGGAATGGCCCTAAGACAGAGCCTTTTGGAACTCCCTTTCTAGCAGGTAGAAAATCCGATACATAATCATTTGCACACACAGACAGCGAAGTGGGATTGTACCAAACTTGTTGCACATTCTGAAAAGTTAAATAAATTTAGCAATTAAGTGCTTAGGATATTATGATCCAATGAATCAAACGCTTTTGAGTGATCTAAGAGAACTACGAAGCAGACATTGCAATAATCTAATCCAGAACGAATGTTTTCAGCCACATCGATGAGTGCAGTGATACAGCTACGTTGAGCCCTGAAACCGGATTGCCGATCATTAAAAAGATTGTTATCAGGAATGAATGGGTTTGTTTGTCAATATAACAGCAGCTCAAGAGGCTTAGACAGGAGCGACTTGGGTACAGGAATTATTTTAGCTTTTTTCCAGCTGTTTGGAAAGGTGGATGAAGTAATTATGGCATTGAAAATATAGGTAATAAATGGCAACAACTCAGGAAGAAGAGCCTTTAAAAATGTTGGATTTAACACATCAATACCAGTGGCATTTGATTTAATAGCTGTAATACTCTCTAAAACTTCACATTGGTCAACGCAACGGAATGAAAGACTACAATTACTAGAATCGCCCAATGGTCAAAATTTGACCACAAATGTAATAAATATTTTTAGTACTTTTCGACATTGGGTGACTTCCCCACCCTTGCGCTTTAGCCGCCATCTTGAAATATTTTTGATTCGATTTATCTCTTTTCCTATTGGTCGCACAGAAAAAAATTTTGAACAAAAATTACGGGCAATAAAATTCTTCGCATTTTTGATCTTGGATGCGATATCCATAAGTTGATATTTCGGGCGGTAGAGGCTGCCAAGGTTACAAAAAATCTGTTTTTTCCATTTGCACCATTTCCATTTGATTTTTCAAATTAAGCAAAAAAATTGAATTGCACAATTTTTTCTAGGTCTTTTAACATTTTTAAGCACATTTAAGGACATTTTTACTGTGCTATAACTCGAGAAGGGTATTTCCATGTAAATGTGGACAAGGTATAGACAAATTTCACACTTCTTTTCAACCTTCAACTATATCCAAACTAATGTTTAATTAAATTAATTTAGTGCCAAAATTAAGATTTGACATTGCAATTGGTTATTATCGCTTTTTTTTAGTTAATGTCTGCACATCAGAAGAAGTAAAAACGGGCAGCAAACTAAAACGGTACTTTTGCGAGGAAGTATATGAATCTGGTGGTGACGGTAATAGTTGTGATGATAATATACCATTGTATTAAAACCTTAAATAATTCCAATCGCGATATAATAGACTTAGTTGATCAATTATTAAATTTTGATTTAATTTTGGTTCCTGTACATAAAAGTCTAAAGTAGTTCTTTATTATTCTTTTTTCAATAGGGATAGGGACGCTACAAAAGTAGACCGATAGGGACAGCAAACGACGCCATATTTTTTCCCGCTCTCTTGACATTTCTCTTCAGTAAGGTTTGCCATTTCATCATGGAAAGATATACGAGCCAACAACGAGTAGAAATTATTAAAATTTACTACCGAAATTCGGAGTCAGTGGCCTCAACTTTAAGAGAGCTACGTCATCTTCAGCGATGAGGCTCATTCCTGGCTGAATGGCTTCGTCAATAAGCCAAATATGCGTTATTGGTCAGGCAGCAATCCACACGTACTCCATGAGTCAACATTGCATGCCGAAAAAATTACGGTTTGGTGCGGTTTATGGGCCGGCGGCGTCATTGGGCCGTACTTCTTCCGTGATGATCAAGACCGGCACGTTACTGTGAATGAGAATCGCAAATGAGCAAACCAAGGCCAAGACACAATGTGCAAGGACAAGACCAAGACTGCTATGGTCTTGGTTTGCTCATCACTACATCATATGCAGCGCAACGCATGCGAGTAGCCCGTGTGTTACATAGAAAAGTATTGTTGTCTAACCTCAATCAAAAAAATTGGTATGACAAATGTACTATCGGATTAAAGGAAATTTAACGAAGATTTCAAAGAAAATTACAAAAAGCTATATTAATAAGACTTTTTTCATACTAAAATGGCCATCAAAGTCAAAAAATGGGAAAAAAAAATTAAAATATCAATTTTAAAGGTCTAGAACTTTTAAACCATATACACTAACTGAAAGCTCTTACAATTAGCTAAAACTTTGCCATATAAATGTTTTCCCTAAAACGTTAGGGTGATCCAAGAAAATTTTTTTTCTGAAGAGGCAGAAAATCAGTTTTAACCCTATAACTCCTTAGGGGTACATTTTAGACCCCCCTCCGGATGCAATTTTTTGTAAACCTAGGCCTCCCCTATTACCTCCCAGAAGCTTCGTAGCCTTATGCAAATGTAACAACATATTTTAAATTGAAGAATTCCTAAAATACTTATTAAAAGGTATTTTTAGAATAACTTTTAAACGGGATCTGATAGGATTTCGCTAAAAACCGATTCTGAATTAGCAAAAAAAAAACAAATTTTTTCATCGAAACCGATTTTAGCGACACTTATACGTAAATAATTTTCTTCCGTATCACCGTGTACAGTCCACAGCTTCTTACTACCAACTGCGTTTTTGAACTTTGCACTATAAAATTTAGTCGTAGACAACTTTATTTCATTACTAACGGATTTCCGAAGCCGTGAGAACTCAGAGTAAAGTTCAGGTGTTTTAAAACATTTCCAGTGGTTAAAAGCAGCATTACGCGATATAATAAGGTTTTTAATCGAGCTATTGGACCAGAGTTTTTGTCGGACTTTTGCATGGTTAGTTTTAATAGGTACAAATTTGTTGAGTAAGTAATTTAAATTATCCTGAAAAAAGTCTACCGGATTTTCAACCGCAGCCATTCTATAAATTTCTTGCCAATCAATTCTATGGACCTCTTGACTAAGTTGAAGATAATCAATATGCTTAAAGTCTCGATAACTATATACGGCTGAGGAAACAGTGAATTCAAAATCATAATACAGATAGATGAGATCATGTTTAGAGAAGACGGGAACTCCTTACTGAGCATATAGCATAATTTTGGATTGATCGTTAACAAAAACTAGTAAGGGTGTAAAATTTGGCCTGGCCAAAAATTATATACCCTACACTGCAGTATTTTTTAAATTTTGCTCATATGGGAGGTGCTACGCCCTCTTGTCCGAGTTCACCCAGTTTTTGTTCAAAGCTTGCATTTATAGTTTTTAGTGTCCGAGTGAAAAACGTTTTCAGTACAGTGTTTTGAAGCTTTTGCTTATATAGGAGGTGCCACGCCCTCTTGTCCGAGTTCGTCTAGTTTTAGCTTAGAGCGTGCATTTATAGTATTTAGTATTTGAGTGAAGTTTGGTTGGATTATCTTAAAAAACTGTTTCAGTATTGCATTTTGAAACTTTTGCTTATGTGGGAGATACCACGCCCCCTTGTCCGATTTCACCCAATTTTTGTTGAGAGCTTTCATTTATAATTCTTAGTGTCTGAGTCAAATTTGGTTCGAATATCTCTAAAAACGCTTTCAGCATAGCGTTTTTAAGCATTTGCTTATATGGGAGGTGCCACGCCCCTTGTACGAGTTTGCTCAGTTTTTTCTCAGAGCTTGCGCTTACAATTTTTAGTATTTATGCGTATTTTGGTTTTATTGTCGTGAAAAATACTCTTAAAATTGCATTTTGAATATATTTTTTGTATGGGCGGTAGGCGTGTCCGTTGACCGATTTTGCTCATTTTCAATCCCCCGAGCTAACTTTGGCGACGAAGGCAATGTACCAAAATTCATTGAATTATCTTGCTCAGTTTTCCCAAAAAGTGTATTTCAACACACAGCCAGCCACCCAGCTAGCCAGCCAGCCAGACAGACGGACATGGCTATATCGACTCAGGAGGTGACGCTGATCAAGATTATATATACTTTTCTATATCTGCCACGCCTCCTTCTCTGCGTTACAAACGGAAGGACAAAGTGAATATACCCTAGGTGTAGGGTATAAAAAGAGATGTATTAGTGTAATGAGTAGGCACTGAGAATTCGCAGAAAAAGCCCTAAGGATATCATATTGCCCTTTAAATGATTTTCCGACAAAAGATCACTACTGAAGTCATCAGCAATAACTTTATTAGGGAAATTTTGCGATAAATGTTCGATTGCTTACATGAGAGACGTTGTATCAACAGATCGATTGGGTCTATAAACACTGCCAATAAGCTTCTTCTGTTTTTTGATTGAGAGAAACAGATATCCAATAGGACTTTCGGAAACAGACTTACATACGAAATTGCATGTGATGTTATGGCGAATATAAATTGCTACTGCACCTGCATGTCTATACCTGTCAGCATGGAAGATACGAAACCCATTTAGACTTAACAAAGAAATGCAAACGATGTCAACACCAGAACCTTCGAAGATATACCGCAATTCGTCAATTTTGTTCGTTAAGCTTTGTGTATTGATGTGACACACCTTGAGACCATGTCCTTGCTTAGAAAAAGTACGAATGAGATTGAATGTGTTATCTCTGGAACTATAAGTACCATTACCCAAAACTGTTCATGAGAAAGTGAAAATGTCGAAGTAACCTGTGCAAACTGATAGTTGTTATGAACCGATTTTACATAAACAAAAAGTCATTTTTTTGACAATGTTATGCAATGTTATGTTATGTCTTTCTATTATATAAAATAGTTTTCAGTCGCCGCGCGAGACATTAAGTTCGCTTCCTAAGTCTTTCGCGCAAAGTGGAAGAGAGAGATTTAAAAAGAGGAAGAGCTTCGCGGGGGAGGGCGAGCGAAGCGAAGTCTTTCGCGTAGAGTGGAAGATTACGTTATATCTCTAGCTACGAAAAAACGGAGAGTGTTGAGCGCTTACATTGTTATCATCGATATTGTTGACTAAACTGGATAGTTCTTCGGCGCTAACATCGATCGTTTTTGCATCGTCGCCAACTAGAACGCGTAAGTTTTCTAAGGACTCAACGGGTACAGACTTGAGCAAAAAGTTAGGCTCGTAAGGCGTTTCAAACTTTCTAATAATGACGCACCGTCTAGTCTATTAATAAAGCTAGTATTGTACGAAAACCTTTTTTTTTTGGCTGCGTAGCGCGAAAAAAAAATTACAAAAAGTTTAAGTTCTGAAAAGTTGCTCTCTATCCTAGGAAATAAATTTTAGAAAAATTACGAATCTCAACGACAACGACACTACAAAAATGTGGTCTTGCTGTCGTCTCGTTGTCGCAGCATTGTGTTTCTCGCAGAATGCTCTTATTATTGAAATTTTAATATATTTTTTGTATGGGCGGTAGGCGTGTCCGCTAACCAATTTCGCTCATTTTCCATCCCTCGAGCTAACTTTTACGGCAAAGCCACTGTACCAAATTTCATCAAATTATCTTGCTTAGTTTTCCCGCAAAAAATATTTCCACAGACGGACAGCCTACCAGCCAGACAGACGGACATGGCTGTATCGACTCAGGAGGTGACGCTGATCAAGAATATATATACTTTTCTATACCTACCACGCCTCCTTCTCTGCGTTACAAACGGAAGAACAAAGTGAATATACCCTGGGTGTAGGGTATAAAAATTTTATTTTTGATTATATAATAAATGGTTCTTTCATAATTTCTTAGCTGTATAAAATGTCCTTGGACCGTTTGAGATTGGCACGGAAAAGGTATTATTTCTACTCAATGGTAAGACATAGAAATATCGTCATCTTGTCAAGCAATGCAGAGATATAACTTAATCAAAAAACTGTAGAAACCTTTTTGGAAAATCCAGCGGATTAAAAAAAATGAAATCCAGTCCAAGGTACACAATATTCCTTTGGAACATTGGCGACTATGGTCTGAATAACGGTTACTTAATGTACCACAGATAACTATCGTTATTAAAGCATTGGCGAAGGACACGGGAGCCCTGATTTAGTGGTCGAAATCGTTTTACCCTCAGTCCTCGGCAACATTTCTGTGGTAGGAAGGAAAAACTGCTTAAGTCGATTTTTGATTAGAAAGCAAAGCAGTTTAAATTTTGTTTGATATGTATAGAATTTATATTGCTTTGGTTTTTTATCGAATATCGACTGAAGCCGTTTTTCCTTCCTGCCACAGAATTATTGAATTCAGACCAGAAGTTTTTTTACGTTACTCAATGTACGGAGGGCCTAACAAAAGTTCACTTAGTAGGTGTTATGTCATAAATTTTTAGTAAATCAAAAAATTACGTACTATTTGTTACAGTCTTACGATATATCCTTTTAATTTGGAAATTTTAAATTGTTGTCGATATTTATCAATAAGTTATTTATTTATTTATTGAATTATAATCTTAAAATTTCTCTTTTATTAAATTACTCTTATACCAACTGTATAGTTGTCTGAGTTCTTATCAATAAAAATAAAAAAAAATAATTTTTAGAAAGATCGGTCAAAATGAAGAGAAGAAAACGAAAAATTCGTGAAACATCAGCAGATATTCCAATGCCAACGCAGCAAGAGATTCGGTTTGCTATTCCTTTTGGATTTCGACGTAAGCTCAAGCCTGTGAAAATATTTAGTGAATGCTAAATAGCATTTAAAGTTAATGCGCCATTCCTCGTGACTATTTCAATGTGGTTCCGAAGAATCCAGACAGGTCATTTTTCTGTGGGGGACGAACCTCGAGAAGGCTGCCAAAAATCTTCGACTGATTATGCAAGTGTAGCGCTGGTGAAGTCTAAAATTGATGAAGATCCAAGATTGACCCAGGAAATCATTGCTGAGGAACTGGGCTTGAATGCCATGGCTGTATCGCAAATATTAAAAAATGATCTTGGATACACGAAGAAATCTGTTCCTAGAATTTTAAGTGATGCTCAAAAAGAGGCACGTGTGCTTTTTGCTATGTATTTTCTTGAAAAATTCAAAAACGGAGAGTCTAACACTTTCAAGAAAATTGTAACAGGTGATGAAGCAAGTACGACCCTGAAACCAAACAACACTCCATGCTCCATGGTATGGAGCCCAGAAGGTGCAAATCCACCTGTTAAAGCAAAGGAACAAAAGTAATGATGTCAGTTTACTTCACCAGAGAGAAAGTTGTAGCTGCTATTCCTTTGGAAAAAGGTCAGACGGTTACTATTAGGTGGCATACTGAAACCTGCTTACCAAAAGTTTTCCATTATTGGGAAAACGCCAAAAAAGGAGCTACGCCGATACTTTCTACATCACGATAATGCGCCAGCGCACACTGCTGAAAAGACGACCGATAATTTATATTTATTGCACTTTCAGGCATCAAAGAAATTCATCCAGCACTTTATTCCCCAGATCTAGCGCGTTGTGACTTCTGATTGTTTCCAAAAATAAAAAAAAATTTGAGAGGGCGAATCTTCAACAGCAATGAGGAGATAATAAATGAAATTGTAAAACTGCAAAAAGCCGACAAGATGGATTTATCAACTCAAAAATGTATCGAAATAAATGGCGATTACGTTGAAAAAATACAAAACACCACCACAATATCCTGTTTCGAACCCAAAGCTGTTTAGATGACGTCTCCTCAAATAATGGCTACCATGGCTATTATTAAAAAGGTCTCTTTTACTTGATAAATAACCTCAAAGTAAAATATTACTAAAAAGCAAAATACTTTTGTGACCTTATAAAAAAAGATGTATAAATCATTTCTTTGCTTTAAAGTGGTTAGAACATGTTATTTTTAAATTTTCTTATGATGTGGTATCATAGTTAACGCAGCATCACATCTTTTAGTATGTCGAAGTACGTGAAGCGATCCAAAATTCCTGTCTTCAATCTTTACAGTGGCTTTGCTATACTTTGGATTCAATCTTCCTCCTTTTGGCCTGCGTAGATGCCTTATTCCATCTGAATATTTGGTATTATACTACGAATCCAAATGTAATATCAATGACTCGGATGGATTACGCAGACCATAGGGAGAAAAAATTTAATCCACTGTAAAGCACGGAAGATTGAGTGTAGTGATTTGAGGTTGGTTCTCTGGGCAAGGAATATGGCCAGTTCATAAGATTAAAGGAATTATGGATCGCTTTACGTACTTTGGTGTACTAAAAGATGTGATACTACCTTATCCCGATGAAGAGATGACACTTAAATGGAAGTTCCTGGCAGGACAATGATTTAAAACATATCTCTTAAGTTTGTAAAACCTAGTTTTAGAACAATGGGATAGAAGTGTAAGTTGGCCTGCCCAATCCCCAGATTTGAATCCCATTGATAACTTGTGGCAGATTGTTAACATGAAAATCAATAGGGAAAATTGCAAAACCAAGGAAGATCTCTTTCAAGCTTTGAGAGTAGTAGGAAAGGATATCGCAGGGCATCGTTAATAATTTAATATCCCACATGCCCAAGAGATGTGCTAGTGTCATTCAGAATAAAGGGTTTTCAACTAAATATTAATTTTAATGTATAGAAGATAGGGTGCTCAAGTTATGCCCACAAAATTTTCTGAATTAACATGCTTATTTAGTGTTAACTTAACCTGATTTTTTTTAAGTTTTTTTCTCAATAAATAACCACTTTTTCTGTTCGGTTCAGAGCTTCCAAAATAAAAACGATTCGGTTCAAGGCACAAAAAAAGCGATGGCTCGGTTCAAAACCGGTTTGCAGCACTAATTTATAAACAAAATGACGGTTCTCATTTGCCGATGTTGTGCACAGAAAATTTTTTTATTTTCTGTGCAAGCTTTAGATATTTTAAATCAAGTTGGCAGCGCTTATTTGAAAGTTAAAGAAACTAGTAAGGGTTGTATCTTTGGCCTGGTCAAAAACTAAATACCCTACACTGAATTTAAAGTATATTTTTAAACACTTAGTTGATAAATACTATGCAATATTCTTGTACATACAAGTTTTTATTAAAATTAATTGTTTTATCCTTCCGTAACCTCTAGGAAAGTATAAGAACAAATTGCTTATATGGGAAGTGCAACGCCCTCGTCTCCGAGTTAACCTAGATTTTGCGTAGAGCATGAATTTACTGTTCTGAGTGTTTGAGTGCAATTCGGTTTGGTTTGCTTAAAACAATCTTTCATTATAGCATTTTGAAACTTTCGTTTGTATGTTTCGCTTGCTTTTTGCTCAGAGTTTGCAATTAATGTTCTTAGTGTTTGGGTGAAATTTGGTTGGATTATCTCAATAAACTAAAGGTTTGGTGGCCTCGCACTATATCAAATGCCAAGCTACATCAAAAATGCAAACAGAAGGCTATAGCAAACGAGATCAAGCTGCGCAAATGGGGATGGATTGGTCACACTCTCCGGAAACCACACAGCGAAGTTTGTCGCCAGGCTCTTGAGTGGAATCCACAAGGCAGTAGAGGACGTGGTAGACCCAAAACCAACTGGAAAAGGTCGTTGGAAAAGGAGATCCAAGAATCGGGAAAATCGTGGCAAGAGATCAAAGTCATCGCAAGGGATCGTGACAAATGGAGAGATTTCATATTGGCCCTATGCTCCTCCTAGGAGTTAAAGGAGAATACATACATACATCTCAATAAACACATTCGGTATATTATTTTGAAACTTTTGCTTAAATGAGAGGTGCCACGCCCTATTGTTCGAGTTCGCATAGCTTTTTCTCAGAGCTTGCATTTATTAATCTGAGTGTTTGAGTGCAATTTGGTTGGGTTATCACAAAAAACGCTTTCAGTGTAACATTTTGAATTATTTGTTTATATGGGAGGTGCCACGCCCTCTAGTCCGAATTCGCCTAGTTTTTGCTCAGAGCTTGTTCTTACTATCTCTACTTATGTGTATTTTGCTTCTGTTATTGCAAATAATGCTCTTATTGTTGCATTTTGAATACATTTTTTTTATGGGCGGTAGGCGTGTCCGTTGACCGATTTCGCTCATTTTCAATCCCCCGAGCTAACTTTAACGACGGAGGCAGAATGCCAAATTTCATTGAATTATGTTGCTCAGTTTTCCCAAAAAAATTATTTCCACACACACCCAGCCAGCCACCCAGCCAAACAGACGGACATGGCTATATCGACTCAGGAGGTGACGCTGATCAAGAATATATATACTTTTCCATACCTGCCACGACTCTTTCTCTGCGTTACAAACGGAAGGACAAAGTGAATATACCCTGGGTGTAGGGTATAAAACGAATCCTTTTTTTTTTAGAAAAATATAAAAAATTACATAAGCTAAATTAATTTAGAAACAAAGTTAGTCTTCAGTCATATTTGTTTGATAAAAAAAAAAACAAAAAACAAGAATTCGTTTTAACTGCTTTTCAGCTGTACGCCGTTTGACTTGAAGAAAAAACAAAAGTAACGAGCAATGCATTTGGTTCGGTTGTGTACCGAATCACGATCGCGGGTCAAAACCACAACAAAAATAAAAGTTTTTGTACTCAGAACAAAACGTTACCTTTACATTGCATTCTCTTCTCATGGCTGCTTATTTTGTTTGTGTTTGTATCAATGTGTAAAAAACAGAACGGAATGAGAAAAAGTAAATGTTATGGGAACAGAACAGAAGTAAGCCGTTTGTTAGAGTATATTTTCACACTCTGTTCCAGGTTCAAAATGGTAATATTGAAGCCTTCATTTCTGCCATTTCTCTGTTTAAATTAGCTATTTTAAATGTTTGTAATAATAAAGGTTTAAAAAAAATTTAAGAAACCTTTGAAACCTTTTTTTCCACTGTATATGAAAAAAACAAAAATACCGCATTCTTGTGTTAAATCGATGAATTTAACTATATGATCCTAACATTTGAGGTGTATCATGTGTTCAGCAAACTTATGCAGGATATTGCGGGGAATATTTTTGTAGAAAATTTTAACCCTGCACAACCTCCACATGTGGATAATTTTTGCGCTTTTCTTAAAAAGGTACAAAAATGACACCTAAAACAGGGGAATATTGAGTCAGTGTGTACTACAGAAATATTTGCTATTCAATTTCACTACTAGTTGCTGAACACTAAAAAAGCAAAATTTTATCCCGAAAGCAAAAAAATCGTTAAAATCAGTAAGCAGTTCTAACAATAAATATTTTCCAAATTCCACCCCACTGTAAAACTCTAAAACAACATTTTGGACAAAACTCGTTCTCACAAGATCATAACGAAATCACACAAGGATCATTTTCCTACAATACATTTATTTTATAATAAGTAGCATTCGTACAATAAGAACTATGTTCTTTTATATACCAGCATGTTGGTGACATTCGTGTTTTTTTTAAAAATTAAATACAATTTAAATCAGCTTACACAACTAAAAAGCTTAAATATAATTTATTAAACATATTATAAGAAAGGAGAGAGAGAATAGGGGAGAAGAATAAAAGATAAGAAAGAAAAATGGTTACAATTTTATTGAGTAAAGTACTCAAAGATGGACAGTCTAAATTTTCTTATTCCAACAATTGACTTACACTGAACCGGCAGAGAATTCCAAATCCTAATAGCGTTGATGAAAAATAATCTGGACGAGCTTAAATAATTAAATTTTGGCACAATAAGCATACGACTTCTTTGCGACTGACTAAATTGTAATTTATTAAAAAGATAGTGGGGGCGTTTTGACTGCATGAGTTTATATAAAAAGAGACAGTTTCTAAAGGTTAGGTAGTTTATTATATCGCATCCAAGAATACTCTTATTAAACTGGGATATATGATCATACTTTCTAAGGCCATGAACATAACGTGTTGCATGATTGAAAGCAATTTGCATTTTGAGTTTTGAACTCGAGTCTAGCTTGCTGTAAACTAGCTCTCCATAGGTTATAACAGGGACTATTAACTGGATTACCAGCTTGCGCCTAGTATCAATAGGAGTAAATTCAGCTGATGCCCTAAGATTACGCAAGGTGGAATAAATTTTTCGAACTACGTTATTTATGTGATCAGCGCAAGTCAACGTAGAATTCAAATGAAAGGCAAGACTTACTGTGTTTTTTACTAACTTCAGCTTTTCCGTACCTATCGATAAACATGGTATGTCCTCAAAGAAAAAATCATCCTTCGAAATAGGCAGTACATATGATTTTAATGCATTTAATTGAAGACAGTTACTAAAGGCCCATTTATTAATGCATTCGAGGTCCTCATTTAGCCTGCAAGTTAAATCATCCAAAAGACCAGTACGACTCGAAAGGTATAATTGCACATCATCTGCATATGCATGCATAGATGAATATTTACACACTGAAAAAATATCATTTAGGAACACAGTAAATAGTAGTGGACCAAGAACTGATCCTTGCGGTACCCCACTGCAAACCATTTTATATTGCGAGAATGTATTGCCAACTTTAACCTTTTGGATTCTATTACTTAAGTAACTCTTGAAAAGATCAACAGCATTGTCACTGAAACCATATATAAATTTCAGTTTATTGCAGAGTAAGGAATGGTTTACCGTATCAAAAGCCTTGGAAAAATCCAGCAGGCAAAGAAGTGTTATTAAGCCTTCATCATAAGATGATCTTATGTCATCAACTATCTTAACTGTGGCAGTTGCGCAACTGTGTCCAGCCCTAAAACCAGATTGCTCACATGACAATAGTTTATTATTGTTTAAGTAGACTAAAACTTGGTTCCATTAACCCATTATATCCTGTTTTTATGGGTCTTTGTGACCCTTTTTCCTAAAACTGAGCCACAATGGGTTAAAAAATTTTGCAAAAATATCCTACAAAAAATTTCATTAAGGGTTGCCAAAGACGAAAAATTCTTAAAACTTAAGGTAAGCGCGTCAGGGATGTAATTATTATGCAATGTGAAAAGTCCTAATTGATTTTAACGATTTTTTTGGTTTCGGGCTCAAATTTCGACCTTTACGTACTTAGAAACTATTAGTGAAATTTTATAGCAAATATTTCTGTAGTACACACTGTCTCAATATTTCCCTGTTTTGGGTGTAATTTTTGTACCTATTTTAGAAAAGGGCAAAAATGACCCACATGTGGGGGTCAAACAGGGTTAAAAGTTTCTAAAAAAATATTCCCCGCAATATCTTGCATAAGGATCATATAGTTAAATTCATCGATTTAACACAAGAATGCGGAATTTTTGTTTTTTCATAATCAGTGGAAAAAAAAACTTCAAAAATCGATTAAAAAAAAATGTGACGTACTGGAGAAAAAAGACGAGACACGGGTATTTTTTTTTAACGTCTACTTTAAGAATTTTTTGGATTTTCTCATGTGTTTTAAAAAAAGTTCGAAATTGTTCCACATCGTAATTTAAGCGATTGATAAATTATGGGGTTTCCAACGAGAACAAACGTTTTTTACAACTAAGAGTTCATGCAAAATCGAATGTATTGGAGTGGAACTAGTGCCCAAGGATGCCTCTATCTCACGGTATGTCACATGACGATCTTTCATTATCAGTTCACGCTCGGCATCAACGTTCTCTGGCACAACGGCCGTTTTTGGACGACCTTCACGGAATTCGTCTTTGAGCGAGCGTCGGCCACGATTGAATTCATTAAACCAGTTTTTCACAGTGCTATAGGATGGTGCTTCATCGCCATACAAAGATTTAAGTTCATCGGTGCACTCTTGTCGTGATAATCCACGCCGAAAGTTGTGACAAATGATCGCACGAAAACGTTCACGAGTTAATTCCATTTTTTTGGCCAATCGATTTTTTCAAGTCACTGTAAAAACAACACAAATGATGGTCGTACGTCAAAACGTTCTGAGTACGTTTATGCTAAAAAATGTCAAACTTTCCAATGGAAATGTCAGATTGCACCTGAGAGTTGTCACTATCACTAAATTTAGTGGAATTTTTATTGAAAATTAGTTATTAAATTAAGTGATAGTGAAAAGTTTTCACTACCACAAAATGCATTTTTTGATAGTGAGAGATTTTGCACTAACACTAAATAAATTTGTTGATAGTGAACCCTTTTCACTAGCACCAAATTTAGTGAAAATAAAATGTAATGCAAAACGCCCAAATCTGATTTTAATGTACCATCATTTTTGCAAATGGTTTCAGATGTCATTATGCTTTGACAATTATGCATGATGTAGACCTGGCATGTCAAACTCAATTTCCAACTGGGCCAAACGATAAAATATTTTTGTTCTGGTGGGCCGCAAAAATAAACTTATAATAATAACAAAAATGTACTAAAATATTCTTATGTATTTTACATTAGTTTCTAATGTTTTCTTCCTGATATCTGAGGCATTTTTTTTAACTAAAGCTTCAATATTGGGCGTAAATTGAATTCGCCGATAATACTTTCATCACTGACATGAGATGAGAATCTCTTAGTGTCGGCCTAACAGCAGACTGGTTGGTTTCCTTTCATAAGCGAAAATAAATATAGATATTATTTCCATTGCCAATTTGTGAGTTTCTTGAAATCGCTAAGGCAAGTATTTATCAAATAATGGAAGGCCCCTTTACAAACTTTCGTATAATTTAGTAACTTTGAATTTTCTACCCAAGATTTATCCAGAGGAGTTTCTTTTGAACAAAAATTTAAAACTGTCAAATATCTATAAATATATTGATTCGCAATTTTTTTATTTCAACGTTCGGGTCGCAGATTGAAAGATAATGGGCCACATGAGGCCCGCGGGCAGCGAGTTTGACATGACTGATGTAGACAAATAAAAAATTAGTTGCCACGCCCTACAAATATAAAACTTATCATATCTCCGAAACTATTTGATCCATAGGAATGAGTTTCGGTATATATTATAAAGGGTAGTGAGTCAAATAACATTTGCTGAAAAAAGGGCGGTACCGCACCCAACAATAAACATATCCTTTTTTTTTTGTTTAAATTTCCAAAGTTTTTACATAGTTTTTTAAGTTTTTTTTGAAATATTCTAAATTTGTAGTATTTGAGAGATTTGATGGCAACATATTAAAGAGATTTCGACTCGTCACTATTTTGTGGATCAGATGCAGAAAAAAGCGGGCATCTTTTCAGATAGGTTAATGTATAATAGGCCGGGTCAATTTGTTCAGGAGGCAAAAAATTGGCAAAGAGTATAGCAACAAAAAAATCTATGGAAAATTCTAAAAAACTTTGCCCTAGAAACCATGGGTCTAAAATCAATATCGAGCCGCCGTTAATTGCGTTGAAGTTTTGATGTACTACTTTAAAATACAACAAGAAAAAATTCAAATTTTTTTATTCTTGTTTTATATAAAATTATTGAAGTATTTGATTTTTTTTTTTATGTATTGTATTTTTAGGCAGTACATCAAAACTTCAACGCAACTTACGGCGGCTCGATATTTATTTTAGACCCATGTTTTTTGGGCAACGTTATTTAAGGGGACATTCGCCTTTGTAATTGAAAACAGAAAAACACTTTTTAAAAATTTTATTATGAAAAACTATTTTATTTATTGACAAAATTTCTTTTGGACATTGTTAAATATTGTCTAAAAAATATGAAAAAATTTTTATTTTTTTTATTTTTTGGTTTCCCTTTGCTGCTGTAGAGGGAGGGCGTCATCCAAAAGTTACTTTTCAAACTGGTAGGAAATTTTTCTCCGAATCTACTCGACCGATTTTAAAAAGGAAGTGTCTATTCGGGGGGACTTGCGTACGCGAAAGCTCAATTAGCGTACGCAAAAAAAGCTTTCGGAAAACTTGCGTACGCGAAATCCAGAGAAGTTCTTTCCCCCGGGGAACTTGATTACGCATGATTAATTTAGTGTTGCAGCGGACGCTAAAAAATGTTGCGTACGCTGCGCGCAATTTGGCTAGCAACTATGTGTTGGATATATTATACACTGATCCGCGGCCGAAGGCCGCCGCGAAGCCAATGTTGGATGTCTGACAGGTTTAAATCCTGAGCTGCGGCCTCAGGCCGCCCACTTACCCCTACTTTTATGTAAAATTACTGTTGTAGTAGTTGAACTGCACTTCCTAATATGCACTATAGCGTACACATTTCGCGCACGCTAAATTAATCATGCGTAACGAAGCTGCGCGCCGATAGAAAAATTTCACTGAATTTCGCGTACGCGAGTTTTCCGAAAGACACGATGTTATGACATATGGAAGCATTTTTTTACTATTTCGAAATTCGATTAAAAAATCAGATTTTTGCGACCTTTGAGCCCAAATAACTTTTAATGCTGTAATGATCTCGATACGATTACGAGTACTTATTAGATTTATTATTTTTTATTTCAATATTTTATTTATTTATTTATGTAATTCAGTCTATGAATAAAATTCTTACAGACTAGACAAAGATAAATTAAATTTAATAAACAAGATATCACAATATATTATTTAAAGCTAGGCAGTCAAGACAAAGATTAATTAAATTTAATAAAAAAGATATCACAATACATTGTTCAAAGCTGTTTTTAAAGCATTTTTACTCATAACACTATCTATATTGATTTCTGAGCTAATATCATTAATAAAACTAATAGCTCTTGCTGAAGGAGCGTTTGAGGCATAATTAGTGCGCATCACATCCAAGTGAAACGGAACATGATTCCTCAGAGATCTAGAGGGAACATTACAATTAATCAGACTGAGCAAATCTGGAAGTCAACTGACCCAGAAACAATATCATGAAAAAATAAAACAGAACAAATATTTCTTTTAAAATCCAAGGACTTCAAGCCAACGAGAATTATACGGAGGCTATTCTCCAACCAAATTTAAAGATTTTAGCGCAAACCTGGTGAAAGATTTTTGGACTCTTTCAAGCCTTAACTTATGCGATTGATAGCATGGATTTCAAATTATTGCAGCATATTCTAACCTAGACCTTACCAAACTAACAAATAACGATTTAAATGTATAAGGATCACTAAACGAAAGACTACTACGCTTAATAAACGCTAACATAGCATAGGTTTTAGCCACAACATACTGTCGACCTCAACATCCTCCTTGCGGATCTTCAAAACAAGACCCTCCCCGTGAGCACCAAGAGGTTTCTAGCGGCCTATTTGCATGGTAGACGGGTCTTCGTGGAATTTAGAAGTGCTAGCTCTAAATTCCGTAAACTGAAGATGGGCGTGCCGCAAGGAGGCGTGCTTTCGCCTCTACTTTTCAACTTCTATCTTTCCACCATGCCACCCCCTCCTTCTGAGGTCACTTTGGTCTCATACGCTGATGATTGCACTATTGTGGCATCAACAAAATCTGTTTCGGAGGCTGAGCAGAGGATCAATGCGTATCTTGTTGCACTCAAACGGTTCTTTGAGGACCGCAGGCTGCAACTTGCTACGCAGAAGTCCTCTGCGACGCTCTTCACTTCATGGACTAGCGAGGTTAATAAATCCCTCAATATCCATATAAACGGAGACCAAATCCCGACCGTTAAGAATCCGAAAATCCTTGGGGTGACATTCGATAGCCTATACAAATTCTCAAGGCACGCAAGTGAGGTTTGCTCCAAATTGAGCAAAAGAAACCGTGTCCTGAGTGCCATTGCAGGAACTTCATGGGGTAAGGACAAGGAGACCCTGATCGCCACATATAAGGCGATCGGGCGATCCATCTTAAATTATGCCGCCCCCATCTGGTCTCCGGCACTCAGCGACACGCAGTGGAGCAACCTCCAATCACGACAAAACAGTGCCTTGCGTATAGCTACCGGATGTAACCTCATGTCCGACCCGGACCATCTGCATGATGAGACCGGGCTTCTGAGAGTCAGAGCACACAACACCCTGCTAACACAGCAGTTCTTGCTGATCTGCTGCAACCCTGACCACCCCAATAATAGGGTAGTCAGCATGCCATCACCGCATGGGTGCATAAGGGTGGATTTCAGGTGCTATAAGGAAGCCATAGCAGACTTCCTGCTTGACTCTTGGGATCCCGGGCCGGTCCGCGAGGCCCTCAATGGTCTGCATATGCACCTTGCTACTACGGCTATTGAATCAGTCACTTAATAAAGTGCTCAATAGCCGCCCTCCACTAATCAATCCTAGTGAAAAATCACTTTCGAGGGAGGCAAGGTGCATACTGGCTCAACTCCGCTCTGGATACTCGCTTATCTTGATGAGCTACAGAGTCCGGATCGTTGAGGGGACCGCGGATCGGTGCCCATCATGAAGTGAAAGTCCGCACGACAGTTCCCACCTTTTCAACTGTCCGTCCCGTCCCACCAACCTCTCTACGATTGACCTATGGTCCCGCCCAGTAGAGGTGGCCCAATTCCTGGGCCTCCCGGACTAGGCCCGACATGTTTTCAACTTCCCACATCCCAAATACTAGTAGGTGAAAGGTATAATTTTGTTTTCAATTTACAGCCCTGGAGTTCGAGTTGCTACAACAACAACTTGAATACTACTACTACTACTGCTACAACAAAAACAACAACAACAACAACAACAACAACAACAACAACAAAGAGGATCAGCTACTTGTACAAGCGCAGCAGCTACTTATTTATTAAAAAAATTAAAAATTTTTATTAAAAATTGCGCGCGCAATTTGGCTAGCAAACTATGTGTTGGATATATTATAGACTGATCCGCGGCCGAAGGCCTCCGCGAAGCCGAAGTTGGATGTCTGACAGTTTTAAATCCTGAGCCGCAGGCCGCCCAATTACCCCTACTCTTATGTAAAATTACTGTTGTTGTAGTAGTAGTAAAGCTGTTGTTGTCTGTCATGGCATTGTTTTTGTTTAAAGTTCCAAATTTGAAGAAAATTGATTTGGTCCATTTTTGTTTTTTTCTATAAAAATTTATTAATGATGCAATTTTAGATACATGTTGCATATCAAATGAAAGGAAATAAATTAGGCTTTCTAATTTAGTTATTAAAATTATAGGTTAGTAACACATTTTTTGGGAAAAATAACGGTTTTTTGCGAAAAAAAATGTGGTTAATTTTTGTGAAATTGTCATATCTCGAAAACTATCACTCATATTGAAAAACTTTGTACAGCAATTATATATCTTTCATATGACACCAATATTTTTAAAATCCATCCAGGGGTTCCCAACTTATACCGATTTTTATAAAAGATATATCCCGATCTTCCGATGGCTATATCTCCGAAAGTAGATCCGCTCAGAGGTTGTTGTTGTTGTAATTAATTCCCAGAGCCCTATTTGGGCAAAAAAAAAACAACAACAACAGTCGATAAAGTTAAATTGTTCCGATCGCGATATTAACTTTAAAGCTGATTATCTCAAAATTACAAAATCGTTACTTAACATGTTCTTCCACTCAGCTCAATTGTTATATAAAAAACTTAAAAAAACAAAGAATCTATAATCGCCACGCCTAATCTGTTTTCTCATAAGATTTTTCGTCAACATTAAATTTTATTGGTGTTGGATGTTTTTTGGATACGGGTAAAAGTTTTTAAAATCGCACCACTCTAATAAACATACATATATGGATTTATTTCCGAAAAAATATTTTATAAATTCCACCTTAAAACGCCACCGATATAAATATACAAAAAAAAAAAGTCCGTGAATTGCTCCTAAGGTAAGCCTTTTATATAAAAAAAAAGTATTATACCACACTACATAGACGAAAAGTGCGTATACACATACATACACAGAAATTTCAACGAAGAAGACAGTGTTGCACCAATATGAATTTTAAAAATGTGTACACGAATTGGGCTAAATAAATATTAAGAGTTAAATTATGTACACAGGAATTACGCTTTTTTTTTTTGTTCTTAGACACGGTGAACAAAATTAAATTCTTTTTTTAAGTTTATGCGAAAAATTTTTAAAACAAACCTAACCAATTTAGGTTTTCTAAGAATTATTTATACATAAATTCAGGAAAAAATGTTCTACTGCTTACCTCGTACTTGAGCCCTGCGAGGCGCAACCATGTCTCAACTTTTAAACAATATGGTGACAATGATGGAAGCAGTGGAGTTCTGGAAAATTGATATAGATAGATAACATCTTTTTCAAAGTTCGCTTTATGAACATTGAATTTAGGTGGTGCTTCGGTCTTGGTAGACGCAGACGTAGAGTTTTCTCCCTCTTTCTTTCCTTCACCATCATTTGCTGATTTAGCATCATCAGCGTTGTCGTGGGCGTTATCATTTTCAGGTCCACAGTTTTTTGTGAGTTCGACGCCCGATGCATTCTTATCTTTAACACTCTCTTCAGCACCGACTTTTAAAGTTTCTTCTACAGCTGCTGGAGCTTCTTCAACAGACTTATTTTCCGATGCCGAAATTTGCTGACTTACCTCTGACGCCATTTTTAGTTTCAAGTCTCTTGTAATATCAGTTTTAAATACAAGTCACAATATTTTTGTTTAATCAGATATATACTTTTTAATATTGCGAATATTAGAAAAATCGAAATCCACTAAAATCAAATTTAACGTTCACACAAAGCAATGTTCAAATATTTTATATACACATACACATATATATATGGGTACTCCCAAGTCCTCACAAATTGATGCAGAAACACCACAATCACAGCACCAACCAAACAACTGTCTCTTCAAACTGGTAAAACCAAACTAACCAGACTTGAAAATGCTTCATTAAAAATCCTGCCCTGTCTGGAATTTGCTTGGAATTTGCTTTGTACATAAATTGGACGCCCAAGGATTCAGTGTTGCACTTCAACAAAATTTTAGTACTTTAATGCGACTTCTTTTTGACAACAAAGGTATCTAGTTTTGACATTTTTAGATCTATTACAAGAACTGAATATCAGGGCTTCCAACCAAAACTAATAATATGTCTGTTTGGCAAGATTTTAATGTCGTTTTCCATTGGGAAATCTAGATTTTGCTCTCAGATCCCCGATCAAAATAACTTGTCAAGTTCTTGTCATTGTATCAGAAATGTATATCAAAATGATATCGAAAATGTATCATCCGCTGATATCCATTTTTTGTATATCATTTTGATATATTTTTGATATCATTGAAAAACATGTCAATTTTGTATCAGAAATGTATATCAAAATGATATTAGCCGCTGATATCCATTTTTTGTATATCATTTTGATATATTTTTGATATCATTGAAAAACATGTCAATTTTGAATCAGAAATGTATATCAGAATGATATCAAAAATTTATCAGCCGCTGATATCCTTTTTTTGTATATCATTTTGATACATTTTTGATATCATTGAAAAATATGTCAATTTTGTATCAGAAATGTATATCAAAATGATATCAAAAATTTATCAGCTGCTGATATGTCAAATTTAATGATATACAAATTTTGTATATCATTGATATACAATTTTTGTATATCATTTTGATATCATTTTTTGATATCATTTTGATATCTTTTTTTGATATCATTTTGATATCTTTTTTTGATATCATGGTGATATACGAAAAGCGTTACATTCCGTATATCACTGTGATATCCTTTTTTTATCAAAATTTAGTATGTCACTGACAAATTTTGGATATCATTTTGATATATTTTTAATATACTTTATATGATCGGGTCAAAAATTTTTAGTGTGCAATGGAACACAAAAACAGAGCAAGTATTTTACTTTTACTAGTGCAGTTGACGGGTACAAATGTTTTGATTTTTTAAGTAGAAAACAAGGTTGTAGTAGTGTAGTGTCAAATTATTTGATGTTTGGATTTTGAAAATAAAAAATAAACAAAAAGATTTTTTCTTAAATAAAGATTTTTTAAAATAAGAAATGGCACATGATATAAATGGAAGGTAAATAATAAAATTTTTACATTTCAAAAATGTATTATTTTAACTGAGAACATATTTTCTTATCTGATGAAGAGACATAACTTGATTTGAATTTGAATTAGTGGAAGATGTGCCACAAACATGACAAGAATAACATTTTGATGCATTTCCCCGAAAGTTGGTTATTTTCAAGATTTATTTTATACATGTTTATTGTATTTACATACGTAATTTTGAGTACAAAAGTATTAATAAATACTTGAAAAGTCCTTAGAATGTTACAGCGGCTGTTTCTCCTTTATGCGAAATGGTAGAGTATAGGCCAGTGCTGTCGTTTTGAAAAGTTTGAGCGAAGTGAAATTTTGTAAAAAGTGAAGTTTTGCGAAGTAAAATTTTGAAAAAGTGAAGTATTAGCGAAGTGAACACCAAAATCACAATTTTATTTATTCAATTCATTAATTTTTATCGTACACGTAACAAAATTTGAAAATATATTTTAGAAAAATATGAAAAAAAACAAATAAAAAATTGGCCGGCCACTCGAACATGGAAATTTTGTATATGCGGTCGAAAAAACGGTTTTATATGTAAACGGATTTATATGTTCGAGTAGCCATATTGCGGCCAATTTTTCACCTAAAAATTTTATAACGAAGCGCTTTAAAGGAAATTTTATATACTTTTATGATATTCTGCTATATCTTTACCTATCTCTGACCCTAAAACAGTACTAGACAAAAGAGTAAAAAAACACAAGAATTCGAAATTTTTGCTTTCTTTTTTTGGTCTATAAACTATTTCGATGGTAAATTTAATCCTCTACAAAAAGTTTCCTGCGAAGTATATCGAAATTTTGCTTTGTTCGCTTGATATATTGAAAAAACAAATTACTTTTCAGTCAAGGCAGTATGTTTCTGAACTCTCATAAAAAGAATAGACAAATTTTAATGCAAATTTTGTATTCAAGAAAAAGTGAAGTGATTTTATGAAAGGGGAAGTGGCGAAGTGTTTTTGATAAAAAAGGAGCAAAACACTTCAATTGAAGTGTAAACGACAGCACTGGTATAGGCATCGTTTTCTTTCATTCGTTTTTGACTCCAAGACAAGTACGATAACTTATGAAACATGCAAACCTTCTTGAACTTCAATGTTTTGAAGGTAATATACATATATTTCTTGGTCAATACATGGCGAGTTCGCGATCCCTTGCCTCATGCGCAGCACTTTTGACAATCTAAGAAGCAACCTTTTTATTAGCATTTGAATCCCATCCGCAGCCGGCTTCGAATTTTCCACATTAGAAATGATTTTTTGCATTGAACTCAAAAATGAGTTTGGTTGACTTTTCAAAACAAATAATATATTCTTATTATCAAATGATGCTGCCACTTTGACTCTTGCCCTACATGATTGTAATAGTGTGAGTGGCGAGCAAATGAAATCTGAGAAAAAATCTAAATTTGAAAAAATTGATCTGAGATCAAAAAATTTTGCTCTAGATTTCCCTATGGAACGCAAATTGTAATAGATTTTGATCTAGATCAAAAAAAGATTGTTTTTTTGCCCAATGGAAAACGACATAAGTAACAACACCCTAAAGAAAATTTACTGTTCTGAATTGCGTACGTACGTGTATCAAGTGAATAGGGAAATTTACATTGAAAAACTGAATGAAGTGATTTTAGTGATATATGTATAAATCAAACAGTCATATATGATAAAAATTTAATATGCAGTCATACGAAAGGTATTATACCGGACTATATAATTGCTGTACAAAATTTTTCAATTTGAGTTTTAGTTTTCAAGATATGACAATTTTTCAAAAATTCACCCCATTTTTTTCCCAAAAAAATGTGTTATTAACCTATAATTTTAATGACTAAATTAGGAATTCCATTTTATTTCCTTTCATTTGATATGCGACATGTATCTGAAATTGCATCATTAATAAATTTTTATAGAAAAAACAAAAATGGAAATTGAAAAAAAAAATTTAAAAATTGAAATTAGGAACTTTAAACAACAATAATGCCGGAACCGACAACAACAACTTTACTACTACTACAACAACAGTAATTTTATTACTGAAATTGCATCATTAATAAATTTTTATAGAAAAAAACAGAAATGGACCATATCATTTTTCTTGAAATTAGGAACTTTAAACAACAACAATGCCGAAACAGACAATAGCAACAACAACAACAACTTTACTACTACTACAACAATAGTAATTTTACACAAGAGTAGGGGTAAGTGGGCGGCCTTCGGCCGCGGCTCAGGATTTAAAACTCCCAAAAATCCAACACCGGCTTCGCGGACCATTCTATAATATATCCAACAAATAGTTTGCTAGCCAAAAACAATTCAAATTTGTAATTTTTTAAGTAATAAGTAGTTAAGTATTTTTTTTTATAATATGCTTGCACAAGTAGCTGGTTCTCTTTGTTGTTGTTATAGTAGTAGTAGTAAAGTTGTTATTGTTATTGTTTGAAGTTTCTAATTTCAAGAAAATTGATATGGTCCATTTTTGTTTTTTTCTATCAAAATTTATTAATGATGCAATTACAGATAGATGTGGCATAGCAAATGAAAGGAAATAAATTGGGCATCCTAATTTACTTATTAAAATTACAGGCTAATAACACATTTTTTGGGAAAAATAACGGTTTTTTGAAAAATTGTCATATCTCGAAAACTATCACTCCAATTGAAAAATTTTGTAAAGCAATTATATAGCCCGGTATAATTCCTTTCATATGACATCAATATTTTTAAAATCCATCCATAAAAACCTAAATATGAGCAGCATTTATTCAAAATGCAGATTTTCATTTAAACCCTCACAGGCAAGACCATCACCTTGGATACTTCCGATAAAATTGAAAATGTCAAGGCACACACTGCTCCTGAACAAACGATAGGTTGCATGAAAATGACACCAAAAACGAACAATGCCCCTTTATTCGTAATCATTCACTGAGTAAAAATCAACTTTATTTAAAATCTTAGCTGCTCCTTTTTTGAAAATATCTCGATTTTTCCAATTGGGGCATTTTCCCATACAAGAAGAAAAAAAAAATTTTTTAACTACATTAAACTAAAATTAAAATAATCACAATCGATGTGTTTTGCGATGCTAAACGCGAATCCAACCTCAGAATTGCTCTATCGTGTATAGTTTATGAGATATTGTAACCTAAAGACCAAAAAAAGTCGTTTTTTGCCATTTTTTGAAGCTATATAACTATGTTACATATCATTTATTCGTCAAATGTGGCTTAAATACTGAAAAGCCCCAATTTTTTCCTTTAAAACCTAATTTAAATTATATTTATATCTTCATGCTTCTAAGAGATGTCGTAGACCGAAATATTGTCAAAACGGGTTTTTTGCACTTTTGTGTCTTTTTAGGTTAGGATATCTTTGAGGAAAAAAAAGATATCAACATAATTTAAATTATGTTTTAAAGGAAAATATTGGGACTTTCAAGTATTTAAGCCACATTTGACGAATAAATGATATGTTACATAGTTATATAGCTTAAAAAAATGGCAAAAAACGACTTTTTTTGGTCTTTAGGTTACAATATCTCATAAACTATACACGATAGAGCAATTCTGAGGTTGGATTCGCGTTTAGCATCGCAAAACACATCGATTGTGATTATTTTAATTTTAGTTTAATGTAGTTAAAAAATTTTTTTTTTCTTCTTGTATGGGAAAATGCCCCAATTGGAAAAATCGAGATATTTTCAAAAAAGGAGCAGCTAAGATTTCAAATAAAGTTGATTTTTACTCAGTGAATGATTACGAATAAAGGGGCATTGTTCGTTTTTGGTGTCATTTTCATGCAACCTATCGTTTGTTCAGGAGCAGTGTGGGCAAAAACCCAAGGTGAAGAAGGTATCCCTCCAGATCAATAATGTTTAATTTTCGCTGGCAAGCAATTGGAAGATGGACGCACTCTCTACGATTAAAACATTCAAATGAAATCGATTTTGGACTTGGTGCTTTGTTTGCGTGGTGGTATCATTTTGGCACAAAAAATAATTACGACGAAATGCTGCCGTGATAGCATTCAGCATTAGCCCGTTTGCATCCAAGAGCTACCAAATGCCGCAAAAAAAAAGTGTGGACACATCAACAACTTACGTCCATAGAAGAAGTTGAAGTAGACGACTGAACGTTTTTGAGAGTTTGCCAGAAGACAGACCTCTTTTCTTTATTTCTATGAGGAAAATGTTGTTTTTGTTTGGAATGCAGTGAACATGAAAATAAAATAGTTGTATTGAAAAATGTTTTTTTTTTTCTAACTTTGCTATGGGCTTTTGCTGGAAATAAAAATACATACATATTCTCATAATACAAAATTATTTAATTAATTTATTTGTTTATTTATATTTTTTAATTTGTGACAGCAAAAACAATAGCCAAATTTTTGACCAAATCTTGTTCCAGTAAATTTTGTAGTTAAATCTCTTGCTGAGAGCAATTTTGCTGTTGCTCTCCTATATCATTTAACTAAAAAACTTCTGGAACTGAGCTAGTATGTGGTCATTGAATTATGACCGAAACACAAAATATTGAAATCTTGTGTGTTTTACTATTTAAAAATATCCAGAGTGGTTCCGCTCCGTAAGAACTATTCTTTATTTTTAACATTGCATGTTCTAGAATGTAAGCGTTCTTAACAAGTTGAGTGCCATGTGCACCGCCGGCGGAACACACTTTACTTGTAGCGCTGTGCCACCATACAAATTCTATATGTATGAAAAAATGTCGACTTGTAATAACTGTTGAATATTGATCTATAGGGGTATATAATGAGTTTGTGGAAAGAGATTTGTGCTTATAATACCCTTTTCACACTGGCATTGAAAACGGCTCGTTTTCCATATCATTCGTTTTGAAAACGAGATGCTTTAAATTGTATTCACACTTGGCCTTCTCGTTTTTCATGACAGTTGATGCCAAAAAAGCTTCAAGAAATAAATAAATAAATTTTATTTTCAAACAATTTTTTTATGAAACGCACTTTTAATTCAATTTACGTACCCATTCAAATTAAACAAAGCGAATCAAACTCTTTAAGCTCATTGGTCTTGACCTTTTAAGCAGGTGGGAAGAGCTTTAACTGCAATGCATCAACAGTGTTCGCAGTGTTCTTCACCCTTATTCACCCCTTGGACTTGACAAATGACGATGACAGTAAAGACCATATCAACCAAGAAGCCTGCATGCTGAAGCTGAAGGACCATAACAATCTGCTTACGAGACAGTTCCTACTCGCTCGCTATAAGCCTAACCATCCCAACACGTTGGCTTTAAAACAATTCCACCAGGAAGACATCAGTTCGAAAGTTACAACCCAAACATTGTTCTCGGAGGAGGATACCACCCATTGCAGAGGAGAAGGGGACGCCACCCAGAGGCACCAGGTGCATCCTAGCACAATTGAAATAAGGTTGAAGCTGCTATCTTGCACGCATCGACGATATGATCATAGACGAGTGTCATGACCAAAGTCAACACAACACGAATCACCTCTTTAACTGCCCGCCGAATCTCACCACCCTCATGACACGACATTTATGGACGCAGCCTAGAGAAGTCTTTTTAGACCTTGATTTACAAGACTCTGTTTCACCATCGATTCGTACAATTCCAATATAAATATTTTATTTTGTATTTTAAATAAATAATGTCAAATATGGCATTTAGAAATTCACCACATTCGGCTTCTCATACGTTTTTGTTTGACGTTTTATTTGCATGGAAAACCAGCCGTTTTTGACTTGTTTTTGCCTCAAAAACGAATAATATGGAAAACGAGCCGTTTTCGATGCCAGTGTGAAAGGGGTATAAGTGTTATTTGTCCCATAAAATGGCGTGACAGCCGGCGGTACACGTGGCACATGAGTGAACCAAATTATCTAAGTACCTTGTTCACCAGAGGTTTGTTGAAAATATTTGGCCACAGTGCCACCATACACCGGTACACACGGCACACCCCGATCAAAAAAAGTATATCAAAAATATATCAAAATGATATCAAAAATTTGTCAGTGACATACAAAATTTTGATAAAAAAAAGGATATCACAGTGATATACGGAATGTAACACTTTTTGTATATCACCATGATATCAAAAAAAGATATCAAAATGCTATCAAAAAAAGATATCAAAATGATATCAAAAAATTATATCAAAATGATATACAAAAATTGTATATCATTTTGATATCCATTTCTGATACAAAATTGACATAACCAACTTTGTGTCTGCTAACTATAGTATACAGCGACGCAGATAATGACGAAATTTTGCAATATTGTATTTGATCGTCGGCAACAAGTTTTTAGAAATTGCCCGCATGCAGCAACGGAATGGAGTGTCGGTTGTTTTGCACTCAATTATATTTTTGTGCTTTTCACTAATTTCATTAGAAAATTAACTTCTTCACTAAAATTGGCTGCGCGTTCGTCTTCTATAATTATCTTTAAATAAAATTCACAAACGAAAACGTAAAATTTGACATATCAGCAGCTGATAAATTTTTGATATCATTTTGATATACGTTTCTGATACAAAATTGATATCAGCGGCTGATAAATTTTTGATATCATTTTGATATACATTTCTGATACAAAATTGACATGTTTTTCAATGATATCAAAAATATATCAAAATGATATACAAAAAATGGATATCAGCGGCTGATACATTTTTGATATCATTTTGATATACATTTCTGATACAATGACAAGAACTTGACAAGTTTTTTTGATCGGGACTGGGGAAGTTTAAGTGTGTACCGCCAGCGGTTCACGTGGCACCTGATGGAGGACATTTTGCTTGTATGGTGACACTCAACGTCCCGATCAAAAAAACTTGTCAAGTTCTTGTCATTGTATCAGAAATGTATATCAAAATGATATCAAAAATGTATCAGCCGCTGATATCCATTTTTTGTATATCATTTTGATATATTTTTGATATCATTGAATGACATGTCAATTTTGTATCAGAAATGTATATCAAAATGATATCAAAAATTTTTCAGCGGCTGGTATCCATTTTTTGTATATCATTTTGATATATTTTTGATATCATTGAATGACATGTCAGTTTTGTATCAGAAATGTATATCAAAATGATATCAAAAATTTATCAGCCGCTGATATCAATTTTGTATCAGAAATGTATATCAAAATGATATCAAAAATTTATCAGCTGCTGATATGTCAAATTTAACGCTTTAGTTTGTGAATTTTATGGAAGACGAACGCGCAGCCAATTTTAGTGAAGAAAAAGTGAAAATATAATTATAATATATAATACAAATATAATTGAGTGCAAAAAACCCGACGCTCCATTCAGTTGCTGCATGCAGCCTGTGGTTGGGAAAATCAAAAGTATGGAAAACGGACGAGCAGCCAATTTTAGTAAAAAGTGAATTTTCTAATAAAACTCGTCAAAAAGCACAAAAATATAATTGAGTTAAAAAAAACCGACACTTCATTCATTTGCTGCATGCGGGCAATTTCTAAAACTTGTTGCCGACGATCAAATACAATATTGCAAAATTTGGTTATGTCAATTTTGTATCAGAAATGGATATCAAAATGATATACAAATTTTGTATATCATTGATATACAAATTTTGTATATCATTGATATACAATTTTTGTATATCATTTTGATATCATTTTTTGATATCATTTTGATATCTTTTTTTGATATCATTTTGATATCTTTTTTTATATCATTTTGATATCTTTTTTTGATATGATGGTGATATACAAAAAGCGTTACATTCCGTATATCACTGTGATATCCTTTTTTTATCAAAATTTTGTATGTCACTGACAAATTTTTGATATCATTTTGATATATTTTTGATATACTTTTTTTGATCGGGGTGTTAAGCTTACCGTTGCCTTACGGAAAAAGGCCCTTGGAAGCGCTTAAAGTCTTTCCCCACTATCTCACATTCTGTTAATGCATTCCAAATTTGTGGGATACAAATAAAGAATAATAATGTGGAGACAAAGTTTGACAGTCGGTCAATTTGACATGTCTGCATAGAAAAAATTTTCAAGAACATTTAAAAACTGCCACACTTTGGCAATGACATGTATTAACGAAATGTGAGGTAGTGTGGAAGGCCTTTTATTTGTAATGCGGCAGTAAGCGTCCTTTCAATTAAAAAAAAGAAACGAAGTGCTCGTGCGTGTTTGTGTTAAACAGAATTGACGCGACTAACACGAGCCAATTGCGGATTAATACTAAATGAATTTTGCACAAGAATATTGAGTGCAAGTCTAGATTCAAGTTCAAAAATTTGACTAAAAAAAATAAAATTTTAAATAAAAATTAGGTATATTTTTGTCCATTTCAACCATTTTTTCAACAGATAACTATTCAGTTTCGTGAAATTTTTCTCTTTTGCAACCTATTGAGTTATGTTATTTTGTAAAAAACGATTTTTCACGCTCATTTTCGCCAACACGACCGAAACGTCAAGTGCGTATTGAACAAACATTAGCAAAACAGAGTAAAATACAAACGAAAAACATCTACTACATTTCTGTAGAGTAGAGCTTAAGCAAAAAATTATTACATTTTTAATACGCTTTAATACGTTAGAATCAAGACAAAACAAAATAAAGAACTAAATGTCAAAAAGAGATCGCTAAAAACTGTTTTGTTAATGACGTCAGCAGTATTGAAGAAGTTCTGATTCGATGTTGCCTTTATCAAGGCTTAGAGCATTGTTGTTCTTATGTATATACATACTTTTATATGCGTCCAGTTTTTGGTCATTGTTTACATTTTTCAACAGCCGTTAATTAGCAGTTGTTGTTGAAAAATGTTTTTCTTCGATTGCGTGTGCTGCAAACGCCGATTTTCTGTGTTCATTGTTACGTATATTAAGGCAATATTCTCCGAATCTCTTTTCGATGGGCCGTCTGCTTTGACCGTAATAGACCACCATACATTCGTTCATTTTATTTCATAAATGCCACCTTTCTTCAGCGAATCTGTTCTGTCTTTCACATTGGCCAGCTGATTTTTAATTTCAAAAGGATTTTCATACACAATCTGAATGTTATACGACGGAATGTTGTTTTCAAGCTGTTTGTTAACGTCGGTGCAAAGGTAAGGGAAACACGTTTCAAATCGTTGGTTTTTTCTATTTTGTGTAAATAGTGTGAATAAATTTATGTCACTGTTCTTTTTTGAATGTTTTTAAAAAATTTTTTTAATAATTTTTTCGCTGTATCCGTTGACTCTAGCCGCTTCTTTTATATAATTGTATTCATTGATGTAGTTTTGGAGAGAAACTGGGAAACTTACTAGACGGTGCATTAGCGAATGAAAAGCTGCAAGTTTGTGTCGGAGCTTATGAAATTTTTAAAAAACAGTCTCAAAATAAAGGTTTTTTTTTTTTTAAATATTGAGTAATTGAGTGTTCATGCCTACAAAAACTACAGCAAAATGCTAAAAAAGTATTTTTTGTACATTTTTTTTTTATCTATTATGTACATGGAAACACTTTTCTTTTCAAATTTATTCTACGTGTGATGCTTCTTCTTGGAAATTCCTGCTATGTTCTTGTCTTGCGTACACTTGGGTAAAACGTTCGCCATGCTTATTTGATTCCGCTGGTGACTGTTCAACGAATTTCTCAACATACTCATGCAAAAAATTAATTTCTAATGACATTTTCACCTTAGTATGAACTATGAAAAACGGTGAGCATATTTTCAATATAATATAATGACCGCTTTGACGCAATTCCATCCCACAAGCTCTGCATCAGTAAGACCATTTGCGAACATCCATTCAGTATTCCTGTGATAAAATCATTTAAAAAAATAAAGTTCAAAGATATCAAAGAGAGAACTTAGACTGGAATACAAACCTTCTTTCATTTTCATATTTTCATATGGATTCAACACTTTTAAAAAATTTTTATCTACGCCATAAGCAGCGGCGGTAGCAAAACTTTTCAACTGGCACAAGTGGAATTTGAACAATGTTGTCCCTATGCAAAATTTGTCCGATTCGAGCACAGTGTAATCATATAAACGTAAAAAAATGTGTTTTCGATCATACAAAACTATAGTTGAAAAAGTCGTGCGTTTCGTGTCGTGTTGCATTCGTGTAAGACCGCTAATCCATTCAACGATACAATGAAGAGGTACTAAATTTGTATATTAAGCACATGTTGTCCAAACATAATTTGATATTGGAATGCTTCCTATAGCCTTACATAAAATCATTGTGTAATCAGTTTTAATTCAATTAAACAAAAGTATAGCAAATAAATAAGACAAAGGATAATAGAAAAGCGAAATAAAAAAAGTTGAACAAAAAATATTTTAATATATATTTATTTAAAATAAATTATGTAGTAATAAATTATTATACAATATAAAAGGAGCACTGGCAGCAAAGGCCTTCAGCTCTCTAATCTATGAAATTAACAGAATAATGAAAGAACATAATAATATCTTAAAGAAGATCGGAAGGAATTAAATTTCCAAAAATGTTAATTCGAAAATTAGTAAATGATGGACAGTTGTCAAGTAATTGTTTTGTTGATGTAGTATTATTGCAGTGGGGACATAAAGGACGGTTTTCGCCTGTGAGTAAGTGACTGTGAGTAATAGAAATGTGTCCAAGTCTAAGTCTTATGAAACATCTAAAAGCTGCACATAAAGCTTTAGGGTGGAAATAAGGTTTTAAGCTTATGGGATTGATTAATTTGAACTGATGGTTGCATAGTTGCCAGTTTATTTCCCATTTGGCTGTTAAATGTTTGAAGACGAGACGATTAATGTCTTGTTTTAATGTAGATGGAAAAACAAAAGTAGGTGTTCTACATATTAGCTTAGCAAAGCAACAACATTGTTTCTAATTGGGATTGAAAGATGATTAGGTCTGCATAGAATAGGTCTATAGGTCTATAGAATAGAATTAATACAAGCTTGACTATCAGTGCAAATAACTGACTTCGATTTTGTAAAAAGAACATGAGAAACAGCACAGTTAATAGCTGAAAGCTCAGCGGTAAAATATAGCAAAATGGCTCAAGAATTCCATTCTTGATTAATCCTCCATTTTCATCTACAATGGCAAAAGAAGTTAGGGCAGTTTAAAGTCATGCCTTTTGGTCTTTCTAACGCTGTAGCTACGTTCGAGCGGTTAATCGAACGAGTTCTCAAAGTACTACATTGGAGATCTTGATTAGTGTATCTCGATGACATAATCATCATGAGAAAAGATTTTGATGACCACTTGAAAAATCTTGAGGAAGTGTTTGAGCGCTTGGAGGCAGCTGGACTAAAATTAAGTGCGGAAAAGTGCTCACTTTTCCAGCGTGAAGTCAAATATCTGGGACATAACCACGGCCATCTAATCTTCATGAGTTGCGAAGTTTTCTGGGCCTATGCAATTACTGACGTTTTGTTCCTGGTTTTGCAAACGTCGCAGGCAGTCTAAATGAGCTGACACAGAAAAATCGAAAATTCGAATGGAGTAGTACACAGGAAACTGCATTCCAAAAACTGAAAGAATTATTGTCTACAGCGCCAGTACTCGCGTATCCAATACCCGGCGAAAAATTTGTATTGGACACCGATGCGAGTGGCTATGGTATTAGAGGAGTTTTGTCCCAATTCATCAATGGACAGGAAAAAGTCGTCACATGTTTCAGTAAAATTCTGTCTATGCCTAAGAAAAAATATTGCGTAATTCGGAGAGAGTTACTGGCAGAAATGGAATGCGTAAAACACTTCCATAAGTACTTGTACGGACAGCACTTTCTCCTGAGGACAGACCATGTGGCATTAAGGTGGCTACTTCAATTCAAGGATCCTGAAGGTCAAATCGCACTGTATATAGAACGCTTGCAGAGCTATAATTTTACCACAGAACATCGCAAAGGAAGCCAGCATGGAAATGCAGATGCACTTTACCGTCGTCCATGTAAAATTGAATGCGGCCATTGCTCAAGAACGGAAAATAAAGCTGGAACAATTGAAGAGCGTGAAGTTAAATTCCATCGCGATCTTAGCATATACACAAACCACATGAGTTAACAGAGCGTTAACAGAACATTAACATAGCACTGTTAAAATTACGCTAGAAGAGATTTCGAGAGAAATGGATGAAATTTCCAATACAATCAGAATGAACGTACCAATCTGGGTGAAATTAACAGCAAACACATCACCGTTTCAAACTATATATAACACTGTTATGGATTCTTTTTTTAAACATAAGAACTTGCCTCACTCCTGCACGTCATACAATCTCTCTGAAAAATTGCATACATAAGTTGTTTTCGACTACAAACTGAGATCTGTAGTGTTTTTTGGAAAAAAATCTGCCGTTACATAGGCTCCAGTACAAAAAGTATTCGTTTCATTGAAGATAATCGTTTCTTATTCCTTTGCTGACGCTCCTGCACGTCATACGATCTCTCTGAAAATTTGCACACATAAGTTATTTTAGACCACGAATCGATATCGATGGTGTTTTTGGAAAAAAATTTTACCGTAAGATAGGCTCCAGTACAAAATCACTCGGTTTTTATAAACAATGGCCATTTGGCCAGCTAGGAATTTATTTTAAAGTAAAAAAAATTATATTCCCTGAATTTTTTATCTCTCTTCTTTCATAATTTGAGTGTGGAATTGGGTGTTCGTTTTTCGATACACACTAATGTACACTTAACAAAATAACCATAAAAAATAAAAAGTTACAATAACAACACTAGCTGCAGCTTAAGACAAAAATTAAAATAAAAAAAAAACAACAACCGCAATCGACGCAAACCAAGCAAAGGGCTTTTCTATAGCTCCGACTTGTTGTTGTTTTTGTTTTTGTTTTTTTTTTTTTATTACACATTCCGTCTTCTCCCTTTCCCATGCAGTTGTTGGTGTGATTAGAACTGCACTAAGAGCGTAAAGTGTTTGTGCGACAAGGCATAACACTGTCGTACAGCATTTTATTTGCGCTCTTTTTCTATTTTTGGTTACACCATCAATTGTTCAATTTTTCTTAAAGCTACGGGTGTCCCAGATGTCGGAAAATTTTCGAATAGATTTTTGTAACATCTGTGGCCTGAGGGCGAATTTTTTTTTTGTCTATGCCCATGTCTCTAGCATTAGGCCCCAAATAATGGCTCTAGGTGAAACCCAGGTGTGTTCGGATGCAGATCCCCTTGATTTTCATATACCTGGGTATTACTTATTGCCATTGTTCTCTGCCCATAGGGGTCTCGCCCTTTATATCCGCAGTGATGTTGCGTACCAGTGCCAGCAGCAATTAAACACGACGGACGCCAAATTCAGCTCCATGTGGGTTAAGTTCAAAGTCCAGTCGCACATCCTGCATTTTTGCTTCATTTATAGAAGCCCAAATTTAGGGAGGAATCCTACTTTCGATAAAGTGGACTTCCTCTCTGATTCGATTTCACAGATTTTGGAGTCATACCCGGACAGTGAAATCGTTGTTGTTGGAGATTTCAATGTTCATAACTCCAATTGGCTGCGCCATTCCAGTCGTACAACTCCTGAAGGCCGTTACGTTGAGCTCTTTGCCGAGTTAAGCCAACTAACTCAACTAGTGAATGACCCCACATATATACCTCGTGTTGGGGGCATAGCCTTAGTATTTTAGACCTTTTTCTGACGTCGCATCATGAGAAATATGATGTTTCTGTCACTGCACCTCTTGGTAATTCGGACCATTGTACCATTTCCGCTGCTTTTTCATATACTAGCTTAAACCCCGTTTCGCCCAAATCCCCGAAACGAACGGTATGGCTTTATGATAAAGCAAATTGGGATGCGTTAGATAATTTTTATCGCAGTTTTAATTGGAAATTGTGTTTCGCTGACAGAAACATAAATGCCGCGGCTTTAATGGTGCAGGAAATTATTTTATTGGGTATGAGGTCCTTCATTCCTAAAAAAAAAGTTAGCATCAAACCTAAGGACCATTCTTGGTTTAATGAGACTTGCAGGATTGCAGTCAGGTCCAAAGAGGAAGCGTTCCAAAATTGGCGCTCCAACAGGAAAGCCGATACTGAAATACTCCGCAGTGAGGCTAGAAATCGCTGTAATGCCACGATTCAGCGCAAAAAGCATCTTCACGAGCTTGAAATGCGCAAAAGAATCCTTTTACTACCGAAAGGTAGTAAAAACTTTTGGTCGTTTGTTAAGAGAGTGAAGAATCAGTCTTCATCGTCTATTCCAACTCTCTTAATGAACGACCAAATCTTCACTGACCCCGTTGATAAAGCTAATCTTTTGGCTAGCATCTTTTCTAAGAATGCTACTCTGCCTGATAGCAATCAACTACCACCCAACGTCGAGAGAAAGTCCTCGGCTATGCCAAGGATCTTCTTTCGAACTAGAGCGGTAAAAAAGGTCCTTGCTAACCTCAATATTAACAAAGCGTCAGGGCTGGCTGGCATATCAGCCCATGTGTTGCGAAAGTGTGCCGCAACACTGGCTCGCCCATTAAGGAATTTATTTAGCATTTCCTACAATTGTGGTGAATTTCCATCATGTTGGAAGGTTGCTAATGTCCAGCCAGTACCCAAAAAAGGCGAGGCTACCAACCCCAATTATTATCGGCCCATTGCAATATGCTCAGCGCTATCCAAAGTTATGGAAAGCGTTATAAACTTTCACTTTATGAATTATCTAGAGTGCAACGAATTACTTAATGATCGCCAATATGGCTTCAGGAGAGCTCGCTCTACTGGTGACTTAATGGCGTTCGTCACTGAGAGGGGGAACCAATGTGTCCACCTTCTTGGTGAAAGTATGGTTGTTGCTCTGGATATTTCTAAAGCTTTTGATCGTGTGTGGCATAGCGCCCTCGTAACAAAACTAATTGCATATGGCGTCGGTGATTCCTTCGCTCGTTGGATAACGAGCTTTTGCTGTGGCCGTTCTATTCGTGTTGTCGTAGACGGTTTCACATCTAGCGAATACTCCATTAAGGCTGGAGTTCCTCAGGGTTCGGTCCTATCCCCGTCTCTTTTTCTTGTTTTCATCGATGATCTTCTGTCATCGACCATTAATCCAATCCACTCCTTTGCGGATGACAGCAGTATTTGTCATTCTTATTGCTTCAAAAAGCGTCCAAGCTCTGAGGAGATTGTGAGAAAAAGGCGGTATATGAATGACACACTCACAAATGACCTCAAAACAATCTCCGAGTGGGGTCAAGCTAATCGGGTCGAATTCAACGCTAGCAAAACCCAATGCTGTCTGTTGTCTCACAGACGAGTGGATTGTCCCCCTCCACCCCTCAATATGGCCGGCGTAGACATTATGAGATCAGCGACTCTTGACGTTCTGGGCATATCGATTCAAGCTGATCTGAGGTGGACAGATCATGTATTCGATGTGTCGAAAGAAGCGGCCAAGTGTTTAGGTTATCTAAAACGGTGCAAGAAATACTTCACTCCTGTTAATCTTCGGACTGTCTATTTCGCCTATATTAGACCTAAGCTAGAGTACAATTCGCACATCTGGGCCGGGGCTCCAAAAACTACTTTGGAGCTGCTAGACAGAGTTCAACGTCGTGCGATGAAGTTGATTGGGGATGCGAATGTTGTATCCTCTATTGATTCTCTTGAACACCGTCGTAACGTTGGGTGTGTTTCTCTTTTTTATAGATATTACCATGGGATGTGCTCTAGAGAAATTTATGGGCTGGTTCCGTCAATTCGTATATTTTCTCGCAGCACTCGGGCGTCCCATCAGGCCCATCCCTACTGCATTGCAACGGTGTTTAACAGAACATCGCATTATCGTGATAATTCGTTCTTTGGTCGTACGATTAAGTTGTGGAATAATCTTCCTGCGAGCGTTTTTCCCGACAGTTGTGACATCGGTAGATTTAAAAAAAATGTTCATCGACACTACTCCTCTTCTCCCCCATCCCTCTAACCTATTTCCTTTTCTACAAATCAGCACGGTGCATTGCATTTATAGGGGCTATCCCCTGAGCGTTGGTTTCAGCAATAAAAAAAAAAAAAAAAAAAAAACCCACTGTGATGAACTGGGCGCTGGTCACTCATTTATGATTGTGCGCTGATGAAACCAAAAGCATTTCATAGAACATGGAATAGTATTCAAAACAATGTATCCGCTTAGTGGAGTTTCTTTTTCCTAAGATTTGATTTTTATTTTCAAAAATAAGGACTTTTTGCACCAAAAACCCACTATGATGAACTGGGCGCTGGTCACTCATTTATGATTGTGCGCTAAGTGCAATCTATAGAACATAAAACAGCGTTCAAAGTGGCATATCAGCTTTGTGCAGTTTCTTTTTTTTAAGATACGAAATTGTATTAAAATATTTCACATTATTGTATAGGAATGTTAACATAGCATGTTATGTTAAGCTGTCTTAGCAGGGACATACACCAGATCGCGTCGGATTTTAACATGTAATGTTAAAATTCCATCCATTCTCACATTCTTACATTACCTACTTATTCATCACAAAAAGGGGTGGAGCACACATTGTGTATCTGTGGCATTTTGACAAAATAACTTAAGTATCTACGCAAGCACAAGTTAATAACTTGCGTTTTTAACGAAGATGGACTTATATAGGTAGATTTTTCAAACTGCTACATATATAAACTACCTGTAAATATACTTACAAATGCAGAAGTCAATTCTTGTCGTGGTTAAATTTAAACAGAAAAGGGTTATTTCTTTAAATAACAGGTACCTGAAAATTTGTAACGTTTTCATATTAGCTGCACTTTAAACTTGTTCGATTTGTAGGAAAAATATTGATTATGTTTTTGCAAATATTTTGGCGTTTTGTTTCTTGTTTCTTTTTTTCAACTAAGCGGTCGAAAAAACTCTTTTTTACTCGAAAGCAAGGCATCTTAAGAAAAAAGTTTATAAGACAAAAAATGCTAAATCGTGCAAAGAATACTTGTGAATTTTTTCAGAATTTTTGGAAAATTTTTAATTGTTTTTGGTTTGACCAATTTTTGAAAAATTCTGCAAACTGCCAGTTATTTTTTAGACGATCTTAAGCGTTTTTTGCCTCACAAACATAAAATCGGCTATTTAAAAGATAGTTGCAAAGTAATAAGTTTGTGAAAAAACGCGCAAAATTGTCCAAAAAATACATTTGAAATTATTCAATACAAAAAAAAAAAATTTTAGTATTTTCAAAAATTCTGAAAAAAATTTACACGGTTCTAAGCATTTGTTGCATTATAAATTTCTTTCGCAAGATGCCTTGCTTTTGGGTAAAGTAACGTTTTTCCGAACGCGCAATTGAAAAACGTAAAAAAATCAGATTTTGGGATCCGAATTTTTATCTATGCTGCAAAAAAAAAAATGTATAATTTCTTAATGCCAAATATTGTAGGAATATATTCCTTATTTTTTTAAACACTCTCAGGTATCCATTTTGTAATGAAAAACAAAAAGTTCTGGGCAAAATTAGCCAAATTTTTAATAGTCCTTTTCACTTCTGAGTTAGTGTGGAAACTACTTTTCATTTGCTTCCTACAAATCGAACAAGTTTAAAGTGCAACTAATATGAAAACGTTACAAATTTTCAGGTACCTGTTATCTATATAAATATATACGTATATCTATATATAAATAGGCAAACGAAATCGGTTCAGTCCCTGTTTCTATACCTAAATCTCAACCGATTTGCTAGATTTTTTTTTTGATGGAAAGTTTGTGAGGAGGAGCAGTGCATAGGACTATACTTTTTTAAGAAGGTGGTGCCACGCCCCTAAATGGAAAAAACGCTCTCACGGCTAAACCGCTACATCGATTTTAACGAAATTTAGTAAGAAGATAAGGTTAGCACTAAGAAACAATAATATGACCATTATGTTTTCAGTGGGCGGTGCCACGCCCCTAAAAGAAAAAAAACGCTCTCACAGCTAAACCGCGGCGTCGATTTTAATGAAATTTGGTATGGAGATAGGGTTATTACTAAGGAACTATAATATGACCATTATGTTTTTCAGTGGGCGGTGCCACGCCCCTAAATGGAAAAAACGCTCTCACGCTAAACCGCTGCATCGGTTTCAACGAAATTTGGTATGGAGATAGGATTGGCACTAAGGAACGATAACATGGCCATTATGTTTTCAGTGGGCAGTGCCACGCCCCTAAATGAAAAAAATGCTCTCATGGTGAAAATACTGCATACGATTTTTATGAAATTTGGTATCTATATCTATAGTTAGCACTATATAGCATGATTGATTTTTATGAATTTTGGTATAGAAAGATATCAAAAACCGTTTGCTCTTTAGTAGGAGCTACACGCCTTTAAATGGAAAGTACGATATTGTAACTTAGCTGCGCACCGATGCAGATAACCCGAACCCTAAGGAAGAATATTCAAAGATTTTTGTGTTTTATCGACCAAGGAAGGGTATAAAAACTTTTTCCTTTATTTTATGATCAAATCGAAATGATCGAATTTCGGCCACAAGGCGAACTCTAAAGGCTGTGATCATCTCACTTTTTTCGAAATTTGCAGTTGGGTTCTCTGATTTTTATAAATATTCACAGAGATGTTCTAAGTGCTTAGCATGGAGACCTCTCATTATTAGTTTTGCGAAAAAAATTTTTTTTTCAAGTTATGGGCATGGAACTTCAGAGTGTTCAAGTGGTGTTTTTGCGAAAAATCGATGCAATTTTTTTTTCTAAGTCCCGCCATTTTGTCAAAAATAAATTTTTTAAATTTTTGTTTTCGGATTCTTGTAGCATTTTAAACGTTAATTTATTTTCCATTTTCAAGTTTGGAAAATTTTGAAAATTTACAAAATGGCGGCCAGTTTTTGAAAAATCTTAAAAGTTGATTATCTCAAAATAATATGCTTTTTATTTTTTTATTTTTTTTTTTTACAAAAAGGTGAATGAAATACAAACATTTTGTAGAAGACTTGTTTTGCGCTAAATGGCTGCGAGAGCCACAGGAACTTTTTTTCTAAAAAGTCACGTGACAATTTTTTTAACTTTGTTTTGTGCTCTCATTTACACCCACTAGGTGGCCAAAAAAAAATTTCAAAGTACAAGGATATAACTTCCATTACTTAGAAAATAGAAGCTATAACAAAAAAACCAATATTTTCTATATGAATCATAAAAATAAGTATTGACGAAACGACGGCCATGTTTTGAAAAATCTTAAAAATCAATTTTCCAAAAAAAAAAAAAATTTTTAATGAAATCTTTTGAAAGGTCATGATGAACATTCGTTTTTCAAAACACTTAAGCAAAAAGAAAAATATAAAAATTTTTTTTTGGAAAATTGATTTTAAGATTTTTCTAAACATGGCCGTCATTTCGTCAATACTTATTTTTATGATTCATATAGAAAATATTGGTTTTTTTGTTATAGCTTCTATTTTCTAAGTAATGGAAGTTATATCCTTGTACTTTGAAATTTTTTTTTTGGCCACCTAGTGGGTGTAAATGAGAGCACAAAACAAAGTTAAAAAAATTGTCACGTGACTTTTTAGAAAAAAAGTTCCTGTGGCTCCCGCAGCCATTTAGCGCAGAACAAGTCTTCTACAAAATGTTTGTATTTCATTCACCTTTTTGTAAAAAAAAAAATAAAAAAAATAAAAAGCATTTTGAGATATTCAACTTTTAAGATTTTTCAAAAAATGGCCGCCATTTTGTAAATTTGCAAAATTTTCCAAATTTGAAAATGGAAAATAAATTAACGTTTAAAATGCTACAAGAATCCGAAAACAAAAATTTAAAAAATTTATTTTTGACAAAATAGCGGGACTTAGAAAAAAAAATTGCATCGATTTTTCGCAAAAACACCACTTGGACACTCTGAAGTTCCATGCCCATAACTTGAAAAAAAATTTTTTTTCGCAAAACTAATAATGAGCTAAGCACTTAGAACATCTCTGTGAATTTTTATAAAAATCAGAGAACCCAACTGCAAATTTCGAAAAAAGTGAGATGATCACAGCCTAGTACATATAAATAGGCAAACGAAATCGGTTCAGTCCCTGTTTCTATACCTAAATCTCAACTGATTTGCTTAATTTTTTTTTTGTTGGAAAGGTTGTGAGGAGGAGCAGTGCATAGGACTATATTTTTTTAAGTGGGTGGTGCCACGCCCCTAAATAGAAAAAACGCTCTCACGGCTAAAGCACTGCATCGATTTTAACGAAATTTAGTATGGAGATAGGGTTAGCATTAAGGAACGATAATATAACCATTATGTTTTTCAGTGGGCGGTGCCAAGCCCATAAATAAAAAAACGCTCTCACAGCTAAACCTCCGCATCGATTTTAACGAAATTTTGTATGGAGATAGGGTTAGCACTAAGGAACGATAATATGACCATTATGTTTTTCAGTGGGCGGTGCCACACCCCTTAATAAAAAAAACGCTCTCACAGCTAAACCGCTGCATCAATTTCAACGAAATTTGGTATGAAGATAGGGTTAGCACTAAGGAACGATAATATGAACATTATGTTTTTCAGTGGGCGGTGCCATGCCCCTAAATGGAAAAAACGCTCTCACGGCAAAAATACTGCATACGATTTTTATGAAATTTGGTGTAAATATAGAGATAGCACTACATAGCACGATAGCATGATTGATTTTTATGAATTTAGGTATAGAAAGATATCAAATACTATTTGCTCTTTAGTAGGAGTTACACGCCTCTAAATGAAAAGTACGATATTGCAACTTAGATGCTGCACCGATGCAGATAACCCGAACCCTAAAGAAGAATATTAAAAGCTTTTTGTGTTTCATCGACCAAGTAAAAAAAAGAAAATGCACAAAACTGATATGCCATTTTGAACGCTGTTCCATGTTCTATGGAATGCACTTGGTTTCATCAGCGCACAATCATAAATGAGTGCCCAGTTCATCATAGTGGGTTTTTGGTGCTAAAAGTCCTTATTTTTGAAAATAAAAATCGGACCTTAGGAAAAAGAAACTCCAAAAAGAAACTGGTGCAAAAAACAAAAAGTCCTTATTTTTGAAAATAAAAATCAAACCTTAAGAAAAAGAAACTACACAAAGCTGATACGTCATTTTAAACGCCGTTCTATGTTCTATGGAACGCATTTAGTTTCATCAGCGCACAATCATAAATGAGTGACCAGCGCCCAGTTCATCATAGTGGGTTTTTGGTGCAAATAGCAAAAACTCCTTATTTTTGAAAATAAAAATCAAATCTTAGGAAAAAGAAACTCCACAAAGCGGACATGTCGCACAGTGCACCGTTTCATACAATCTAGACGTGAAAAATTCATAATGGATTTTTTGGTATGCAGAACTGTTAAAATATGTCCACCGACCTCATAAAATAGAGTGAATTGATTTTAGCGGGGGTGTGGGGGTTAGCTCCCATACGAAAAAAACGAATAAAACGCTATATCTCTGCATATTTAGCAGTTACCATTACAAAACTTTGTACACAGGAGTATTCTGCGTTAACCAAATACCTAGCGAAAATTGGAGAAAATTTAACAAGGGGGCGTCGTACCCCTCTTACAAAAAAGAAACATCAGTTGCTATATCTATGCACCTGTATCGGTTATTATTACAAAACTTTGTACACAGAAGTATAATGTGTTCACAAAACGCCTTGCAAAAATTGTAGCAAATTCAACAAGAGGGCGTTGCACCCCCACACAAAAAAACACATCAATTGCTACATCTATGTACCTGAGGCAGTTATTATTGCAAAACTTTGTTCTTTGGAGTATACTGAGATCCCCAAGCACCTTGGAAAAATTGGAGGAAATTGAACAAGGGGGCGTTGAACCCCCCTACAAAAAATAAATACGTCAATTGCTATATCACTGCACCTATATCATTTTACAAAACTTTATTAGAAGACGTACATTTTATTTATTAAGTACTACACGTAAAGTAAGGGGATTAAAATAAGGGGGCTTTGAACCCCTATATAATACACTTACGATGCTGTATCTTTAGCTGTGTCTTTAGCTGAATTCCGTAAGGAGATGGGTTTACTCATTGATAAGCCCAAACCAGGCTTTGGAACCTCTAATTATGGGAATACTGCCCGTCGATTTTTTAAAAATTATGAAAAAGTGGAAAAATAACAGGGCTAAACAAAGACCTGATACATAATTTTTATATAGTTTTAAGTTGCATTTCTTCTGGGTATGATATAAACATTTCAAAATTTGAAGTTTTTTTACAAGACACAAAACGAAAATATTTAGAGCTATATGGCTGGTATTCAATGCCAATCAACATGCATAAAATTCTTTGTCATGCCACTGCTGTAATTAGCAATTTTGCAGTCCCGATAGGACAACTCTCAGAAAAGGCACAAGAGGCTAGGCACAAAGATTGCAGGCGCTTTAGAATATCAAACACAAGGAAAAATTCAAGAGAAAATACAAATAAAGACTTACTAAATATGCTGCTTCTAACATCAGATCCCTTAATTAACTCATATCGTGAGCCACCATTAAAAAATATCAGATCAATGAACCTGGATATTGCAGAATATTTAATTATGAACCCTAAACGTGTCCGCAGGGATACAATGAGGGGATTCCTGAATAAGTGTAAAAACCTCGAAAACCTCGAAAACCTCGTAGACTCGTAAAAGTTGTCAAAATCAATACAAAATTTGACAGTTTTACGAGTTTACGAGGTTTCCGGGGCTTTTACACGCTTTCAGGAATCGCCTTAATTATCTTGTGTCTGACAGTAGCGAGAATTCTGACAGTGATGACAACTATTAGCTTATATATGATGTGCATTCCAACCCTATTCTAATTAATTTTAAGTAATTTGGTAAATATAATTGCAAACAATGAACTGAAAAAAAAAAAAATAAATAAATTAAAAAAAATTTTAAAACTACCCAAGAAACAATTTTCATAGTATGGAGAAAATTTTTTGCGAGAAAGTACGAGGATTTAAACCTCACGTGTCGTCAACAAAAAACTACAGAATTTCTTAAAATGTCCATTTCTACTCGGTGCAAAGCGGTGCTCATATGTTTTCAGTCCAATATACAACAAAAATATAAATTTCGAAAGCAAAAAAAATTGCAATTCTGTTTAAATATTTGTGGCAACACTATGTAAGATATGTATAAACAAAATATATTTTTGGAAAGCTTATACATCGAGTCAATTTTGGTTTTTTTTTTAATCTTATTTCATCGAAAAATTACCACAAAACTTGCTGAAGTTGAAGCATTTTCCGAAACAAAAATTTTTAAAATTTTATCATATTCAAAATATCAATTTTGAAGTGCAAATTTATGTACTAAATGTTTTCCAAAAACCATAAAAATAAATTTTTGGAGGTAAGTGGACATATTTGAACACTTCTGCATACAAAAATTTTAAATTTAAATTTTGAATTTATCACGTCTAGCATACTAAAACGAGACACTGTGTGTCGTTTTGAACGCTGTTCTATGTTCTATAGAATGCAAAAATAAAAATAAAATCTTAGGAAAAATAAACTCTACAAAGCGGACATGTCATTTTGAACGGTGTTCCATGTAATATGGGATGCATTTAGTTTCATCAGCGCACAATCATAAATGAGTGACCAGCGCCCAGTTCATCACAGTGGGTTTCTGGTGCAAAAAGTCCTTATTTTTGAAAATTAAAATCAAACCTTAGGAAAAAGAAACTCCAGAAAGTGAACATGTCAGTTTGAACGCTGTTCTATGTTCTATGGAATGCATTTGGTTTTATCAGCGCACAATCATAAATGAGTGACCAGCGCCCAGTTCATCATAGTGGGTTTTTGGTGCAAAAAATCCTTGTTTTTGGAAATAAAAATCATACCTTAGAAAAAAGAAACTCCACAAAGCGGATATATCGTTTTGAACGCTGTTCCATGTCCTATGAAATACATTGGGTTTTATCTGCGCACAATTAGAATGGAGTGACCTGTGACCAGGTGACCATGTTGGGTTTTTACAACTATAAATCTCAATGTTCAAAAGGCAAGTTATTGTGTTTAAAAAACGGTGATGTGTTTGCTGTTAATTTCACCCAGATTGGTACGTTCATTCTGATTATATTGGAAACTCCATCCATTTCTCTCGAGATCTCTTCTAGCGTAATTTTAACTGTGCTCTGTTAATGTTCTGTTAACGCTCTGTTAACTCATGTGGTTTGTGTATGTGCTAAAATCGCGCTGAAATTTAACTTCACGCTCTTGGACAATTGATGTGCGCCTTTTAAACGTTTTGCTTGAAGAAAAGTGGACAAATGAGGCGATACAACGGGACCAGCGCAGTGATACAGATTTGGCAACTATAGGAAACCGGCGTGGCAAGAAATCTCAAGTGAAAGTCAAATCTGTAAAGCATACTGGGCGCAATGGCAAATTTTGGAGTTGCATGAGGGCTGCCTATACCAAATCTGGGAAAGCGAGGATGGTAAAGTTCACTCAAAACTGTTGGTTATTCCGAAGGCAAAATTTAAGGAAATAATCTAGGATTATCAGAATGGATCGAGTGGTGGACATCTGGGCATAACAAAAACCAAAGAGTAAGTAAAGAAACGGTTTTATTGGGTTGGATGCCAAGAAACAATTGCTGACTGGATCCGACGTTGTGATCAATGTGCGATTGCTAAAGGACCAAGGCGACGAACTCGAGGAAAAATGCATCAGTACAACGTTGGAGCTCTCTTTGAGAGGATAGCCATGGATATAGCTGGACCTTTTCCGATCAGCAATGCAGGAAATAAATACATCCTTGTGGTAATTGATTACTTCAGTAAGTGGCCAGAAGTATATCCCACTCCCAATCAAGAAGCAAAAACAGGGGCAGACATTTTCATCAAAAATTGGATTTGTCGATATCGAGCTCCACTTGAGTTGCATTCCGACCAAGGACGAAATTTTGAGTCGGCACATTTTAAAGAGGTGTGTGACATACTTGGAGTACAGAAGACACGTACCACAGCATTGCATCTTCAGTCCGATGGCATGGTCGAAAGGTTCAACCGCACTCTAGAGGAGCATCTGAAAAAGGTTGTCGACAAAGGCCAAAAACATTGGGATGAGCGTCTACCAATATTTCTATTGGCTTATCGTTCGTCGATACACGATACCACTACAGTCACGCCAGCAAAAGCCATTTTTGGTACGGACTTAAGGCTTCCAGCAGATTTGAAGTACGGAGTAAGCGTTGTCTCAGAAACGACCCATGCTGACGATTACATGTCGCAAAAAAGAGAAGAACTGGCTGATATACACGAGCTTAACAGGAGACGTACTCAATTGGCTAGCGACAAGATGAAAGCTCCTTACCAACTTCCCCTTGCGAAAGAATTGCACCTAGCGCTTCATTACTGGCATCTGTTGTTAATAAAAATTGTTAAGAAAAATCAGGATATATTAGTATCGGTGGAGATATTATTGCTTTCTTTAAGTTTTCGAATGAGTTTTGGCATTCTGTTGTCCATACAAATTTTGCATTTTTTCGTAGAAGTTTATTTATTGGAAGTGCTAATCTCGCTGTGTCCTTAATAAACTTCCGGTAATAGTTGACGAGGCCCAAAAATGCCTGTACATCTTTTTTGTTTTTAGGCACTGGAATGTTTTTTACGCACTCTATTTTTTGTGGATCCGGCAAAGCGCCGTGTTCAGAGCATTTATGCCCAGGATAGATTACCTCCCTACGCAAAAAGTTAAATTTTTCAGTGTTTAATTTCAAATTATTTTCCCTTAGCACAGTAAAAACTTTACGCAATCTGTTTTCATGTTCCTTTAAATTTTTGCCGTATATCACTATGTCATCTAAATAAACAAAACATTCTAAACCTTGAAGCCCAGTTAAAATATGGTTCATTGTTCTTTGAAAAGTTGCTGGTGCTCCAGTTAAACCAAATGGCATTATGTTGAATTCAAAATGTCCTAATCCTGTGCTAAACGCTGTTTTTTCCTTGTCACCTTCTTTGACCAATACCTGGTGATATCCGCTTGCAAGATCTAAAGTTGAAAAATATCTGCTATGTCCTAATTGATCTAGGATTTCATCTATTCGCGGGATGGGAAAAACTTGTTTTATGGTGGCTTCATTCAATTTTCTGAAATCTATTACAAGTCTCCATTTTTTCTCTCCATCTTTTCCACTTTTCTTTGGGACGAGTAACAGTGGTGAATTCCAAGGTGAAGTACTTGGTGAAATAATACCCTCATCCAGTAATTTTTCCACCTGTTTATTTATTTCCATTCTGTGGGAATGTGGTAAACGGTACTGCTTTTGGTTAATTGGTGGTTGACCATCCAATGTCGGGATTTCGTGTCTCAACACTGGAGTGTATGTTAATATATTTCCTTCTAAGAGGAATATATCGTGAAATGATGTGCACACGCTTTCAATTGATGCTCGCTCTTCTATGCTTAAGTTTGGATCCAAATCAATCGATTCAAATAGTTTATTCAGTCTTGTTCTTACATCTTGTTGATTTATCGTGTTTATGGAACTATTTGTTATATTTTTGTACTCATCGTACAAAGAAAATTTTGCTGAATAATTTTGATTTATTATATATTCCTTCTCAGAGGAATTCAAAATTGGGACGTATGCTATCCCATTCTTTACTTTAGTTAAAGTTTCTCCTAAATAAACTCCTTGTGAAAGCTCTTGTTTATGTACAATCACTTCTTTAGCCATGGTTTGCACTCTCAATGGTACTATTTTTGCAGTACGAGCCTCAATTGCTGTCACTGTGTTATATAGTACATTATTAAATGCATTCAATGAATCTAGTGTGAAAGACATTAATTCCTTATTTTCTTCATCAAAAAATAACAGTTTCTTTTGGATGGCATTTAGGACAGACCGGTTCCACAAATTGTCCCTACCTAATATCCCATCAGCAGGTATCCCGTGATCTAGTGATACCACATGTAGTGTTAAACTTAGATCTGGTTGATAACTATGCTGGATAGTAGAAGTTCCTAATGTAGTTATTTGGCCCCCAAACGCTCCACTTAAATTCTTTTTAATATTCCTGTCGGTTCTCGTAGAATGCGACATAGAATTTTGTTTAACTGAGCTTTTATCGGCTCCCGAATCGACTAAAAGAATAAGTTTTCCATTTTTGGCTTCTTTACAGGGAACTTCTATGAACACGTCATTCTGCGTGTCGCAGAGTCCAATTAGGAATTTTTTCATGCTATAGTTTGCAGTGCATCTATCAAACGTATTTTCTGTAGAATGATTTCTTTTTGCTACTGAACCTTTATTAGCCTTTCCACAACTCAAAGTATTTTTACCGACCGTACTTTTCGTAGGCTGATTTATTTCTACTACTGGAATGCTGTGGTTCTTATCCTTTCCATATTCTATAGTTATCGTACCAACCGTATTATTTTTAGATTGGTTTATTGTTCCCAGCTCGGCACTATTTGTAGCCGTATTCTGTTTAGCAGTGTATATACCATTTATGTTCTTTTGATTCTTTAATTTAATTTTACTATCACTTTTCTTCTTCTTATGGAACGTGTTAACTACAATTCTTTGCGTATGACTATTCGACCCCATTTTACTTTTACCAATTTTACTGTTTATTTTGGGTTCCCCGACCATTAGTATTGGTTGGGCCCCATTCGGTTTCCCGAATCAAATTTTTCTCTATCAGTGCAGTTATTCATTGCCTGATTTCTGGAATTTTTCTGTTTTTCCATAAAATTTTTATCCTTTTCATTCACTAATTCATTTATTATTTTTTTCATATATTTTATTTCTATCTGAGGTGCATTATCTGGTGGATCCTTTTCTTTCTATTTATATTTTGTGCATCCCTTATTGTTTTCATGGCCATATGTTTGGCATTTTTCGCAATAAGGCAAGTTCTTTCGCGTAAGACATTCGTCTCTCAAATGTCCTCTCATGTTGCAAAATGAACACCTGATGGATGGTTTCTTAGTACTATCTTTCGTTCTTTCATCCTCCAGTAGTGGCCTTTTTAAACTTTTCATTGGTGTTTTCTTAGAGAGCAAATTTTCATTGTGAGTATCTGTGCTAACTGACTGAATTTTGCTTACTGCTGGTTTCCATACTATGTCCTCCTGCATAACATCATTTATTCTTATTGCCTCTTTGACTAGTTCGTCCAAATTATCCTCCTTTGACATTAGTGCAGTTAATTTTAGAGCATGATTTTTCAATCCCCGTTTAAATGCAGTTTTCACAGATTTATTTAACTCTCTTATAAATATGTCATCAGATACATTTCCATAAATTGATTTTATTGTATCTAATGCTTCTGCCCGCAACGCACCTAAACGCCTAGCAAACGCATTGAGTTCTTCTTCAGGTCCTTGAGTGGAATTTCGAATTTCACTTCTGATTATATCTACAGATCTTTCTTTGATGTACGCGGTCTTCAAAATTTTGTGCAATCCCTCTATTGTATTAAATTGATAACACCTAACCAAATCGTATGCATCACCGTACAATCGAAGTCTAACACAAGATACAAAAATATGTTCATCTTCAGGACAAACTATCCTTTTTACTACCTCGCACGCCTCCATGAATCTATAAAAATCAGCGCGACCACCAGAAAAAACAGGTATTGTATCCCGAACTGATTTCAAAATATGTGTCAAACTTCTCCTTGAGTCATCGCTTTTTAACCGTGTGCTTATTTCTGTCTGTTGTTGTTTTTCCTCTACCGCATAGGCTTTTAATTTATTAGTTAATGTTTCTTTATAAAAGTTATATAATTTTTCTGACCAATTGAACATACTTTCTTTAAAATAATCGTCACTTCCTGAACCTCGTCTCATGTAAATTTCACGATCCGTTTCTGTGATTTTGGTCCATAACATTCCTAACTTTATCAAATTGTCTACAAAATATTCCATATTCTGTTCTTCCGGTGAACATTTATTAAAACTCTCAAACTGTTTTTGTAGCAATCCTATGTTTACTTTTTGCTTCGCAAAAAGTTCCGCGTATTCCCTCATTCTGACTTCTGCATAGTTTTCGTAACTGGTTAGTGGTTCGTTTGCATTTTCAAATTCCTTGTATAAACTCAAATTATTTTCTCCGCTTTCTGTAGTGAGTTCCCTTTTATCGAAAGGTACGGGACTCCCGCTTAAAAGACTTGTTCCTCGCCCATAATTATTCATTATTTATCTGTTTTCCATAACAATTGAACCACGAATTTATTGAAAAATATTTGGTTATTTGTTTATATTATTTCACTGTAATAGACAGTAAACAACCAAAACCTTCCAATTACAATTACACTAAAGCAATTAACTGCAAGCAAATGAATGTATTATACATTTGAATCTTTCAAGTATTCCATATGTTAATTTTATTTAGTTTTCTGTTTAATGATCCCACTGTTAAGATGCAATGAAAAAAAAACAAACAAAACAAATACAATTGTCCCAGCTAAAGTTCTAGGTTACGCTAATGCAAATCGAAATTTTATTAAATTTTTCATTTATCGTTGCTATTGTTGCAGCAAAAAATATTCTTATTGTTGCTTGTCAATTTATAAACAAAAGATTCAAGTTACATTTGCACTGCGGCTGCTAAATGTATGCCACCGTTTCGTAAAATAAAATTGCTGATTTTACTTTTATGTGTGCAATGAACTTGTCTTGAAGTTTATTTTTTTTTTCCGATTTAATTGTCCCTAACCTATCCCAACAATGCATGAAACGATTTTTATTATGCACAATAAAGCTTTTAGTTATTTGAACGAAAACAAAAACAAAGCCAAAGACAAAAAATAAAATTTTTACTTTTTTGCTGTTTGTTATTCTCTCTTTGATTTGTTGTGTATAAAAGCTTTTAGTTGCTGATCGATAGCAATGGATTTTATTCTATTTCTTCCGTGAAGGCAGAAATAGTTTTACCAAATAAATACTCTTTTATTTGCACTCAAAATTTTGCGTAATCTTGCTGACCGATACGGAACTCTAGAATCACTTGAAAATAATTCTTGAGAACCCAAAACTAAACCAGCAAGATTTCCCGGTTATGAGAACAAGACTTCAATGAAGACTTTACAAACTTCAGCCCCTTATGAAGTGGTTTTAAAATTTGTAAACTGTTCAAACAAAAGAATTGCTCTTCCTCGGCAAAGATAGCACCTTAGATTTGCCTTTAATAGCCCTTCACATAAGATTCCCAAATCCCTAGTAATTATTTTTACCAAGAACTTCTGAAATCTTACACAAAGACCACTATTAAAACCAAATTTGAACTAGCTATTGCCGATTAACAATTAACAAAACAGTTTTTAATGAAACTTTTAAATTTACTGTTTCTTCCCTATAGCAATGGATTTTTTAAATCAATTCGCACTTCAATTTTCACAATTTTCCTTTACTTTATTTTTCCCCAGACCGATTTCACGCAACTGACTTCTTACCACGGGTGGGGGAAGCCAGTTTACCGGTAAATTAAAATTTTTAATCTCCTATTGTAATTATGTTTTTTCTATAGGAACTTGTTCAATTTTTCGCTAGATGTTACATCTATCGAAAATCAAACGTTTTATTCGTTCCTTAAAAAAAAATTTTTTTTTTTCTAATTTGTTAGATGTTACATCTACCAAATTATCGACGGATTTTCTATTTTTTCTCTTTTCGTGACACCCTACTTACCAATTAAACTGCTCTTGTTGCTGCTGTTGCTGCTTTTTGTTGTTTTCTGTCTTCTGTTGCCCAAATGTTGTGTTATTCTTCTGTTGTGTTCCTGGCTCGGAATACCGGCTGCGCCAAAATGTTGGTGATAATTTTCCAGTCTTCCTCCGTCAGTACCGCCTGTGAACCTCTGTATCAGCACCTCCTGAAATTCTTCCCTAACTTCACAAGATCACGACACTTCACTTTTAGTTTTGGTTTTAAATTTTTTACCGGACCAACTTGTCCTCTTTATTTACGGTTAACACTTAAACGTATCTTAACGTCGGAACGTAAAACATTACACACTGATTCTTTATTCACTTACTCTATTTATTAATTCTCATCGGTAAGCTAGAAAGAGCTTTTAGTTGCATGAACCGAGCTTTTCTCCTCGTTTCATACCTGAGCTCGTTCTAACTTCCGAGGGAGAGTTCACGCTGTGAGTTTGCATAGCTAAAAATCAATAGGTTTGATCACGTAGGCGAGTTTGTGTTGCTAAGAACCAATGGGTTCGATCACGTACGCGATTTCCGATTCCCATGCTTTTGCCGGACGCATTTCATTCGGGTGTCCATAGCAAAAGCATGTTGTTGGTGTATTTAGTGATTAAGTTGTTTTGACTAAAATTGAAATCACACGATTGATCACGTTGGATACATTCCATTTTGGTATCCCACGGTTTGGCTTTAGCTGAAACTCGATCAATCGATGTGCAAGCAAAAGAATGTTCTGTATTTAATTAAGGTGTATGGATAAAAATATTTAGTAGTTCCTTTTTGAATGAATTATGAAATAAGCGCTTAGCAAACTCACAACAATACTTTCCGATTACACATTCTTTGTGAGAATAATAACTTTAACAAAAAAAGTTTGGTTTAAAACAAATTGGGTTCTGGGAGTAACGGTTGACTTTAGCCAAACATTCAAACATACATATATATAAATAACATATAAACATTTCAAGTGTGATATGCAAAAGCGTTATCGCTCTGTTTACGCTATTGCATGCCAGACGGTTTCAAGTTCAATTTGGTTCCCAAAGGCAAAATCTGCTGAGTTGCATATTTTGCACTTGGAGCCAAACTTAACTAAAACCTTAATGTTCATAAAGTAAAATAAATATAAGTTAGTCTTAAGATTCAATTGGAACAACAAAGTTGTTCAAATAAAAATTGTTCAATCAAAGAAAACTGTTTTTTTTTGTTTTTTTTTCTTATCCGAGCCTTAAGCTCGTAATTAGCGCGACTTTTCGGAATCTTGGATCTTGCTGATTACAAAAAGTGCTTCGTAACCAAAAAAAACTAGTAAGGGTGTTACCTTTGGCCTGGCCAAACATTTAATACCCTACGCAGCAGTATTTTGAAAGTTTTGCTTATATGGGAGGTGCCACGCCCTCTTGTCCGAATTCACCCAGTTTTTTCTCAGATCTTAAACTTATAGTTCTTAGCATTTGAGTAAAATTTAGTTTGATTATCTTAAAAAACGCTTTCAGTATAGCATTTTGAAGTTTTTGCTTATATTGGAGGTGACACGCCCTTTTTTCCGAATTCTCCTGGTTTTTATTCAGAGCTTGCGCTTACAATTCGTAGTGTTTATATGTATTTTGGTTGCATTATCGTGAAAAAAACTCAAAAAGTTGCATTTTGAATATATTTTTTGTATGGGCGGTAGGCGTGTCCGTTGACCGATTTCGCTCATTTTCAATCCCCCGAATTAACTTTGAGGTCGAAGGCTGTGCACCAAATTTCATTGAATTATCTTGCTTAGTTTTTCCAAAAATTGTATTTCCACACACAGCCAGCCAGCCAGCCACCCAGCCAGCCAGACAGACGGACATGGCTATATCGACTCAGGAGGTGACGCTGATCAAGAATATATATACTTTTCTATATCTGCCACGCCTCCTTCTCTGCGTTACAAACGGAAGGACAAAGTGAATATACCCTGGGTGTAGGGTATAAAGAATTGCGTTTAGATATTCCGCAACGAGCTTGAAGGTATTTTTTTAAGAATTTTTGAGTACTTTTTTTAGTATAAACGCTATCTCTTTTTGACCTGATAAGAAATTTGCAAAACTTAAATTGCATTTTTTCAAAAATATTTTGAGCCATATTCTGCTTTAATAACAGTTAATCTCCTTTACCCGATTTTTTTAGCGGCACTTAAAACTTAAAAATTAGTTAATTTTTTGAGGTGTTTGCACTTTCAAGAACGATTTTTTTCTTATTTTGTTCTAGCGATTTTTTTTTTTAATTTTTATATTTTTATGCATTAGTTTGTCTTTAAAACAAGTTCAATAACTAAGCTAATGGTAACACTTTTACTCACTAAAAACAATTAAGTATAATTAAATTGGACTTAAAAAAAAATATATTCATTTTAATGTTTTCGAGGCATTGAAATAAGATATCTTAACGGGATGACGTAAGGTATCACTTTTTTCTTAGTTCCTAATCTTCTGAGCAACACATCATTCTTCGCAATATCGAAACCTTGGCACTTCATGTTATTTTGGCAAAATAGGTTAACAGATCATTTTCATAGATCTTATAAGGAAACTAAAAAAATATATAAATCAAAAAGAAACTAAAATAGCCATTTTCGATGTATTTATTGATGCTGATTCCGAATTTGGTCTTAAAATTGCTGCATCTTGTACGGTTAAGGAGATATTTTAACATAAAAGTATAAGAAACACCGCTTTTGCTATTTTTAATGTGATATTACAAGTCAAGGTTACTTTCAGCCACAAAAAGTGGTTAAAAGCGCCAGTCTGTTTCTTTAAAATTCAATTTAAATTATACCGATATCTTTTTTATTCTCGCGAGTTATTCTAACCTAAAAAGTTGAAAAAGTGTAAAAAGCACGTTTTTTTATACCCTACACCCAGGGTATATTCACTTTATCCTTCCGTTTGTAACGCAGAGAAGGAGGCGTGGCAGATATAGAAAAGTATATATATTCTTGATCAGCGTCACCTCCTGAGTCGATATAGCCATGTCCGTCTGTCAGGCTGGGTGGCTGGCTGGCTGTGTGTGGAAATACATTTCTTAGGAAAACTAAGCAAGATAATTCAATGAAATTTGGTGCACAGCCTCCGTCGTCAAAGTTAGCTCGGGGGATTGAAAATGAGCGAAATCGGTCAATGGACACGGCTATCGCTCATACAAAATATATATTCAAAATGAAACTTTTGGAGTATTTTTCACGATAATGCAATTAAAATACACATAAATACTACGAATTGTAAGCGCAAGCTCTGAGCAAAAACTGGGTGAATTCGGACAAGAGGGCGTGGCACCTCCCATATAAGCAAAATTTTCAAAATACAGCTGTGTATGGTATTTAATGTTTGGCCAGGCCAAAGGTAACACCTTTACTAGTTGTTATTTGTGCTTACGATATTTCGGAGGAACAAAGAGATATCGATACAATTTAAATTTGGTTTTGAAGAAAAAGGCTGTCACTTTTAAATTCAATACCAGGCTGAAAGTTACCATGTCGTGATATAACAGCTTCAAAAATAGCAAAAACGGTGTTTTTTGCATTTTTAGGTTAGGATATCTCTAAAACCGTATGAGGTAGAGCAGTTCTGAGACCGGATTTAGAATCTTCATAAACACATATATTCCAAATGACTATTGTTGTTTCTGTTTCACAATGAAAATTTTAAACCAATTTTGTTTTTTTGGCCAAATTTGATTACACTTTACGGTCTTTAGCTTATGGCTTAGTTGTTGGAGCCGGTTGATAGATATATTAATGCCTAAAAAAATTAAAATAAAAAAAAATTTGCTAGAGCAAAATAAGAAAAAAATCAGTCCTGCATCAGAATGTGCAAACACCTCAAAAAATTAACAAATTTTGAAGTTTAAAATGCTTTTAAAAAAAATTGGGAAAAATTGGTCTCAAAACATTCTTAAAAAAATGCAATTTAATTTTTGCAAATACCTTATCTGGTTAAAAAGATTTATCGTTTTAATTAAAAATAGAACTCAAAAACTCAAAAATTCGTTGCGGAATATCTAAACGCAATTTTTTTTTGGTTCCGAAGCACTTTTTGTAATCAACAGGATCCAAAGATTCAGAAAAGTCGCACGCACTTTGACTTTTTAACACTTTTGGTTTTCCCATACAAAATTTGGACCACAGTAATGGACAGTCTATAGTTAAAGAAAATCACTATTTGATGAAAATCATGAATAATAAAAATCCTTAAATTGTTAACACATATTTAACACATATATGTATATGAAAAAAATTTTTTTAAACATTAACTCAAAAAAACTTTTATGTAGTAAGAACCATAATTGCCTGAAGTTGAAGGTTCCATTAAAATTTTGCCACGAATAAGCTTTTTCCTTCTTCATATAGACCCATCAGTCTTCTACCATGCTTATCCAAGCTATTTGAAAAATAAATTCTGTCAAAGCTAATACCATATGCAACCGATAAAAAATTATTCCCGGTCCACCAATTCGGTTTCCGGAAACAACACGGAACAATCGAGCAGGTTAATAGAACAACAAATGAAATAAGGAATGCTTTTGAGCAAAGGGAATATTGTACGGCAGTTTTTCTCGACGTAGCCCAAGCATTTGATAAAGTATGGCATGAAGGTCTAGTCAATAAAATTAAACACGTATTGCCTTCTAACGTTCACAAAACATTTATCTCTTACCTGGAAAGCAGGCATTTTAGAATAAAACATAACTCCCTGACTCGACGAGCAATAAATCATGCAATACTTCAGGTCATAACAGCAAAATATCTAGTGGAGACACCAAAATGTTATGAAATGAAAATTTCATAACATCAAATCACATCAATTTTGACATAAAAAAAAAATTATGATTTAAATTATAACATAAATAATTGCACGTCGAGTCGTGGTGTAACAGTTTTATTTCATCTCCTTTAAAAATAAATGCAGGTGTTCCTCAAGGGAGCGTTCTAGGTCCTTTTCTGTACTTACTCTATACCTCTGATTTACCTATTATCACAGGCACAACCCTATCTACTTTCGCAGACGATACGGCAGTTATCACATTAAACAATAAATCAATCCCTCAATGCGAAAACGTCACATATTTAGGTATTCATTTAGATAAACGGCTAACTTGGCGAAAGCACATTGAAGCAAAAAAAACGCAGGCTAAGCTATAAGCCTCCAGTCTACACTGGCTCATAAATCATCGGTCACGTCTGAAACTTGAATATAAAATTTTTTTATATCAATCCATCATTAAGCCAATTTGGATATATGGTATACAGTTATGGGGTAACGCCAGCTCCACGAACATTGAACTAATACAACGGACTCAGTCAAAAATTCTAAGAATCATGACAGGTGCTCCATGGTATCCGGTATCTGGCGCGTACTTTTTTCTATGCAGCCGGTATCTGGAGCGTACTTTTTTCTATGCAGCCGGTATCTGGCGCATACTTTCTCAATGCAGCAGGTATCTGGCGCATACTCTTTCTTATATTTCTTGTTCCTGCTACACATGCAGCCGAAACTACTGGCGCAAATTTGTATGGAGTTCTTTTCATTCAAACATCCTGCTAAGCGGGCGGCATGTTTGTGAGAAGACTGAACGTACAACAACTGCGTTCTTCTGCGCGCTTACCGAACTCCCAGGATGTGCAAGTCCCTATTAACTCTGGAGACACATTGAGCACTTAATTATATATAAGATTAATTATGTATAATAATGTTATTTAGGATTAAGATTTTTAAACTTATTGTTAGTCTCCTAAGATGAGAAGATTCAATAAATGAATTCAAGCGTTAAAAAAAAAAAAAAAAAAAAATGTACTTTAAAAAAGCCAAAAAATTCCAATTTTTCACTGCGCGCGAACGAAAGCAAAAAAGTTAATCTTTAGCCGCGTATAACTTTTCAACTAGTAATGTTAGATCAACAGTTCTTGTTGTTTGTGACGCAAAATTTAATTATCTTTAAACCGGTATCAAAAAAAGCTGGTACTTCAAACAATTTTTTTTTTTTTTTTTTCAATTAAATGCGTAAAAGCGCATTTGTGCGTCGCAATGTTGTAGATGTTGTCTTGATGTCAGCTAATCTTATGTGACCATCAGCTCCAATGATGACATTGATGATTCTGCCCAGTAACCATTCCATAGGCGGGAGTTTATCTTCATGTTTGACAACCAAATCATCAATTTTCAATCTCTGCTGTGGCTTTTGCCAGCGGTACCGATTCTGTAGATCTGCAAGATATTCATGTTGCCATGGGTGCCAAAAGTAAGACTTGGCAGCAGAGATTCGTTGCCATCATTGAAGAGGTCAAATCTCAGTTTGAGTATTGGTTTGTTTGAGAATATTTTTAAATGAACATCCAATCAGAAAATGCCTAAGAGAAAGGGCTTTCATATCGTTGGGATTCGACGTTGGCATCTATTTCTACCAATGCTGTGGTGAGCTCCTCAAATGTTAACTCATGTGTTTAACAAAAGCATCTGATTTTGCAACAGTAGTGAAAGTTTAGCATTCGCCAATCTGCCACCAACGCGAAAAAGTTGAACGCTGTTTAAGGTTTCGAGAAAAGGGTTTAATGAGGCAAACGGACCTTCATATTCAGAATAATGCTGTTGACTAACCCACACGGTGCAATGAAGTGTATGCTGCATTTCTGAGGATGAAATTACATGGCTGTCGAAATCTTTGAATTTTGTCAAACGTAAAATGTAAGGAAAGACTCGGAGACATTTTTGGTAGTCACTTATTTTATGTATTTGGTGCAACAGATATGTTATTTGAGACAAATCAAAAGTTAAATAAGTCATCTTTCTCCGTTTCAGATTTCTGCCTTCTTCACACAAGTATCCACTAAAATTAGGAGGCCATTCAGAAGAAATAAGATAGTTTAACTTTTGATTTAGTTTAATTCTACATATTTTTCATTTAAACCGCACAACTTTTGTTCACTTCCTGTTTTTAAACTACGCGCCTACGAAAAACCATTTTGGATCATAGAAGTTGAACCAATATTCGAAGTTTTACAAGAAACTTAGTTTAAAACAAATAATAGGGAAGATCCATATCAAATCAATTAAAACATTTTGATTTTCAATCTTACCGTCTCCGAATTTCCTGAAAGTTTGTATAATTGTTGAATATCATCAAACTTATGCCCGTGCAAAATTTCGGATTCCAAACCGAAGTGGTTCTCAAAATACGGGGTCCTAAAGTGTGAAAAAAGTAAGATACAATTGTTCAAGTGACTAACGTTAAAAGGCTGTAACTTGGTAACCAATTAACATATATCTCAAAAAGAAAAACCGCATCAAAAGCTATTACTAATATAGGCTTCAAAATATTTTAAAAAAAACGTTATTTTCAAGGTTAAAAGTCATATTTTCAGCATGAAAAAGTTCCAAAACGAATATCTCAAAAAACATTTAAAAATTTAAAAAAAAAGATATGTCAAAGACCAATTTATCGTCTATACTTACTCTAAAATTGCCAAACTGTTTTTAGTTGGTAACACACTCTGGTTTTGAGACAAGCTGCTGTTGTGGGTTAAAACCATGGTTCAATAACAATGGTAGTGGCAAGCTGTCAAAATAAAAAAATGGAACCCTGCATCTTGCCTTGCTATCTGTCAGAAGACTAAAATCAAAACAAAGAAAGAAAAAGCCATTTGAAAATGTTTAAATTGAAAATTTATTAAATTGTTTTTTTTTTTTAAATTTTAACAATTTTTGTGTTCAGAAAAGCAGGGAAGCACGTTAGTTTTGTGTTTTTATCGTTAATAACTCTTTAATGATTGGTTATTATTGTTTTCTGTTTAGTTACGCAAACGAAAATGGACAGGACGTACTCTCAACTTCCAAATCAACGTACTCTCAACTTCTAAGTCAACTTCCAAATAATGGCCCGTATGCATAAAACTGAGTAAAATCTTTTACTCAGATTATTTGCTCAGAAAATAGCTTTTACTCAGAAAAAGAAATTTCGTATGCATAAAAATGACAAAAAATAATTTGAAGTATTTAAACTGTTATACGATAGCTTTTACTCAGTTTCGTATGCATAAAAACAGAAAAAAGTGAGTAAAAGCTACATTTACTCAGAAATTCCTGAGTCTGCTATTTTGTTGACTTCGAAGCATTTACTCAGACTATTTACGTTATTTTCAATTTTGTTTTTGATATTTATATACAGTTTTTTCGATTTTGTTAAAAAAAATAGTTGCAAAATAGCTTATTTTGGTTAGTTAAATTCAATTCTGTCAATTTTTTTGTAAAAAATAGATCAAATAAAATGAGAAATCACATTATTCCTCTGGTACGCATACCGAACTTGGATGCACGTACCAATAAGATTTACAAGAAACGTCGAACTCTTGTTGAATCCAATTTTAAAGATTTATATCGATTCAAACATGAAAACGTTGATTTTCTTGTGCGTGAATTTTTGCCAGAATACTGTGAAACTCGTGGTGGTGCAGTTTCCAATGTACAGAAAATGAAATCGTTTCTGCGTTACATTGGTGATCCTGGATTTCAGGTATTTTAATTTTTTTCATTTGTTTATAAAATCAATTACTAACGATAGTTAATTAGGTTGGCGTTGGCGAAGATCTTGGTCTGAACCAATCGAGTATTTCCCGTGCAAATTGGTACGTTTGTGAAAAAATTACTGCAAAAGCCCATGAATGGATTCGGTTTCCATGCACGTTGGAGGAAATGGAAAAAGCCAAGCGAATATGGTCATCAAAAAAAGTATTTCCGAATGTGATTGGCGCTCTGGATTGTACTCACATTGTGATTAAGAAGCCAAACGGTACATAAATTCTATGATTTCTTTCTGATGAATTTCTTATCAATTTTTTATTAGCTTTTGGTGACGAATATGTAAATCGAAAAAATCAATGTTCGTTCAATGTTCAGGCAACTTGCGACGCAAACTATTGGTTCACTTCTGTGCATTATAAATTACCTTTGATATATATTCCAGAGAGATTGTTGGTCGGGCATTGAAGCCTGTTGTTGATACGCCATTTTTAAGAAAAATCTACTTAAATTAAAGAAAAAAAACAATGAAAAATAATTCCGCTGAATATTTTGTTGAATCTTGCTGATTGTTGAACATTTGCATGTCAACAAAACTAATTCTGACGTTTTGACGTTACATTTTGACGTTTTAATACTCTGTTATACGAAATTATAACAGAGTCAAAACACTGAGTAAAGTAAAAGATTATGCATACGAATATTGCCTTTTACTCAGAGCATTTACTTTACTCATTTTTCTTACTCTGGAGTAAAAGCAGCATTTACTCAGTTTTTATGCATACGGGCCAATGTCTTGTTATAAAATGCTAAAATTGAGGTACCAGGATCCTTGTGACTTATAGCAATTTGGGTAGCCCAATTATTCCAGCCCATCAGTAACCTGAACTCCGTTGTCACTATTTTCAATGCATAATTAACTGCTTGGAAGGATTGACTACGGACGAAATTGAACCTCCCGCTAACGATGCTCCTTCAAAAATTTGTGTATACAATTCATTTTGATTAATATTCAAAGCTTTTGAGAAAACAAAAGTGCAAATGAAAATATAACAATATTTTTTTTCATAAATGAATTGTCACTTTTTATTTTGTTTTGCTCACTGATTTGACATTTGCGAAGGAAAAAAATAATAAGAAGAAGCATCATTTTTTATTTCTGCAACCAGGGTAATTCAACCATGGGTTAAAACCACATGCGATGCTCAGTTGAATTAGCCAAGAAGTAGGGTTTCGTAACATGACATCTGTCAAAATCTATCAAATGGCAGAAGCGTGTAAGCGATTAGTGAAATCGTAAAGAAGCGGTACGCAACGTTGAGACCTATTGAAATTAGATTTTCAAACGTCGCACTACGTTGTTAGATAAAATAAATTAAATTTGAATGTTATTAATGGAATTTTTGAACAAATTAATTAAAATAAGTATGACAATGGATGCTTGTTTACAAAAACTGCAATTTTTCAAGTAATTTTTAAGTTGTAAGGTGGCATTTCGAACATTGCCTACCGTTTTCACTAATCGATACTACGTTGACAAGCAACCGTGACGTTACGTTACGAAACGCTACTTCTTGGCTTATTCCAGCATTAAATATTACATGTTACGTTATTGGGGCATCAATAATATGGCATAGTCTTAGGCATACCTTTTGGTTGACCACGAAGAGTTTGACCATGAGATATGATGCATTCCGACCTCCAAGATAAAATAGTGAGATAATCAGAATTGTATTGTCAAGATCATTGTATTGTTCAATACTATTATTCGAGAACAAGATTTGTGAACTATGGGTGTGTGCCAAATCGAAACTTTTTCCAAATAGGGCAATAGCAAATAGGGGTGAAAAAAAATTTCACTCTGGTGACTAAAATTTTTTATTTTTGTTGTGCCAAATAGATTACAAATTATGACTGATTCAATTTTTGACATTCCAGCAAATCGAAACTTTTCCAAAAAACTTTTCCGTGCGATTTTTAGCAATTGCAGAAAATTAAGGAAAAAAAATAAATGCTGAATGAGCTGGGTCACTAAAGTACGCAGTTGTGGAGTTATTTTTTGATGAAAAATCCTGACTCAATGTGTCCCAAAAAATAGTTTTTATTAAGTGGAGTAATTAAAAATAAAAAAACAAGCCATATATCGAAAAAGTTTTTTTATTTATTGAAGTGCCAACTTCTTGGAAGTATATTAAAAATAATATTGGCCGAATGTAAGATTAGCGGTCACGGCAAAGTCTGTCCTGGTAAAGCAAGAAAAGTTTTACAATTCAGGCACCAATTTTCCAAGATCTCCACTTGTCACTCCAAATCGACTGTAACTGCATGTCCTCTTTTATGCTCAAAAAGTAAGGGACAATAATTCCAATAGCGGCAGTTTGCTTATTTGCATGTCTTGGTTTCCCTTAAAAAAAAAAAACAAAATTACCAACAGCCAACAGGCAAAATTACTTATCACCACACATTTCATTGCACTTACATATGAAGGAGCTGGATGATATTCGACGTGATTTCTTTTTACGCCAAGACGGTGCCATTGGACCGCTTAACCCCTTGAGACCAATGGGGTCACATAGGACCCCAAGTATGTATTTTTTCATACATCACTGTTTTAATTAAAATTAGTATCAAGGAGTACTCGAATGTTATTGACATGCTCTAGAGAGTTGTTCAGTATAGTCTAGACTTCAATTTTGTTTTAAATGTTTGGAAAAATACGGAACAGTTTTATAGCTTTGACCACAAATGGTACAACTTTTGCATTTTTTTTTGATTTTGAGGCCCAAAACCCAATTTTTTCGGGTTAGTTTTTTGAACGCTTTCCTTCCTTTAGTCTACATATACAACTTCGTTAAGGATGGGAAAACAAAATCTCAAATGGTTTACGACTTATAGCCGTGGCAACTTTGAAAAATCAGTTTTGAAGCAATTTTTATAGTACTATAAAATTCGACCTGGAGCCAAACAAGCAAAACACATGTAGGGTTTTACTAGTAACATTATGGGCTTTCACGAACAGCATTCAAACAATTTTTTGGATTTATTTTGTTGCACTGTGTAATATGACTCCACCATTTCCGGCTATGGGGGACTTTTCCGGACTAACTTTTTTTTCTTAATTTAAACACAAGAAAACTGAATCCGAAGTTAGTTTTTCGATATCTACAAGGGTCTAGGCTTCGGTCTCAAGGGGTTAACGTAATAGAATCTGTTGTTTTAGATTCCGCTAACTTTATGCTTGCAACAACATCAGGTTCCTCAAGGACAATTTTACTATGCGGTGCTACAATTGGCGCAGCATTTGTTGTTATAGGTAATGCTGTTGCATTTATGCTTTCAATAGGTAGGCGTTTGGTTAGAGGCGAATTTGTTAGCAATCTAACACTAATCGTACCGCCACCAGATGTAATCCCGATGGAGCCAGCAGAAACAGGCATAACACCTCTCAAAGCGCACTCAGGTGTTGTAGATTATGAGCTTGTAGCACTTGCAGGTGTTGAAGTTGCAGCATAAAATGAACCACTACTAGCTACTGCATTTGATATTCACGAATAACTATTTTTGTTATTTGGAATGCTGATTTTTTATTTTTAACAAATTTCAAATTTTATTTTAATTTTTTTTTTGACATTTTTGAATTTGTTTGCTGCCTCACATTTTCTATTTCGATTGTCACAATTTTCAGTAGCCCCTGGGGCTAGTACAAATTTTGACACAACATTTTCACCTCATATGCTTCAAAAATCGTCAGAATTTGTATGGGTGAGTGAAATGTTTTCGATTGGCACAGGCCCTATATAAGCTTAATTTAGAGTTAATAAAATGGTCTTTTGGTTTGTGAATTAAGATAATTTTAATTCAAACAGAGTGTTTAGTTTAGAAGTGCATTATTAGTGAAGATACATTCGACGGTCTCGAGACCATACAACATTGGCGCAGCCGGTAGGATCCCAGAATTAGTTGGAACACTGCAGCAGTGGCAGTAAATTTAGAAATAGAGCTAAGCATGGCAGTACTGCTACTGCTTTTATGTAATTGTTACCATTGAAACACATTGTTTCTAAAAAAAAACAGCTGATCACTGACACTGATGCTATCACTGCCACTGCCGCATTGTGCGAATTCACACGACGGGCACGGGCACGTGGGGCACGTCAAATTTCTAGGCAAGCGGACGGAAGTGGTGCCTTTATTTCCCTCCGTTTGCCTACAAATTTGACGTGCCCTACGTGCCCTTGTCCGTCGTGTGAGTTCGCTCATTGTGTTTCAGCTATTTTTAAACGAGCTGCTATGATAACGATATTTATTAATCGGCCGATAGTAAATCGCTCGTGTGTCCGCTCTCATATGCCGCATATCGCCCGATAATTGTGTCTGTCGTTTGAACCAGCTCAGAGGGCTAAAAATTTGACGAATATTAAAAATGCATCACTGGCTTAAACTATCTTGAATGAAGACAAAGGAACCAATAACGCGCGGTGTCGTAATCTTGTATTTTATTTTGTTACGGTTGTGTAACTTACGTTTATTTATACTCTGTGGAATATTTAAATGGATCAGTAACCAACATGATTTCGAAATTCGTAATAGCAAATCTTTTAAGCCGAAGAAGTATATTTTTACGCAAATGTTTGTCGACTTCTAGTCCTTTTTTGCAAAATATAAAATCTTATACACCAAACAATTTGGAGAAACGGTTTTTGGTATGGAGTGGAAAGTACAAGTCCATTAGTGATATCCCAAACCATGTCAGGTAAAGATTGATAAATATCCACATAATTTTTCCACTTTTTTTTATTGCTAGATCAGCTGATGTACATACAGTGAGCAAAACAATTGAGTGGCCGTACCAAAGGGCCTAAGTACCATTTTGAGGCACAAGTAGTGTCATAATATGAAACGGGTGGCATTTTGTTAGAAATTAATAAAATTGTTTTCCGTTTTCACAAAAAAATTTTTTGATAGTGTGGAATTGATGTCATTATGTTTTCACATTATAACAGTCAAATAACAGACTATTAGGCACATAAAAACTATGATATTACTTTTGCCGAAATGGTACTTAAGCTCTTTGGTACGGCCACTCCTTAATTATTCGTACAACATTCATTGTATAGTAGAGTCAATGAAGCATTTTAAATGGAAGTTGTAGCACGACCATCTTATTTTTTTGTTTTTTTGGCTGAGTGTCTATTTTTTTCCTTACCCCCAACTCAAAAAAAACTATCACCACCAGTACAAGTTCATTGGCTGCGCCATGGTGGATGACCGGAAGTGATCGTCGGCTAGCTCAGGTTTTTCCTCAGGGGAGGTACGACCCATGACTTCCAGTTAAGCCGGCATACAAAAAAAATCAAAAAAAATGAAAATCAGGCCAGAAAACTGAACCATAATTTCAAAATTAATTTAAATAAATCAAAAAAATTAGACCTTCAAAATTTATTCCTAAAAAAAAATTAAGAAAACACAAAAAAAAAAACCAAAAATACTCAAAAATTACGCTCGAACCCAATATCCGAAGGCAAGATGTTCCTGCCTGTAGCATGCCCACCCCTCCAATGATGATGTCTTTGACATCATCCCAAAACAACTTATTTAAAAGGCACACATACTTACACGCATACTTTTATTTTTCGATCATCGTTGCTTGCCATACCCCACTACCATTTCCCCAAAATCGCAATTTAGCAAATCATTGCGAGTCTCCAAAAACAAAGCTAGATAGAATAACTGGAACTAAGTAAATAAACGGAAACGGAAGTTCGATTTAAAAGTTAGCTTTAATCATTTTAAAATTAATTTACAAAGGGTATAAATATGTACTACTACAAAAAAAAACTAAATGTTTTACAAACACACCAATAACGAAAACACTTCTGAATTGAAATCTTTTACTTAAATATACTTAAATACAAAAGCAAGTTCCTTTGGGGGACCTGGTAGCATTTAGAAAGCTCTTTTCCGTCTTTATGATTACGACTTTTAATACCTGCTACGTAGGAGGTCTTTGAGCGATCTTAAAACTATTAGTTGCTTGCTGTCAGGTTTTTAATATGTGAAAAGTGAAGAATTAAGAAAAATTTTATTTAATTGCTAGTTTATAATTTTTTATCATAAAACAGCTGGGCTTAATGTTAGATTATCGACTGTTAATATTTTTTTTTAAACATAATTTGGCTTATTACGCTTTTAATTTTAAGAAAAAATATGTAATCAAGAATGTCTGATATGATCTACTTTCGGAGATATAGCCATCGAAAGATCGGGATATAGCTTTTATAAAAACCGGTATAAGTTCGGAACCCTTGTATGGATTTTAATAATATTGGGGTCATATCCCTACAAAATTGTTGTACAAAAATTTTAAATCCGAGTCAACATTTTCGAGATATGGCGTATTTTCAAACATTTTGACCAGTTTTTTATTTTTAAAGCACTATTTTTCCAAGAAATGTCTGATTAACCTTTAGCTTTTGTAACAAATTGTGGAATCCTAATCAATTTCATTCGATTTGATATGCAATTTATACCTCATTTCCTTCATTAGCACATTTTTTATAGGAAAACAAAAAAGTAAGCCTAAGAAATTTTCATGAACAACAACAACGGAAATTTGGAATTTTGCTAGCAAACTAGGTGATGGATATATTATAGACTGATCCGTGGCCGAAGACCGCCGTGAAGCCGTTATTGGATTTTTGGGAGTTTTAAATCCTGAGCTGCGGCGGAATCCACCCACTTACCCTTACTCTTATGCCAAATTACTGTGGAATAAAAAATCGGCCCAAGTTTCAGAAAAGTCGTAATATCTCGAAAACTACGAGTCAGATTTAGAAAATTTCGTGTTCAGTATTGTAGCTTATTAAATTACTTTTCATATGCCGTTGTTGTTAATAAGACATTTTTGGAATAATAGTGCATTAAAAACAAAAAAACTGGTAGAAATTTTCGAAAATTCGCCATATCTCCAAAACCATGACTCGGATTTAAAACTTTTGCATATTGTTTTTATAGCCAGTTAAAATACCTTTCATTTGATACCAATATTATTGAAATCCAATAAGGGATTCTGAACTTTTACCGGTTTTCATGAAAGCTATATCCCGATCTTCCGATGGGTATATCTCCGAAAGTAGATTTGACCAGAACTTTCTGTTGTTGTTGTTGTAATACATTTTCAGAGCCCTATTTGGGCTTAAAAAATATAAAAAAACAACAACAGTTTTTAAAGTAAAATTGTTGCCTAAGATTTGGCAGTTGTTAAATTTTTGTTTGTGTGAGTGATAATGATAAAGCGAAAAATAAAATTATAACTATTTTGGTTTATTATTTGTTCTAATAGTTACAAAAGAAAAGAAAAGTTTGTGTAAAAACATGTAGCAACAATTTCTGCACTATATAATATGGCGGCGCGCAAGAAGAACTTATTTTGCATGTCAAAATAAAAAAACGAAACCCGGCATCTTGCCTTGCTATCTGTCAAAAGTCTAGAATCAAAACAAAGAATTTTGACATTTTCGTAGTGTAAGAAGAAGCAGCATTTGTTATCGCTGCAACCAGAGCAATTCAACCATGTTATTTTGCACAATTTGACAAGTTCACCACGAAAGCTTTTCTGTGGTGAATTTATGAGCTTTTTCTAAAAGATTTCTGCGCCAGAATACCGAATGTCTTCGGGAGTCTTAAAAAATCTTAGAAAGTAATTCTGACATGTATTCCGAAAGACTTTCTGCTGTCTTAGCCAGAATAGCCCTATAAAATTCTAGAAAATTGTGCTATTTCGAGTTAGGTTGTTTTGTCAAAAGTCTACAGATGTAGTGCAACACACACTACACTTAATTTTACTTTGACATTACTTTTATAAAATTGTTTTAATAGTTTTTATATAAATTCAAAAATTGAAAATTTAAAATTTTATAAATTCATTCAAATAAAACATATTCTGTTGTTCATATCAACAAATAAATCATACCAAAAAATAAATATTTAAAAATAAAAATAATTTTAATATCCGGACCACCTACACTGGCGATCCTACCCCAACGAATAATATTTCAATCCCGAAAATCCTGCCTCAACGAGCAACATTTCAATACCGAAGATTTTATCTCAACGAAAAGCATTTAAATCATAAAGATCCTGCGTCACCAAGTCTAGTTTAAAGATTTTCTTTTCTCAAAAATCTTGCCTCAACGATACTGCCCCTGATTCAGCAATGCAAACTTTATGAACTAATACTTTCCTGCATCAAACCGAATGAATGATTCCTAAATACAAATGCAATCATATTGAATTAATACTTTCCTGCATCAACACCGAATGAATGATTCCTTGAATCCAGACCATTATTTATCCCCAGTATTAATGATTAAGATAAGTACACATACTAACAAAAACAATTAATTTTATCTAATTTTTCCAGGACATTTTAATCGTTTTAAGAATATTCGATAATATTATTTATAATAAGTTTGAACTTATTATAATATGTATTACCTTAGACATTACACTATCCACATACCTACAGTTATTCCTCCTAACTTATATGATTCGGAGTCCGCCGCGTAACGGAGGAGTTCTTTCTCAAATGGATCGAACTCATTTGATAGACCTACAACCCGACACAAATACAAACCCATTTGACACTACATTTTCTCATGAAATTTCCGCGACGTCAATTAAACTTCCGTCATTTTGGATGAATTGTCCACGCCGAAATACAATTTCAAAATAAAGGGATAACTCAGGATAGAACTAAGTACGAGCATACAATAACTTCTCTTCCACAAGAAGTTATCATGACTGTACTCGATTTTATTCAGAAACCTCCTTCCACAAACTTATATGATGGGCTAAAACGAATCTTGATCGACAGGCATTCCTTGAGTGAAAGTAAACGATTGGACCGATTACTGTCAGACAAAGAGATTGGTGACCGAAAGCCATCACAATTCTACCGCTCACTCGAATTACTTGCAAGTACTTCAGTTGATTCAGACTTTCTTAAGAAGCTATGGGTCCGCAAGCTACCCAAATCTCTCAATGTAGCTTTAACTGGCTCGAATTTAACTGACAGATATACTCAGCTTAGCGGATAAACTTTGGGAAGCAATGACTGATACCGAGGTATCATCTATAAAATCTTTCACAAGCACACATTATTATTATTATTTAAAAGGCTCTAGATTGTACTGCGACCTAAAAGATCTTTTGTACAGCCTCTTTCCCTAATCAAAACAGTTCCAGACTATCTATAAATCTTGTTACTGCCATGGGATTAATTTTACTTATGTCACCTGGATCTAAAATCTCAGCTCCTAGGTACTTAATTCTGAGTCTAAACGCAGCGGGGCATGCATATAGCACATGCTCTGCTGTTTCCAAGTCCTCTAAGCAGAGTCTGCAGGAATCATCGTCTACCAGACCCATCTTTTTTAGGTGGTAATTAAGTTTAAAGTGACCTGTCATTATCTCACTGTACGTTTTTATATCTTTCCTGCTGAGATTTAGAACAGCTTCAGCCTTAATATGTTTTGGATCGATCAGCCTCTTCGCCTGTCGCATACCTTCTTTGGCTCTCCAGTGAGCGGAGAGGCTTTCCTTTTCCCATTCCCGTATTAAGTTATTTTTAAAACTATTGTTTACTCCGCAGAAGGGGTCTGGGCCTATGAAAGTATTGAGTGCGCCCCTCTTGGCCAAGCAGTCTGCCCTTTCGTTGCCTTCATGCCCCTCGTTCCCTGGTATCCAAACTAGAGTAACTTCATTCCTCAAGGATAGGACTTGAAGAAGTTCGAAACACTCCCAGACAAGCTTGGAGTGCATTGAAAAAGCCATTAGTGATTTTAGAGTTGCTTGGCTGTCCGAGTAAATGTATATGTCGGTGCCGGAAGTGCCCCTTCTTAGACATTCTCTAGCACACAACTCTAACTACCATACCTAAATTAGAGCGCTAGCGTTATTTTACTGTCAAAAAATTCTCATGTACGTACATTTTGTATGGCACATACCGAAATTGCCAACGCTCAACGCTGAGCTATTCGAATTTCCAATTTTGATAAAGCGTTATGGAGTGAAGTTAGCTACAGAAAAGTAAAAAAGGAAACAACAATATGATTTTGACAAACAAATGACTTTAACGCAACGCTCTTTATTTCGGTATGGCGCTTGATGCTTTTGTGTAACGTTAAATAAAGCAACGCCTGACGCTCCAATTTAGGTATGGCAGTAAAGCGTGGACCTCCGCCTGAAAAATATAAGCTGTTTTTCCCATTGCAATTGCTTTCTGGAATCTTGGTCTCACAACTCCAGCTCCCGCGCTGCCATCTTTCATTTTGGACCCGTCAGTGAACCATACCTGTGAGCCCTGTTTTACATTTATGTACTTCCTCTTCCATTCAGCGCGGTCATTGATTACCACTTTGAATGTTCTAGAGAAAACAAATTTTTTACTTATCTTGTCGGAGACCGAACGGCATGGTGTGTCCCAGAATATATCCAGGATCTTGACATGCCCTGTTAGATTGCCTTCTTTAAGTTGTTGTAAATGAGGTAGTCTGAGGGCCGCACAGGCTGCTTCTTTCTTAATCATAAGGTGAAGAGGGGTGAGACCCGTAAGCATGCCTAGAGCTACTGTCGGGCACGTCCTTAGTGCCCCTGTAATACCCAAGCAGGCTATTCTGAAGATCCTGTTTAGTTCATTTTGAGCCCCTACTTGGTCTACCTTTGGCCACCATGCTAATGCAGCATAAGTGATCATTTGCACGGTGATAGTTTTATAGGACCATGCCATCATTTTTGGCCGTAGTTCCCATGTTTTACCATATAGCCTTTGACAAGCATATGTTATTCTTAAGGCTTTATTTGTTATGTATGATAGATGACTAGGATTACTCCTAGATATTTCATCTCCTCGGAAACCATTAGTACCTTTCCCCCCAGATTTAAAGCTTTCACATAAGACAAATCAAAAAAACAAAAACCAAAACTAAAAACCTCGAAACACTGATAACAAACTTCACAAATACCACAACAAAAATGCTAGTGTTTCAATAAACTCACGCTTGAAGTAAATGAGCTGAAACACAACAATCATTTACACTCATCACGAAGTAATTACTCTAGACGGGTCTCTAGATAGAGGCCAAACTCTAGAAACAGAGCAACAAATCGAAGAAATTCTCGTCCACGATCTTCTAACTGGCTATGTAGATATCACTTTAAGTTTGGAAATGAAGCTAGGAAATGTGAACAACCATGTTCATTTATACACAACACTTCTCATGAATCGACAAACTAAAGTATTCCATCATCGCGACGGCTGATGATGGAACTCTAACCACACTAACACGTCGTCTTTTCATCTATGACATAGATAATAAGCTTAACTTTCAAAGTACACGGTGGTTTTTAAAAAATTTCAACTTTTTGAAATACCACCCGCGATTTTTTTCGGGGATAGTGTTGGGGGACTCTTCTAGTATCAGAATCCGGGAACCGCGAAATCGAACATCCAGCCGTTTTTTTTTTTTCGACATTTTAGTTTTTTTAACGATTTTTGAGAATGTCTCGGATTTATATACATATTATGTACACATATATATGTATGTACGTACATATATATACTTGTATGTGTATATATGTGTAATATATATATATGTATATATATATACATACATGCATACATACATATAAAAGGTATCGTTTCCGCACCATTTATTTTTAAAAAAAATCGGTTTTTTCGTATATAAAAAAACACAAACAAAAACCGGATACAGCAATAGTCACTCCAGATGTGATTTTTGATGCTTAATCCGAATCCGGTCTTAGAATTGCTTTATTACTTCTGGACTTTGAGACATCCTTACATATATGTATAAAGGACACCACTTTTTTTCCTATTTTTGAAGTTATATAACAAGATAAGATAATATTATGCCGTAAAATCTGGTATGACAGTTAATAGCCCTAGTTTTTTTCTTGAAAACTCAATCAAACTGATAACGATATCTTTTTTTTTGTCGGAGATATCTTTACCTAAAAAGTTAAAAAAGTACAAAAACACGATTTTTGGCTATATTGGATGTTATATGCAGGACACACAAAATTCTTCTGTGAATTTTTATTGCCAGAAGTATTTAGTACTTTCTTTTGGCTTTCAATTGAGCTATTGAATGTTCATCTGCAATATTCCTCTACAAAGTTATGACCATTTAAAAATTACATTATGGAGTGCAAACTCACAGTGTACGAGTATTTCTTATATACGTATTGCTGCAACATGTCGTCTTAAAATAGTCATAACTTTTAAGAAAACTATTAGAAGAGACCACTTGTTAGCTCATTTTGAAGATAAAGAATGGTTTTAAATGCTTCGGTTGGTAAAAAAGAGCAGAAAAATTTCGTCCGTACTGTATACAACCTCAAATATAGCCGAAAACCGAGATTTTTCGCTTTAAGTTTCATGGTGTGATTTTAAAGTTAACATAACTTTGCAGAGAAATATTGCAGATGAACATTTAATAGCTCAATTGAAAGCCAAAAGAAAACACTTAATGCTTCTGGTAATAGAAATTCACAGAAGAATTTTGTGTGTCCTGCATATAACATCCAATATAGCCAAAAATCGTGTTTTTGCACTTTTTTAACTTTTTAGGTAAAGATATCTCCGACAAAAAAAAAGATATCGTTATCGGTTTGATTGAGTTTTCAAGAAAAAAACTAGGGCTATTAACTGTCATACCAGATTTTACGGCATAATATTATCTTATCTTGTTATATAACTTCAAAAATAGGAAAAAAAGTGGTGTCCTTTATACATATATGTAAGGATATCTCAAAGTCCAGAAGTAATAAAGCAATTCTAAGACCGGATTCGGATTAAGCATCAAAAATCACATCTGGAGTGACTATTGCTGTATCCGGTTTTTGTTTGTGTTTTTTTATATACGAAAAAACCGATTTTTTTTAAAAATAAATGGTGCGGAAACGATACCTTTTATATGTATGTATGCATGTATGTATATATATATACATATATATATATTACACATATATACATATGCAAGTATATATATGTACGTACATACATATATATGTGTACATAATATGTATATAAATCCGAGACATTCTCAAAAATCGTTAAAAAAACTAAAATGTCGAAAAAAAAAACGGCTGGACGTTCGATTTCGCGGTTCCCGGATTCTGATACTAGAAGGGTCCCCCAACACTATCCCCGAAAAAAATCGCGGGTGGTATTTCAAAAAGTTGAATTTTTTTAAAAACCACCGTGAGTATACTTGTAATGTTGTTGCTCTCCATTTCCAAATTTGTAGAAAGTTTACGATCTGTTGGAGCTAGTTTAGTGTAGGCTCTAATTCAAAATAATATAAAATAAGAGACACTGCACTTTTCAGTTTTTTACTGCAACGTTTCGTATATTAATCATATACCTCATCAGGCTAAAAAATATTAAAATTATAATTTTTAAACACAAAATCACGAACATATAAAAACAATTTACCTCAAAATAAATAGCTTAAAAATTAACTTTAAACATCACATAGAAAAAGTGATGGAGTCACCTAACAAAGGTATGAACATTTTGTATGTTACAGGTCAACTAAATTTAATATACACAACTTATTTTGTAAAAAGAGAATGTTTCATAGAATGAAACATATACAGTAAACTGTTACAACAAAATGCAAACCATAAAAACAACCAAAAAAACATAAAGCAAATTTCAGAATATGGTGTTATAGAGTCAACATGATAAGAACCGGTTCTTAAAAAGGCGCCTATAAATATAATTAAGATTACCTACATCTTCTTTTTTGTTTATGTTATTACGATCGCTATTTATAAAATCATTTCTGATAGTAAGCGTTTCTTATAATCCTGCTCCGTATCAACAATTTTGACACCTTCAAACATGATCCAAATTTTTACTTCGCCTGTGTTCATCAATGCGTTTTTTTAAAGCTCTTTTTAGTTTCACCATAATAAATCGCATTGCAATTGGTACATTGGTACACGAAAGTTTATACACCACTCCAGTTTTGTCAAAATCTTTGGTCACATCCTTACCAAGCCTTACAATTTGCTTAAAAGGTTTTTTAACTTTCGGGATGAAACAAATATTATGTGCTGAAAGCGTGTGTTTACATTTAGAGTAAAATTGGCTGTTTATGTAAGGAATAACTATTCTTGGTTCTTTACTATAGGGTGTCTATATTTCTTTCATTATTCTTTTTGAATTTTATGTAATTAAGGAATGGGTTTTTTTGAAAGTGGAATAAGTCCACTTTTTCATAAACTGAGATATTAAGGGGTTTGCGTACGACTCAATTTAAAAATATTGGCAAGCGTTATAAAACCGGTGTTAAGTGTTTACCACTGTAAATTAATCAAATTTTTTTATGCTGTAAAAATTTTTACAAGTGTAATAGAAAATAGCTGAGTTTTTTTGGTCTGAATGGACTTATTCCACTTTCATTTATAATAAATTTGAAAATTTGATATACTTTTGTATGACTTATTCCATTTTTACTCACAAAATATTTTGTAAATTAAAGCAAAGGAAAATTAAAACTTAGAAAAATTTTACTTTAAAAACTGTTGTTGTTTCTTTTCTTTTCTTTTTGCTCAAGTAGGGCTCTGAAAATTAGTTACAACAACAACAAAAACAAAAAGTTCTTGTCGAACCTACTTTCGGAGATATAGCCATCGGAAGATTGAGATATATCTTTATAAAAATTATTAAAAGTTGGGAACCCCTAAGAGGATTTTAATAATGTTAGTGTCATACAAAAGATATGTTAACTTACTACAAAATCAACCTATAAAAAATTTTAATCCGAGTCGTGGTTTTAGAGGTATTGCAGATTTTCAGAAATTTTGACCATTTCTTTTTTTTAAACCACTATTTCTCCAAAAACTGTATGATTAATGCATAGTTTTAGTAAAATATTACAAAAGCCCAATTTATTTGCTTTCATTTGACATGTAATTTGTACCTGATATCCTGCATTATCATATTTTTTTAAAGGAAAACAAAAAAGTGAACCAAAGAAATTTCCATGAAATTTTGAAAAATTTTACAAGAACAACAATAATACCAACTACAAAAATAACAATAACAGCAATAAAAACAACAATAACGATGTTTTTATATAGTTTTCGATTAATTCCGGTTCCTTTAGACTCTTTCGATGTTTTCCAATAACTTACTGTTTTGTTTTCCTATGAAAAAATACGTAATGCAAAAAATCAATTATAAATTACATGTCAAATGAAAGGTAATAAATTGAGCTTTTATAATATGTTACTAAAACTATGCATTAATCATACAGTTTTCGGAAAAATAGTGCTTTGAAAAAAAAAAAATGGTCATAATTTCTGAAAATTTGCAATATCTCTAAAACCACGACTCGGATTAAAATTTTTGTGTGAGTCAATTTTGTAGCAAATTACTATATCTTTCGTATGACACCAATATTATTGAAATCCTTTCAGGGGTTCCCAACTTATAATAATTTTTATAAAAGATATATCTCGATCTTCTGATGACTATGTCTCCGAAAGTAAGTATGACAAGAACTTTTTGTTGTTATTGTTGTTGTAATTGATTTCCAGAGCTCTACTTGGGCAAACAAAAAAACGAAAAAAAACAACAACAGTTCTTAAAGTAAAAATTTTCTAAGTTTTAATTTTCCTTTGCTTTAATTTACAAAATATTTTGTGAGTAAAAATGGAATAAGTCATACAAAAGTATAACAAATTTTTAAATTTATTATAAATGAAAGTGGAATAAGTCCATTCAGACCAAAAAAACTCAGCTATTTTCTATTACACTTGTAAAAATTTTTACATTGAAGACGAAAAAGGTATTATTAAAAAGAAATTTTGTGATATCAATAAAATCGCTATAAGGAATATTGCAACCATTATTAATATGGTTATAACGTTTATAAAGACTTTTAATAACTAAATCGCAAGGTACATTAGTGAACAAAGCTATATATCCTATATCCCCCTTTTTCGCTGACATCTGGAAGATTTAGAAGTGAACTGTTTGAGATTGTTGAAAGAAAAAATTTTCATACCTTTGTTAGGTGACTCCATCACTTTTTCTATGTGATGTTTAAAGTTAATATTTAAGCTATTTATTTTGAGGTAAATTGTTCTTATATGTTCGTGATTTAGTGTTTAAAAATTATAATTTTAATATTTTTTAGCCTGATGAGGTATATGATTAATATACGAAACGTTGCAGTAAAAAACTGAAAAGTGCAGTGTCTCTTATTTAATATTATTTTGAATTAGAGCCTACACTAAACTAGCTCCAACAGATCATAAACTTTCTACAAATTAACTTTCAAAGGTTCATACACGAAGTTTAACACGGATTAGATTTCATTTCTGTGTATCTAGACGACATCTTAATAGCAAGCGAACGCGAAGAACAACACATGAAACACTTAACACAAGTCTTCGACCGACTAACTCAGTTTGGACTCAACATTAAACCCAGCAAGCATTCAACCATCAACAGAAAAATTTGAATGCATTAGAAATTATACAAAACCAACAACAGTTAAACAAATGCAAAAATTTATAGGCATGATCAGTTATTATCATAGGTGCATACCTAAATTAGCACACATGAGATGGTAACCTCAGCATCAAAAACAAAAAACAAACAACTAGAGTGGACTGAAATTGCAGAAACATCATTTATAGCAATAAAAGATACCTTTGCTAAGAAAGTGCTGCTTAACCACTTTAACAGCAAAGCAAAGCTATCGATTGCTGTTGATGCTTCAAATACTGCAATCGGAGGAGTTTTTCACCAAGAATACAATAATACAATTGAACCGTTAGCCTTTTTCTCGAAGAAGCTCACTCAGCCAGAATCCAAATACAGTACATTCGATCGTGAATTACTTGCAATATACCTCACTATAAAACATTTTAGACACTATTTAGAAGGACGGCAATTCACAGTATTCACGGATCACAAACCACTATCATACGCATTACATTTCAAAACAGAAAGAAGTCCACGACAGACTAGACACTAAGAGTACATTGCACAATTTACAATCAACATACAACACATAAAAAGCTCAGAAAACACAGTGGCAGACGCCCTTTCAAGACACGAAATTGAAGCATTTAAAACATCAGACTTGAATCTCAGAACACTTTATCATGCACAAATGGTAGACTCCGAATTGAAAGACATAGTCAATCAACATCTTTACAAATTGGAACAAATTGATATACCATTTTTAAACATCAAAATATGGTGTGAACTCACAACTACAGTTACTCGACCATACATTCCATTCGAACTCAGAAAAACAATTTTCGTCCAATTACATGACATTTCTCACCCTGGCACAAGAGCAACCAGGAGTTTAATAAATCACCGTTATTTTTGGCCAAACATGAATACCGACATTAACCAATGGTCAAAAGAATGTATTAACTGTCAAAAGTCAAAGGTACACAAACACACCAAAACAACACCTCACAAAATAAACATACCACTCGGACGTTTTGAACACATACATATAGACTTGGCTGGTCCACTTCCCCCATCACACGGTTACCGATATCTACTAACAGCTATAGATAGAAACACTCGTTGGCCAGAAGCATTCCCTCTCAAGGATAAAGAAACAGATACTATCATTGAAACACTTCTTAGAGAATACATCTCACGTTTTGGAGTGCCAATAGAAATAACTACAGATCGTGGTTCACAATTTACTTCGAACACTTTTACAGAATTCATTAAATACCTTGGTAGTCATCAGATCACTACCACATCGTACCATCCGCAAGCTAACGGTTTAATAGAACGATTTCACAGAACACTTAAATCTTCTATACTGCAAGTGCGGCTTCACAAAACTGGTATCGGGAATTGCCAATTATTCTCTTGGCCTTGCGAAATTCTGTAAAAGAAGACTTGAAAGCTTCTCCTGCAGAAATGGTTTTCGGTCAAACCCTCAAATTGCCACATCAGTAAGTTATAAGGAATCCACAAACATTTGATCCAACAGATGTATTACTCAAACTCACAGAGAGTGTTAATAATATCACATCAAGAATTTCACATCACACAAACACTGCAACACATCACGTACCGGAGAGTCTCCGAAATTGTAAATTTGTATTTGTCCGTTTTGATGGAATAAGACGGTCGCTACAGAATCCCTATGAGGGACCCTTTGAAGTCTTAGAGAGAACACCCAAATATTTCACGATACAAAAACATAATAAGATACAGAATATATCTACAGACAGAATCAAAAAAGCATTCATTGACACTGACACTATTCCAGAGATGGGCAGAATTGTAACTTTTTGTTACTGATACTTTGTTACTTTTGTATCAAGTATCAAAAAAATTTTTAGTTACTTGTTACTTTTGTATCAGTATCAAAAAAAAATTTTGTTACTTTTGTATCAGTATCAAAAAAAAATTTTGTTACTTTTGTATCAGTATCAAAAAAAAATTTTGTTACTTGATACAAAAGTAACAAGTAACTAAAAAAATTTTTGATACTTGATACAAAAGTAACAAGTAACTAAAAAATTTTTGATACTTGTTACAAAAGTAGCAATCTCATGAGTAACTATTGTTATTGATACATATATGTATAAATTTACATTTTTAATGGTTTTCAGGACTGCCAACTGTTATTTATTTTTATTTTGGTTAAATGGAACTTTTTAAATTTAATTAAAAAAAATAAATTTAGGTCTTGAAGTTCTTAGATAAGCTTTTTAAAAAATCCAACGTATATTTTTAGGGTTGCCACCTGGTTATTTTCTGGAACTTTCCTAAAATCATACTTTTTGTGACTTACTTCAAGTTTTTACTTTAGAACACGCTCAGATAAATTTTTTTAAAATTATACAATACAAAAACTTTTAGGGTTGCCACCTGATTTTTTTTTGTAAATTTTGCTTAAGCCATATATGTATTTAGAGAAAAAAATTTAATTTTAGTCTTAAAACGCTTAGATAAACTTTTTAAAAATCAAGCACATTTTTGGGGTTGCCACCTGGTTTTTTTTATATCAAAATGTTCTTCCAAAAAATTCCTTAAAACACCATATTCTCTCTATAAATTAAGATATTGGGTCCAAAAACAACGAAACAAAAATTTAGGGTTGCCATTTTAGGGTTGCCAGATGTTTTTTCGCAAAATTGCCTTTCTTTCTCAACTTTCTTTATTCATAAGTTATAGGATCGACCCGAAAACCCATTGTAATTTTTTTAGGGTTGCCACCTGGTTTTTTTAATAAAATCAAAATGTTCTTCCAAAAAATTCCTTAAAACACCATTTTCTCTCTATAAATTAACATATTGGATACAAAAACAACGAAACAAAAATTTAGGGTTGCCAGACGTTTTTTCGCAAAATTGCCTTTCTTTGTCAAATTTCTTTATTCATAAGTTATAGGATCGACCCGAAAACCCATTGTAATTTTTTTAGGGTTGCCACCTGGTTTTTTTGATAAAATCAAAATTTTCTTCCAAAAAATTCCTTAAAACACCATTTTCTCTCTATAAATTAACATATTGGGTCCAAAAACAACGAAACAAAAATTTAGGGTTGCCATATTAGGGTTGCCAGACGTTTTTTCGCAAAATTGCCTTTCTTTCTCAACTTTCTTTATTCATAAGTTATAGGATCGACCCGAAAACCCATTGTAATTTTTTTAGGGTTGCCACCTGGTTTTTCAATAAAATCAAAATTTTCTTCCAAAAAATTCCTTAAAACACCATTTTCTGTCTATAAATTAACATATTGGGTCCAAAAACAACGAAACAAAAATTTAGGGTTGCCATATTAGGGTTGCCAGACGTTTTTTCGCAAAATTGCCTTTCTTTGTCAACTTTCTTTATTGAAAAGTTATAGGATCAACCCAAAAACACATTGTAATTTTTTTAGGGTTGCCACCTGGTTTTTTTAATAAAATCAAAATTCTCTTCCAAAAAATTCCTTAAAACATCATTTTCTCTCTATAAATTAACATATTGGGTCCAAAAACAACGAAACAAAAATTTAGGGTTGCCATATTAAGGTTGCCAGACGTTTTTTCGCAAAATTGCCTTTCTTTGCCAACTTTCTTTATTGAAAAGTTAGAGGATCAACCCAAAAACCCATTGTAATTTTTTTAGGGTTGCCACCTGGTTTTTTTAATAAAATCAAAATTTTCTTCCAAAAAATTTTTTAAAACACCATTTTCTCTCTATAAATTAACATATTGGGTCCAAAAACAACGAAACAAAAATTTAGGGTTGCCATATTAGGGTTGCCAGACGTTTTTTCGCAAAATTGCCTTTCTTTCTCAACTTTCTTTATTGAAAAGTTATAGGATCAACCCAAAAACACATTGTAATTTTTTTAGGGTTGCCACCTGGTTTTTTTAATAAAATCAAAATTCTCTTCCAAAAAATTCCTTAAAACATCATTTTCTCTCTATAAATTAACATATTGGGTCCAAAAACAACGAAACAAAAATTTAGGGTTGCCATATTAAGGTTGCCAGACGTTTTTTCGCAAAATTGCCTTTCTTTGCCAACTTTCTTTATTGAAAAGTTAGAGGATCAACCCAAAAACCCATTGTAATTTTTTTAGGGTTGCCACCTGGTTTTTTTAATAAAATCAAAATTTTCTACCAAAAAATTCCTTAAAACAACATTTTCTCTCTATAAATTAACATATTGGGTCCAAAAACAACGAAACAAAAATTTAGGGTTGCCATATTAGGGTTGCCAGACGTTTTTTCGCAAAATTGCCTTTCTTTCTCAGCTTTCTTTATTGAAAAGTTATAGGATCAACCCAAAAACACATTGTAATTTTTTTAGGGTTGCCACCTGGTTTTTTTTTTAATAAAATCAAAATTTTCTTCCAAAAAACTCCTTAAAACACCATTTTCTCTCTATAAATTAACATACTGGGTCCAAAAACAACGAAAAAAAAATTTAAGGTTGCCATATTAAGGTTGCCAGACGTTTTTTCAAAAAATTAACAAATTTTAAAGTTTATAGTGCCGCTAAAAAAAATTGGGAAAAAGTAGATTTATTATTATTGATGCAGATATTGGCTCAAAATATTCTTGCAATAATGCAATTTAATTTTTGCAAATACCTTATCTGGTTAAAATGATATAGCGTTTAAATTAAAAAAAGTACTCAAAAACTCAAAAACTCCTAAAAAAGTATCTTCAAGCTCGTTGCGGAATATCTAAACGCAATTTTTTTTTGGATCCAAAGCACTTTTTGTAATCAGCAGGATCCAAGGATTCAGAAAAGTCGCGCGCACCTTGACTTTTTAACACTTTTGGTTTTTCCATACAAAATTTGGACCACTCTAATGTTTATATAAGAAAAAAGTTTAACGAAAGCTCTGAATAAAATTGTTTTCTGAATGCGCAGTTATTTTTTAACTGACTGAAGATAAACTTTAACATTCCGTTAAATTAGTTCACAAAATTTACCCAGAAAAAAGTTAACTGACAGATTGAAATAAATTCAAATATTTTTTCAAATTCAAAAAAGTTTTGTCAAATTGTCAGGTGAAATTTGTTATTTAAGAGACCTTAAATATTGTTTGCTATGAAAAATTTGATATTAAAAGACGACAAATTTGATTTGAAAAAAGACTTAATTTAATTTGCGAAAAATTCTTTTTGCAAAAATTATCAAAAATAGTATGTGTTTTTTTGTTATTTTTAAAGGTCAATATTTTTCTTTATAGTTACGAAGAAATGGAACGTTGCCGCAATAAAGTACGTATTCGAATAGCAAACATTATGATTGGATTAACTATACTTGGGTGCTGCGCTATGGTGTATAGCGGTAAACAAGCAGCAAAAAGAGGAGAAACTGTAACAAAACAAAATCTGGACTGGCATAAAAAATTTAATGAGCCGAAACCAGTAACAAATTAAGAAATTTTCTTTTTGTGTTAGTAATTTACATGTATGACAGTGTAAACAGATACTATCGATTTTTTAGATGTCCGTCTCATAGAGCCAATAAATCTCGTGTTGTTTATTTTTGGGGAACGCTTGAAACTCAAAAACTTTAAAAATAATTAAGATTTAAAAATAAATACTTTGAAACACAATTTTACCAAAACAAAACAAAAAACCAAAAAAAAACCGAAGACATTTTGGATGAGTTATGCGATACTAATCCGAATCCGGCACAGAATCGAACTATCACAACTTTCGAGATATCCTTGCCTATACCAGAACAAAAGTTCACTTTCAACGAACACAAAATTTGCAAAATCACAAATTAAAGACAACAGCAACATACCTTACTTGAAGTTGCATATAATATGTCTTTTCCTTCAAAACACACTTTGAGCTGAATTGTGTATTTTTTCTAAGAAATATCCTAACCTAAACAGTTAAGAAAATTATAAACTAGACTTGATATTGAAGTTGAAAGTCCAAGTCTTTTCCCTTAAAACAAATTATATCGATTTCTTTGGTATTCTCTGAAATATCGTAAACTGAAATAACGAAAAACCTTGTTTTTTGAGTTTGCTTAGCTTAAGTATACTTTAGTAAATTTAGTGTATATTTTGAGAAATAAAGAAATATTGAAATAATCGAAATGAGTTTTGAGGGGAAGAATTAGTACCATATGTTTAGGTTAAAATTCTTGTGAAACAGACGTGAAAATTACTATTCTTGTTTTTTTTTTTGGTTATGGTAGAACCGTGATATGAATAAAAACTCCATAGAAACTGTTTTTACCACTATTTTCAAAAGATGCCCTATAAAAGATTTAAAAAGACGTACTCGTACTAATCTTTTCTATAAATAATATAGAAATCGAATAGCGTAAATAGATTCGAGATAATTAAATGTGCCTAAAGAATCTCAGATATGAACACCATTGTTTCAAAATATTATTTTTAAATCTTAATTTTTCACTAATAAAAAATATTTTGGTATTTTAGGTCAAGCATAAAGAGAAAATCCGGGATAACTCGTAGAAAATATGTTAATACGGAATAATATGGCTATGGCACAATGAGAACGAGCGAGGTTTTCTAATTTGTTATTAGTCTGGTATGATTGGTGGTGCACTTTTTATTTGAGGTAAATTGAAAAAAAAACAAAAAAAAAAAAATTGGCATTTATTGTGTCTCTTTGAGTAAATTGATAGTCGCTGGTATAAATTTATTTTATGTAAATGTTACTTATAAAATATGTATTGTAATTATTAAAATTTAATAAAACCCCTAAAGTTGGAATGTTTTCATTAACCTTCTAACTGGTAAAGGGTCCAAACAAAAAAAACGAAAAGAAGTAAAGATATAGAAGATAATTAATATTTGAGGAGTGGTCTAACAAAAGGTATTTCCAATTTTTGTCTTTTTGCTTTTTTTGAAGAATCGTATATAAAATTCCAGTTGAATTTGGCGTATCAAGGAATAACAATTCCCAAGAAAAGTCGAGTCCAAATGTCGGTTTTCGAGCAAAAAGTAACATTTCCACTCCACTTAAAGTCGTCGTCAAACGTTGTCTGTTGCTTAAATTGCTCCTAAAAGGTAACATTTCCATTTAAAGTTAAATTTTTTGAAACGGACACAGTAAAAACTAACTTGCTTAACTTAAACTTTTTTTTTGTGGTTCTTTGAAGAGTTTTTGGTCAGCTACATTTACGCTAGCCGCGCGTTCTAACGTGCATTCTCAATTTCTGCATAAATTATGATTATATCCAAGTCATGATTTTCGAGATATCGAGCCCTAACCGCAACAATAACGTAACGACAAGGGCGTACGCAAGGGGGGCAGCTGCCCCCACCTAGCTCTAGCTTTAGAGTTACAAATATATCATATTCATTCATTTTTACAGTAGTTTTTACAGCTTTTCATATTAAAGCCAATTAAAACACGATTTTTTGGACAATAGTTTATACAAAAACACTTTTTTTATCTTAACTATACTATTTATTTATTAAATTGCAAACAATTTGAAAGTAAAATCGGATAATATTTTAAAAAGTTATAAAGGTTTCGTTTTTTTTATCGAAAAAATAAGCAGGTACAAAAAAATGTTTTTTGCTCATAACTTTGTTTTCTTCTCATAAGAGATACCCAAAGCTGCTTAAATCTAAAGATTATGTTTTTGCAAAAAATGCTGCGTTAAAAAATTCAAAATTTTTTGTGCAGGTAGTAGGTATAGATAATATCCGGTTCCAAAAGTCGATTTTTTTATGTTTTTCAATTACGTGGTCGGAAAAGCATTCGTTTACTCAAAAGGAAGGCTCTTACGAATAAAATGTATAAGGCTTTAAATGCTTAAAATCGTTCAAAATATCAAAGTATTTTATAAATTTTTTCAGAGCTTTTTTAACTTTTCAAAAATGGGTCAAAGAAAAAGAAAAAGAAATTTCCAAAAACTCTAAAAAAATTCGCACGTGTACTTTGTACGATTCTATGCATTTTAAACATTATACAATTTTTTGCTTCATAAAAATAGACCCAGTTTATTGTACCTGTTTATTTTTCCGATAAAAAATCAAAATGGTCTTACTTCACTGAAACCTTAATAACTTTTTAAAATATGATCTGATTTTAGTAAATTTTGGGCTTAAAATATTTAAAATTAAATACACTTATAAATAAAAATATCAAAATATTGCAAAATTGTAAAAAATTACTATGAAAATGAACTTTTCGCTCAGTTTTAACTTTAACTCAGCCAATTTGAATAGGATTTTAGTTATTGATACATTTAAAAGAAGCGTAAGAATTTTTCTTTAAAATAGTGTATAAAAAAATTCGATCAAAATTGGGTTTCTCGAAATATTTTTTTATAAAATTAGAGCTATAATCTTAAAAATCGAAAGTGTCGATTATATCTAGAACGGTTCCTCGGAAAAAATTAATGCGTTTTTTGGAGTCAGCGACCTCAAATTAGTTTAGAAATGTGATATGTATTTAAAAGATAACATACCTAAGCAAATTTTTATTTAGAAAGTTATCTTAGTACCTTCATAAGTTATTATGAACTTTTATTTAATATTTTAGTGCACAAAAATATACAGCTCTTACATTGAAATTTCTCAAAAAAAAAAAAGGTTCGCAAAATTTGAGTTTGGCCCCCCCCCCTAGATGAAATTCTGCGTACGCCCTTGCGTAACGAAATGTTTTTTTTTTGTTTTTTGATTTAAATATTTTCTAAAGTGTCATTCACATCTATATGTCAAATATTAAAACTGAATTATACATATATATTTACAAAGATATCGCACTTTCAATTACCGCAAAAATGTAAGCACCTCAAAAAACCAGGAGGCGTGGCAGGTATGGAAATATCTTGATCCGGGCCATACACGTGGATCCAACGTAAATTCACCAATTTGTATCCTCTTTTTCCATTGCGCCGTTTCCGCATAGTCTTCGAAATTCACGAAATTTCATCGTATCCATGGTGTACCGTAGAAAAAATTAACATGGTTTCCATAAATTAAAAAATCAACAGAACTTTGGCACATCCTCTTCCGTTTTGTCTGCTGCCGAGTGCAGACGTGTTTTTCGTCGTGTAGTCGTCGGCGTGTCTGTTCGTTAGAGCGATTTCATGTATCTTTTTTAAGGTTATGAAATGAGACTGAAAATTATAACCTAAAATAGAGAAAAATATATTTTAACCCATTAGTGCCCAGCGGGAACCACGGTAGATAGAAAGTTGAAATTTTCAGGATGGAGCCTTCAGACCTCAAACTATATTTGTAAAAAAAAAAATTTGCTATACCTTGCTCAGGAGCGGCTCAGTGACTGGGTGCCGTATGGCACCGCTGGGCATTCATACACATTTATTTTTTTTTATGTAACAGGAAAACTTTTCTCTTTTTAATAAAAAATGTCCTTGTATGTACTTCAAACAATTAAATTATATATTGTTTATCACTAACTAGTCAAAAGAAAGCTATAAACTGAGATTATAGCATAATTAAGGAGAAAAGTAATAGTATGTTCGACTGCAAGGATTAAATCCTGCTGAGGCGAAACTCTTGTTAGCAAATGCAATAAAGCATTCAAATGGCTCGATAATTAAAACTTATTCCTTAAAAGCCAAAAATAAAAACTCAACATGTAGATTTTATACTATACAAATTGTGTTGTGATGAAAGAAAAAACCCACTTACATACAACATGTATTGTTGGCTAATGCCCAGCGGTGCCGTACGACACATAGAGAAACAATAACTTTCGTGCTAGGTAATGCCCAGCGATGCCGTACGGCACTTACAAAAAAAAAAATTTTTGCTAGCTATTGCCCAGCGGTGCCGTACGGCATTCTGGTTTTTCAAATCATCACAACTCTTTTAATTTTGCACAGATTTTAATGTTTTTGATTTTTAAAATATTAATTAATCTCTCTAGAATAAAACTATGTAAAAAAATTTTCAAAAAGATACACCCAAATAGCAATAAAAGGTGATTGTTTACCTGCGGTACCGCGGCATTGCAAAATTTTTCACTTTGCGCACAAGACACAATTTACGCACAACCACTGCAGCGAGCACTTGACACAAACTAATAAACAATTGATTTTGAATGAAAGGGAAAACATTCAAATTGTTAATTATCTGTTCTGCAAAGTCAAATGTTGCTTTGGTTATTTTTAAATAACTTTTAAATTGAAAAAATTTTTGGGTGCCGTACGGCACCGCTGGGCATTAATGGGTTAATCAAGAAATTTACAATTGGATACAACCTGGCAATATGAACTTAATGTTCGGCCAACCTTAGTTTTAATAATCAAAAAAAAAAAAAAAAAAACTTTGGCACATCGCACCCGGCAAAGCCAACGATAAGTTGTTATTAGCCGACTATTTACATCTGGCTCAGTTCACTGCGTGTAAGCATTTTACTTAATTTGCGATCTTTTATTTTACATAGCATTATTTTCTGGACGTTTTATATTTTTTTATTGAATTTCTTAAAAAATTAAATTTGACTGAATGTATTTTTATTTATGTATTTTCATTTTTGACATTTTTGGTAAGTGATACATACCTTTTATAAATATTAAAGGGATTTTAAAATGTGAACATGTTTCTCATGCGAACGAGTTACAGAGTTCGATTTTATTTTCGCATCGCATTTGGTTGTCGCATCGCTTTGCTTTTCGTATCGCACTACAGAGTAACTGCCATATCTAAATTGGAGCGTCAGCGTTATTTTACTGTCAAAAATTTCTCATGTACATACAATTTGTATGGCGCATACCGAAACTGCCAACGCTTAACGCTCAGCTATTCGAATTTCCAATTTCGACAAAGCGTTATGGAGTGAAGTTAGCTGCAGAAAAGTTAAAAAAGAAACAACAATTTGATTTTGACAAACAAATGACTTCAACGCAACGCTTTTTATTTCGGTATGGCGCTTGACACTTTTCTGTAACGTTAAATAAACCAATGCCTGACGCTCTAATTTTGGTATGGCAGTAACAGAGATGGGCACAGCTAGTTACTTTTGTAACTTGATACATTTTTGTTACTTGTTACTTTTGTATCAAGTATCAACATTTTTTTTAGTTACTTGTTACTTTTGTAACAGTATCAAAAAAAAATTTTGTTACTTGTTACTTTTGTATCAGTATCAAAAAAAAATTTTGTTACTTGATACAAAAGTAACAAGTAACTAAAAAAATTTTTGATACTTGATACAAAAGTAGCAATCTCTTGAGTAACTATTGTTATTGATACATATATGTATAAATTTCATTTTTAATGGTTTTCAGGACTGCCAACTGTTATTTATTTTTATTTTGGTTAAATGGAACTTTCTTAAATTTAATTAAAAAAAATAAATTAAGGTCTTAAAAAATCCAACACATATTTTTAGGGTTGCCACCTGGTTATTTTCTGGAATTTTGCTAAAATCATACTTTTTGTGGCTTAATTCAAATTTTTACTTTAGGACACGCTCAGATAAATTTTTTTAAAATTATACAAAAACTTTTAGGGTTGCCACCTGATTTTTTTTTGTAAATTTTGCTTAAGCCATATATGTATTTAGAAAAAAAATTTAATTTTAGTCTTAAAACGCTTAGATAAACTTTTTAAAAATCAAGCACATTTTTGGGGTTGCCACCTGGTTTTTTTAATAAAATCAAAATTTTCTTCCAATTCCTTAAAACACCATTTTCTCTCTATAAATTAACATATTGGGTCCAAAAACAACGAAACAAAAAAGTTATAGGATCGACCCAAAAACTCATAGTAAATTTTTAGGGTTGCCACTTGGTTTTTTTAATAAAATCAAAATTTTCTTCCAAAAAATTCCTTAAAACACCATTTTCTCTCTATAAATTAACATATTGGGTCCAAAAACAACGAAACAAAAATTTAGGGTTGCCATATTAGGGTTGCCAGACGTTTTTTCGCAAAATTGCCTTTATTTGTCAACTTTCTTTATTGAAAGTTATAGGATCAACCCAAAAACCCATTGTAATTTTTTTAGGGTTGCCACCTGGTTTTTTTAATAAAATCAATAATTTCTTCCAAAAAATTCCTTAAAACACCATTTTCTCTCTATAAATTAACATACTGGGTCCAAAAACAACGAAACAAAAATTTAGGGTTGCCATATTAGGGTTGCCAGACGTTTTTTCGCAAAATTGCCTTTCTTTGTCAACTTTCTTTAATGAAAAGTTATAGGATCAACCCAAAAACCCATTGTAATTTTTTTAGGGTTGCCACCTGGTTTTTTTTAATAAAATCAAAATTTTCTTCCAAAAAACTCCTTAAAACATTATTTTCTCTCTATAAATTAACATATTGGGTCCAAAAAGAACGAAACAAAAATTTAGGGTTGCCATATTAGGGTTGCCAGACGTTTTTTCGCAAAATTTGCTTTCTTTGTCAACTTTCTTTATTGAATAGTTATAGGATCGACCCGAAAACCCATTGTAATTTTTTTAGGGTTGCCACCTGGATTTTTTAATAAAATCAAAATTTTCTTTCAAAAAATTCCTTAAAACACCATTTTCTCTCTATAAATTAACATATTGGGTCCAAAAACAACGAAACAAAAATTTAGGGTTGCCATATTAGGGTTGCCAGACCTTTTTTTTGCAAAATTGCCTTTCTTTGTCAACTTTCTTTATTCATAAGTTATAGGATCGACCCGAAAACCCATTGTAATTTTTTTAGGGTTGCCACCTGGTTTTTCAATAAAATCAAAATTTTCTTCCAAAAAATTCCTTAAAACACCATTTTCTGTCTATAAATTAACATAGTGGGTACAAAAACAACGAAATAAAAATTTAGGGTTGCCATATTAGGGTTGCCAGACGTTTTTTCGCAAAATTGCCTTCCTTTGTCAACTTTCTTTATTCATAAGTTATAGGATCGACCCGAAAACCCATTGTAATTTTTTTAGGGTTGCCACCTGTTTTTTAATAAAATCAAAATTTTCTACCAAAAAAATCCTTAAAACACCATTTGCTCTCTATAAAATAACATATTGGGTCCAAAAACAACGAAACAAAAATTTAGGGTTGCCATACGTTTTTTCGCAAATTTGCCTTTCTTTGTTAACTTTCTTTATTGAAAAGTTATAGGATCGACCCGAAAACCCATTGTAATTTTTTTAGGGTTGCCACCTGGTTTTTTTAATAAAATCAAAATTTTCTTCCAAAAAATTCCTTAAAACACCATTTTCTCTCTATAAATTAACGTATTGTGTCCAAAAACAACGACACAAAATTTAGGGTTGCCATATTAGGGTTGCCAGACGTTTTTTCGCCAAATTGCATTTCCTTGTCAACTTTCTTTATTGAAGTGTTATAGGATCGACCCAAAAACCCATTGTAATTTTTTTAGAGTGGCCACCAGGTTTTTTAATAAAATCAAAATTTTTTTCAATAAATTCCTTAAATCAACATTTTCACTCTATAAATTGACACAGTTGGTCTAAAAATAACAGAACAAAAAATATGGCAACCCTAAATTTTTTTTTCGTTGTTTTTTACTTAAGATGTTAATTTATAGAGAGAAAATGTTGATTTCAGTAATTTTTTGGAAGAAAATTTTGATTTTATTAAAAAAACCAGGTGGCAACCCTAAAAAAATTACAATGGGTTTTCGGGTCGATCCTATAACTTATGAATAAAGAAAGTTGACAAAGGCAATTTTGCGAAAAAACATCTGGCAACCCTAAAATGGCAACCCTAAATTTTTGTTTCGTTGTTTTTGGACCCAATATGTTAATTTATAGAGAGAAAATGGTGTTTTAAGGAATTTTTTGGAAGAACATTTTGATATAAAAAAAACCAGGTGGCAACCCAAAAAATGTGCTTGATTTTTAAAAAGTTTATCGAAGCGTTTTAAGACTGAAATTAAATTTTTGTCTCTAAATACATATATGGCTTAAGCAAAATTTACAAAAAAAAATCAGGTGGCAACCCTAAAAGTTTTTGTATTGTATAATTTAAAAAAAATTTATCTGAGCGTGTCCTAAAATAAAAACTTGAAGTCAGTCACAAAAAGTATGATTTTAGCAAAGTTCCAGAAAATAACCAGGTGGCAACCCTAAAAATATATGTTGGATTTTTTAAAAAGCTTATCTAAGAACTTCAAGACCTAAATTTATTTTTTTTAATTAAATTTAAAAAGTTCCATTTAACCAAAATAAAAATAAATAACAGTTGGCAGTCCTGAAAACCATTAAAAATGTAAATTTATACATATATGTATCAATAACAACAGTAGAGGACGTGGTAGACCCAAAACCAACTGGAAAAGGTCGTTGGAAAAGGAAATCCAAGAATCGGGAAAATCGTGGCAAGAGATCAAAGTCATCGCAAGGGATCGTGACAAATGGAGAGATTTTATATTGGCCCTATGCTCCTCCTAGGAGTTAAAGGAGAATACATACATACATACAGTCCTGAAAACCATTAAAAATGTAAATTTATACATATATGTATCAATAACAATAGTTACTCATGAGATTGCTACTTTTGTAACAAGTATCAAAAATTTTTTAGTTACTTGTTACTTTTTGTATCAAGTATCAAAAATTTTTTTAGTTACTTGTTACTTTTGTATCAAGTAACAAAATTTTTTTTTGATACTTTTGTATCAAGTAACAACATTTTTTTTTGATACTGATACAAAAGTAACAAGTAACTAAAAAAATTTTTGATACTTGATGCAAAAGTAACAAGTAACAAAAATGTATCAAGTTACAAAAGTAACTAGCTGTGCCCATCTCTGCACTATTCCAAATAACACTCATACACAACCAAAAGCTAAAAGAGTTTGATTTAATTTTTTTAATATTCTAACTTTTAATTAAAGGGGGAATAATTTAGTGCAACACACACTACACTACACTTAATTTTACTTTGCCATCAATTTTATAAAATTGTTTTAAAAGTTTTTATATAATTTCAAAAATTGAAAATTTAAAATTTTATAAATTCATTCAAATAAAACATATTCTGTTGTTCATATCAACAAATAAATTATACCAAAAAATAAATATTTAAAAATAAAAAATAATTTTAATATCTGGACCACCTACACAGTAAAATAACATATAAGGTGTTTTCGGAAATACAACTTAACTTGGTTGCACAGCGCATAGCATAGTATAATGCTCAACACTAAACCTATAACCGAGCTTTTTGCTTAAATATTGCGCTTCAATTGTTGCATTTATTATTATGTGATTAGAACAGTGTTCCCAGAAGGTGCACTATGTGAATATAAATTATGCTACTGCGGTAGTACTTACGTAGTTTTGCGTATCTGAAATTAGTATTTAATAAAATTGAAATAAGAAGTTTTTGTCAAATATTTTTGATTTAAAAAACTTTGCTTCTTTCTATAGAAAAAGTAACTTATTTTGAAGAAGTGCTTTTGTGAATTTTTTTGCATTTAACCTGTATCTTATCTCGACTTAAGATGTTTTGTGAAGAAAAAACCATTTTCTTTAAATTGTTTTGTGAAAAGCATTTGTAAAAGTTTTTTGTTGTTGCAAATGTTTGAATTTTTTTAATCTATTTGAGATAAGATGTTTTGTCAAATGCAATTCGAAATAAAACATCGAGATAAGTTGATTTTCGATTCTATATCTCTGCAACTAAAAGTCATAGAGAATGGCGATTTCACCAAAAGAAGCGTGTTTAAGTTAGGGGCTGTCAATAAACTTCGTGACGCTCCTAGGGGGGTTGGTTCGAGCAAGCGTCACGCTTGGTATATTTTATTTATTTTTTATATGAAACTACCGTCACATAGGGGGGGGGGTTCAATATAGCGTCACGGAGTTTATGGACAGCTCCATATATGTTTATGATTAAAATCCTGGAAAATTGTCTTATTTCGAGTTAGGTTGTTTTGTCGAAAGTCCACAGAATTATATGTAACATTAGCCGTATTCACGATCTTGTTGCATCGTAGCAAATGCAAATTTGCAAGAGTAAATAACTGTGAGCATACACTGTGGAAACGTTGCAAACGTTTCAGAACAGCTGTTTTTTGTTTTGCTGTCAAACATTTTTTGAACTTAAAATTTATTTGGTATCTTATTTTGAGTTAAAATAATGTTCTTTGAATGTTAATGCGTTATTGAGAAGAAAATCACAATTTTATTAATTATATCCATAAGTAAATATATTTTTATACAATCTTAACAAAATAGTTCTTTTCTTTTTGGTTATTTACTATAGATGTAATCCGAAAACGTTGAGTCCTTACCGTTGTACATGCATTTATCGATGTCCTAAATGCAAATACTACGTAGAAGTCTGTAGATTAAACCGAAACGAAAAAAAAGCAAATTATATTATATTTGTTTACATTTTAATTTCAACTTGTGACAAAAACTGTTGTCAAAAAATAAAAGTCATTAAGCAATTGTACCAATCACAAATGAAAAAATAAAATCAGTCACAATAGACTCTTGGAAATCAATCGTGCAATAGGTTTTTGTCTTGCAAATTTGGTCTTGCTTACAAGACTCTTGCTTTTATAAAATCAATAGAATTTGTTTTTGTAATTTCAAATAATTTTGCATTTGCTACGATGCAACAAGATCGTGAATACGGTTATTATGTTATTTAAATGTGAACTTTTAAGTGAGTATTCAAAAAAAAAATAAATATATCACTTTGACCATTTTCACAATATGAACCTGAAGTTAAAAATTAAAACAAATTCCTTTTTGTGCTTTTCAAAATTTGGCAACGATGCAAATTAAATTAAAAGAGTTTTTCAAAATCCTAGCAAAAATTTAATTTAACCCTTTATTGCCCATGACTACCTTTTGGGATCATTAGATTCCAATGCATATATGGCATACCGATAAGCAGATATTTGTAATAATAAGAACGTGCAGCAGTCGTGGCACACTTTTCCGTTGAATGTTATTCTTCCCGATACTATTTACATACGAGCATGTATGCAAAAAATATCATTCATCTGCGTCTACTATTTTTAAAGATATGTACATGTTAATTTGGTTTTTGGAGGGCCAGCCTAGGACCTTTTCTCTTTAAAGATACTGATACACTGTGAAATTCCATTAAGATCAATAGAATAGTTTTAAATTCATAAAGAACAGAATATATTCTTGCTCAGTTACACATTAAAGTTGTCCATGTTTCAACCCCTTAAAACAACAAAAATTAACAAAAATTTATTATCTAACTTTTATCTCTTACCTCGAAAATAATCTGAAACGAAAGCTTGGACACTAGAGGTTTAACTTATGAAACTCTGAAAATATAAAAAATTTTGCCGCAGCAACGAGAAAACAAAATGTAAAAACAATGTTTAATTTATCAATTCTGACCCTATTCAATTTCCTGCGAGCCGGTTAAACATGTTTTTTTGCTTTAAAAGGATTTGTATCAACAGACAAAGAAAGCAACAGCAAATGAAGATGCAAACTCCTTAGAAAAAAAAAAAAAACATTTACGATCATAGCAAAAAAAAAACCAAAAACAAAATATACCAACAACAAGAAAATACAACTGCAAAGGCAACAACTGCTACGTAGGAAGAAATGAAATGCAAATGTTCTGTAAATTAAACTACGCATGTGTGAATGAGTGTTGAGTTTAAAACCTGTAATGAAAGCACTGTAGTATTTCTATCATGTACGAACATGATATTGAATTTTTTCTGTTATTGAGATTCAAAATATTTTTTCATTCACTTCAAATTTATAAAAATAAAAGCAACAATCTTTCCCATACTTAATTTAAATAAAATTAAATTAAAAGAAAACGTAACAAAGGTTATGGGCCCAGGCAGATCGCTATTAACTGCTGTGAATTAAATTAAGAATGTAATTATGCCCTCAATGTACCAAATTGAAAAATTAGTGGAGTCAAATTATGATGGCAGGAAAGTGCACATGCGGAGCGTTCTCATTCATGCAGATTTATGGAGCTACGTGAATGCAGACAAAGTAATACCGACGAGTGGTAGTGATGCAGATTGGGTCAATAAAGATCAAAAGGCGCTGTCCGCAATATTATTATGTATGAAGTTAAATATCGTCAGGAACTCCAAAACATCAAGAGACGCATGGATTGAGCTGGAGAAAAAATTTCAAGCACGTGGGCCTGCACGGAAAGTATTGTTGTTTAGGCAACTATTGTTTATATCATATTTCCAGATATGAACTACTGACTATTATATTGCTAAATAATTTACCGAAAACTTTCGAAAGTTTTATTGTGGCGATAGAATCACGTGATACATTACCAACAACCGATTCGTTGAGAACCAAATTAATGGAAGAGTTTGAGAGGCAGCAGATGTGAAAATTAGAACAATAGTCAACAAATTTTTTGGTCGAAAAATGAAACCGATCGACGTGGAGAACATTATAATAAAGTGAAAAAGGATAAGGGCGAATACAAGAAATCAAATATGAAGTGCTTTAAGTGTGGGAAAATGGGGCATTTTGCTTGTACTAGCAGCGGAATTTAATATAAATTCAACTGGCATTGGTGATATTGTTTTTATTACAACGAAAGATGAAAATATTACACTGAAGGATGTTTTATACTTACCAGAATTGCGTTTTAACTTCATTTCCGTCAGCAAGCTAATTGATACAAGACAAAATGTATTGTTTGAGAAGTGCGAAGTCAAGGTTGTAGATAACAAGAAAAGTAGTGCTTCGTGGCAAGCGATATGAGCAATTATATATTTGTCATAGTAAGATGATTGCGGATAATTGTTCATTTGGAGCTAAGACAGATAGTATAAGATCCGGCAGTAAAAAAACGTATCGATCGAGTTTTTAGTTAAAACCTAATTTTTACATATAATAAGGAATGGGGGAATATATTTTGCTGGGTTGCCTCTCAAAGTGTGGCCGCAAGTTGTTGAAGATAAATATTATATGCAATACAATATGTATATTTGATCATACTGTATCTAAAATCACTGTCACATAAATTCTGTTTTGCCTTTTGTTTTTCAATCTAATTTGTATTGAATTTTCAATTTAAGTTTTTCATTTATTTTACTCTCTCAATAAACTTTCAAATATAAAGACGTGTGTCGCCTTTTATTTGTTGAACTGCGCTGAAGGATTTATAGTTTTTTCCAACAGGTTATGGGCCCAGGCCACATATAGAAAAGGACGAAATAAATTGAGTTCAAGAAATTTTATATAATTTTTTCGTGGAATCGGGATAAAGAATTGAGAGAGTGAGTATACTTTAAAAATGAGCGGTACCGGGTTGTTAGCTATCGAAAAGCTCGATGATAGTAACTACGCGTCGTGGTCTGTTACTATGAAAAGCGTCCTAGTCCAATCGGAACTATGGGGTATCACCATAGGAAGGATAATTAAATCTGAGTCTGCATCGGCTCAAGAGGTGGCTGCGTTTGACGCAAAGGACGAGAAGGCGTTGGCAAGCATAATGCTTTGCATAAAACCTACACAAATTAACCACATTCGACACTGTAAGACCGCAAATGAGGCCTGGAAGAAGCTGGAGGAAACTTATCGACCTGCAGGGCCAGCACGAAAAATAATGCTCTTCAAAAAATTGCTGCACCTCAGTTTGTCAGAAGGTGGAGGAATGTCGGAGCATCTGGATGAATTTTTAGGAGCAATAGAAATGCTAGCAGAAATAGGCGTAAGTGTACCAGAAGAAATGTTAGTCATTATTCTGTTGTCAAGTTTGCCGAAATCATTTGAAGGTTTTGTTGTTGCCATTGAGACGCGTGACAATTTGCCTTCATTAAATATGCTCAAGGTGAAGCTGCTGGAAGAAAGAGAAAGGCGACAGGACAAAGGAGAAAAACCGGTAGCAAGTTTGAGTCAGCAAGCGTTTGTAGCTCAAGAAGATTCAAGAAAATCGGGTAATGTAGGCAACAGTTGTAGCGGACATAATAAAAATCGCATAAAGGGCAAATGTTTTAACTGCGGTCGTCGCGGTCATTTCGCTGCAAACTGTAAAGCGCAACGAAAACCACAACAAAAAGATCCAGGAAATCCTAAGACTTTTGCTGTCCTTGCTAATGCTTCAACGCATGAATTTTGTTACGACAAATGGATTATTTGACAGTGGAGCAACATCGCATTTATGCTGTGACCGTTCAATGTTTGCCACATATCAAGATCGAAAAGAAAGAATTGATCTCGCTGGTAACAAATTTATTGAAGCAGAAGGACGAGGAGATGTAGACATTGAGAGCAATGGTTTCCGTATTAACCTTAAAGACGTATTGTTTGTACAAGAGCTGCGTTGCAATTTTATTTCAGTTTCCAAAGCGTGTCAAAATGGACTTTCTGTCAACTTTGAAGGAGAAAGAGTTGTCGTACGAGATAAAAGTGACATTTTAATAAGAGGCATTGAAAATGGTGGTTTATTTACTTTTAAACCAAAAACAAACAAGTGCTTCATGGCCAATGATGCGGCAAATAGTGCAATGATTTGGCACAGCCGCTACGGGCATTTAAATTTTGGAAGCTTGACTGAAATGGTAAATAAAAAGTTGGTGTATGGACTCAATATCAAAGAATTTCCAAAGAGAAGTGAATGCATTACATGTGCAAAAAGCAAAATTTGCGTAAAGTCGTTTCCTAGTGTTTCCGAAAATAGGGCAAGAAATTTGCTAGAAGTCGTACATACTGATGTATGCGGACCAATTAACAAAGACTCAATTGGTGGATCGCGATATTTTGTATCGTTCATAGACGATAAGTCGCGTTATATATTTGTATATTTTCTAAAGACCAAAGATCAAGTGCTAAACGCATTTAAATCATTTAAAGCCATGTCGGAAAAGCAGACGGGTCACAAGCTTAAAATACTTCGAAGTGACAATGGCGGTGAATATATCAACAAAAGTTTTGATGATTTTTTAGACGAAAATGGCATCAGACGGCAGTTGACTGTTCCACATACTCCACAGCAGAATGGCGTGGCAGAGCGTGCTAATCGCACTTTAGTGGAAATGGCGCGGAGTATGATGGAGCACAGTAATGTTGATGAAAGCTTTTGGGCAGAAGCAGTCGCAACCGCAGTATATTTACGCAATAGAGCTGAAACAAAATCACTTTTGAATGAAACGCCACACGAAGCATGGACTGGTAAGAAACCAAGTGTGTCCCATTTAAAAATTTTCGGATCAACGGCAATTGCAATGGACAAAACTCAGTCGAAGAAATTTAGACCAAAGGGAAAGGAGCTTATTATGGTTGGCTATTCTGAAAGCTCAAAGGCATATCGACTGATGGATCCAGTTACCAAGAAGATTATTATCAGTCGAGACGTAATTTTTCTTGAAGGAAGATACAATAGTTCCAATGAAATTCAGGGTGATGTCATTATGTTCGATACTGAAGGCATTTCTGAAAGAGAAATTAATGCAGACACAGCTCCGGAAGAAATCTCAGTGAACATCAACGAAGCAGAGCCTGTAAGGTATGGTCCTGGTCGTCCTAGAATTATTCGTACTGGAGATCGAGGTCGTCCTCGAAAAGAGCGACATATATTGAATTTCATCGAAAAAGGAGAAATAAAAATTCCATCGTGTTTCAATGAGGCTTTGGACAGCGAGTATTCAGAGCACTGAAAAGATTCGATGCAGGAGGAGTATGATGCGTTAGTCAAGAATCATACGTGGTCTCTTGTAGATTTGCCAGCTGGAGAAAAGGCCATAAATTGTAAATGGGTGTACAACATTAAAAGAAATGCAGATGGAAGTATTCAACGCTTCAAGAGGCGGCTAGTAGCGAAAGGCTGCAGTCAACAATTTGGTGTAAATTTCACCGAAACATTTTCACCAGTGGTCAGGTACGCGACAATTCGCATGCTGCTTGCGTTGGCTTGCGAACATGAATTACACTTACATCAAATGGATGTGTCATCAGCGTATCTAAATAGCGAGTTGCACGATGTTGTGTTTATGAAGCAGCCAGAAGGTTTTGTTAGCAAAAAATTTCCGAATCAAGTATTGAAGCTAAATAAAGCACTGTATGGATTGAAGCAGAGCGGTCGGGAATGGAACGCAACACTTGACGCAGTACTGAAGAAAATGGGATTTTCACCGTGTGCTAGTGAGCCCTGCGTTTACACAAAAAATGAAAATGGTAATTATAATATTATTGCTGTGTACGTAGATGATCTCATTATAGGTTGCTCAAAACTTGAAAACGTATATGCAATCAAAGCTCAAATCGCAGATGAGTTCGACATTGTGGATGGTGGTCCACTAAAGTATTTTCTAGGTATGGAGATACTTCGTGAAGGTGAAACAGGTCCTTTAGCTGTTTGTCAGCGAAAATACATCATTGATCTTCTTAAGCAGTATGGGATGGAAAACTGCAAGCCTGTGTCAACACCGTTGAGTCCAGGGTTTCAAGTGAGCTGTGCGGATGATAGCTGTAAAAAGGTGAATCAATCGGAGTACCAGTCGCTCGTAGGTGCATTGATGTATCTAGCAATTTCAACAAGACCAGATATTATGCATTCGATTTTGAAGCTATCACAAAGAAACACAGATCCTCATTCTGAGCATGAAGCGGGATTGAAGCATATTCTCAGATATTTGAAAGGGACAACAGATTTGAAAATTCATTACAGGAAGACTGGTAAGCCGATAGAGTGCTTTGTTGATGCTGACTGGGGTAGCGATGCCAGTGATCGAAAGTCATATACGGGCTGTGCTTTCTTTGCAGCAGGTAGTGTGTTTTCATGGGAAAGCAAGAAACAAAGCATAGTTTCGCTTAGCAGTACTGAAGCTGAATATGTAGCACTTACGGCGGCGGCTAAAGAAGCTGTTTACATTAAGAAGTTGTTGAATGAGATGGATTTTTCTACAAACCGTCCGATGGTTTTGAATGGCGACAACCAAAGCGCACAAAGTTTAGTTAAGAATCCTGTTTATCATGCAAGAAGCAAGCATATAGATATTAAATTTCATTACATTCGTAGTCTGTATGAAAATAAGGAAATAAGTTTAAACTACGTGTGTACTGAAGAAATGATATCAGATATACTTACTAAAAATTTGCAGAAAATTAAGCACTGTAAATTTACAAGGGAAATGGGATTATATTGATTTTGATTTTTAGTTAATATGTTATCAAATAAGTTTGTATTGAGAAGGAGTGTTGAAGATAAATATTATATGCAATACAATATGTATATTTGATCATACTGTATCTAAAATCACTGTCACATAAATTCTGTTTTGCCTTTTGTTTTTCAATCTAATTTGTATTGAATTTTCAATTTAAGTTTTTCATTTATTTTACTCTCTCAATAAACTTTCAAATATAAAGACGTGTGTCGCCTTTTATTTGTTGAACTGCGCTGAAGGATTTATAGTTTTTTCCAACACAAGTATTATCAAATTGCGATAACTTATGAACCGTGAGTCTCACGGTGAAAAGTGTGAAATCTTTTTTATGAAGAGTAATATGATCTTCATGTAGTTTTCATTATATTGAAAATTGATTTTATTTCATTGAACTTTTAGTCATATATTTGCAAAGATCGATTTACATATAAATCTATCAATGCATTTTTCTAACACATAATTATGACAAATCAAGGAACGGATTAAAAACACGGCTATAGTGACATATGTTTAGAAAAATGCATTGATAGATTTATATGTAAATCGATCTTTGCAAATATATGACTAAAAGTTCAATGAAATAAAATCAATTTTCAATAAAAAATGTCATTAAGTAACACACTTAAAAAATTCTTAAAGTTTTCATTATATGTTAAAAAAAATTTACCGTTTAAGAATTAATTATTAAAAACTGATTTTTTTTACGCAAATCGGTTTTTAATAAATAACTTATAAACGGTAAGATTTTTTTTTTTAAATATAATAAAAATTACTTGTAGAGCATATGACTATCCATAAAAAAGATCGGGGCACTTTTTCTCGTGCGACTCACGGTTCATAAGTTATCTCAATTTGATAATACTTGCGGCCACATTTTGATAGGCAACCCGCCAAAAATATGTTCTTCCATTCATAAATATATGTAAAAACTAGATTTTAACTAAAAACTCGATCGATACGTTTTTTTACTGCCGGATCTCGTACTATCAAAGAATGGTTACAACACCACACTCCTAAGGCCCTTGGTTACCTCATCAGTGCCAAAATCGAAACCCGAGTGAATATTTGTAGAAAAATGTTGACAGGAAAATCAGAGAAAGGATCATTTCTATCAAGAAGAATCTAAAACAGGTGTTAAAGAAATAATAAAGCAAAATCGCCCCTGATATTAAAAATCTGGTCGGTTCTGTTGCTAAAAGACTGAATGTGATATTTAAGACTAAAGGAAAACAAATCAAAAATTAATCTGTAATATAAAGCTAGTATTGTTATTAGAGTAACTTCGGGTAATGTGATATAGGCGGGTAATGTGATATACCAGCGTATCTCCTTAAATAAACAACTCTCGATAATGATTTTTTCGTCAACACCACAGTAACTGAAAAAGAAACGTGCTGCAAGTTTTTGAGCGCCCACTTCTATTTATTCTGCCTGCAGTGTGGCAAAATAGATTTGGCAGTGAATCAAAACTTTATTTGTGTATACTTTATGTAAGGATCTAGCCTAAACTAAAATTGATATCATACCCGAAATATTAAATTCTGCTACTGGCTGAATATGCCTAACCATAAATCAATTGAATTTTTAATTTTCTGGAGTGTGTTTTTCAAAAATAACTTGATTGTTTTAAAACTGTAATTCGGGTAATGTGATATTGTGCACTTCTGGCACCGAAAATATTTGAAGCTTGTAATCGACCTAGTCGACTGGCGGTTGGAACACGGACCATTTACTGCAGCGGCCGCACGTGATTTGTGCCGATGCTAGCAGTTCGGTGAGGATGTTGGCTGGGTTCGCTGCTGCATGAATGGTACCTCCGCCTACAAATATAATTCACGTGCGAAGGAGCATCGCTAAACTCGGGACAAAAAAAACTCTGTTAAAAAGATTTAAGGAGACTCATTTGATTTCTATTAAAACACATCTTGACCTGTGACCGAACCATTCCAGGGACAAGCTGTTGAAGCCCTGTGCTCTTCTTTACCCCCCTACCATGTGGACCATGAGGCTAGATGGTGGTCCACCCTAATGTCCATGCCTACACCTGACCAACTTTAAATTATTTTAAACCATCGTTTTCATTTTGTTACAGTTTTTTTTTTTTCATTTATTAATAAAATTCATTTACTTTTTTTTTATATATATATAACTAACCTATCTTTTTTTCTCTTATGGGCGCCCTTAGAATATCTTTTAATTTAATTTATATGTATGTTATTAAAACTTACTGATTTCAAATCATTTTGCATTTCTTGTTTTTTTCTATTTTTGGAATTCAAAAATGATTTGTTTTGTGGGTTGTTATTATTTACTAATAGTTTTACATATTTGATTTCGTTTTTTGTATCAATTTTTAAATTTTAGTATGACTATCTTGTACAATTGAGAAATTTCTACTATATAAATTATAATAAGTTTTATTTTTGTGTTTTTTTGTTTTCAATTTGGTGGTTATTTTTGCTAGGAAAATTTTACTCATTTTTTTAATTTTATTTTAAGTTTTTCATTTCGTCGTTTTTGAAGTCATTGCTTGAGAAATTGTTGTATTTTTACCTTAGTGCAGTTGCTATTGTTGTTGTAGCTAATCGGACTAGGAGTAGTAAGAGCCACTACGGTCTGCTAATTGCCAATTTGCTGTTGTTGTCGCTGTTTTACACGCAGTCGTGCGTTATACTCTCATATTAAATAACCGTTTCTGATGAAGCCCCAAAGAAGACCTTGAAGAAATTTCGACAGCTTGCGTAACCTTAATAAAAATAGTTTATCATATTTTTCAATGCTGCTGCAACTGGCTTTTTACTGCTGCGCGTTATTTCACTCAGAAAATGTCAATTTTTGTTTTAATTTCCGATAAGAGAAATTTTCAATCTTCTTTTTTTTTTTTGCGTTTTGTTAAATTTGTCTGCTTTTTTTTTTTTTTTTTTTGATATTAACACAATTTTTAGTTAATATTTCTTTTAACAATTTTATTAATTTATGCGTTTATATTATTAATTGTATTTTTTCTTGCAATTTTCCCATAAAGTAATTAATATTTTTCCAGCACACCAACGAAAAACACGTCCAACCGTCCTCCTTTTTTTTTTCTCCTTCTCCTCCTTTCATTTCCGCTAAACCACGCTATCCAAAAAGCACATGCCGACCAAGTGCCAACCTTCCCTAACAAAAATGGTATGTTTAGTGTGCACTCCATATTAAGCACGTTCACCGATAGATGGCAGTGGATACGAAATATCATACAACTAATGCTTTTGTGTGTTCTAAAGGTGAGCGCACAACTAGAATGCAACAGTTGTATGATTATTCGTTTGATGACACAGATAAATTAAATTGGTGCCATTACAAGCTCCACTTGCAATGAAAAATGTTTAGCACGATGGTCTTTAGGCCCAAACCTAAAACGTTTTTCCTTATTAACAATTTGTTGGTCCAACATTTTAATATAAATGTCACAGTTTTTAAGCTAAAGCTTAGTAAAATCGATTTTAGTAATATTTCTCACTCCTAACCTGAAGTAAAAGCTCCACAACTAAAGTAACTTAATAACACGATGATTTTTTTGCCGAAAATGAAATTTGTTTTCATATACGATATAGAATATCACATTACCCGCCAATTTTATTTTTAAACTTTTTTTGCCTTTTTTCCAATTTGTTGAAATAGCTCAAAATTGGCTCACGCTAAAGTACTCCAAAATGATGATATACTCAACAATGTATCAAGAAAACATAATACATAAAGTGGTAGCAGCTATGCTTTGAAAAGTACGTGTAATTTAGAAAACAAAAATGCCTATGTCACATTACCCGAACTTACTATATATAGTGACGAAAAATAAGAACTAATGAAAAGAAACTTCACGAAAATATTTGACAGTTCGAGATGTCAATAAAACAGCGGTGCCAAGTTTTGTCAAGAAATTATTAGCCGAGGGAACCAACGAGATGTTGCCAGATGTTTCGCTAATGCAATTCTAGAACGTTCATCCGGGTATAAAAGGAGCTGTTCATTCGAGTTGCAACACAGTTTATTTTAAGCAATAAAGCGAAAAGGTTGTACACACAGTGCCAGTGGCAACGTTCAGGTAGAAAATTTTTATAAAATCAATTTATTAGCGGATAAATTTGAAGAAATTAACAGCATAAATTCGAATTTAGGTTGTCCAAACTTTGCAAGGCAGGTTGCTATCGAAATTTCTGATTTAGATTATTCTGAACCCACCATAAGGTTTAATAGTGAACTAACAGCAGATGGGGAGTCCTTAGTGAGTAGGTTAGATCCTGAATCTTTCGAAAATTACCTAAAGTTAGTTAAGCCCACTGATATTGCTATAATTCTTAAGAGAAAAAATAATAAAAGGAGCTCAGGTGAAGACAATATTTCCAATTTTCTCTTGAGGAAAACTGAATATGTTGTCTGGAAATTTTTAGCGACCCTTTTCAACCATACTTTTAGTATAGGTTATTTTCCCACTTCTTGGAAATGTGCAAAGGTTATTCCCATTCTTAAACCAAATACAGATCCAAAAGTGCCTAAAAATTATAGACCAATTTCATTATTGTCCAATGTTAGTAAGCTATATGAAGGTTTTATCTTTGATAAACTCAAAAATCATATAGCGGAACACAATATTCTTAAAGACTTTCAGTTTGGTTTCAGACCCTCTCACTCCACAAGCCATGCTCTGACTCTTCTCTCCGACTTTGTCACAACAAACCTAAATAAGCGGCGTGCAACAATTGCTGTAGCCCTTGACTTTGAGAAAGCTTTTGACACAGCCTGGATAGAGGGGATAGTGTACAAAATGTATAGAAAATTTAATTTTGACAAGCATCTTTGCAAAATAGTGTTAGATTACCTCACAGATAGGTCCTTCTTTGTACACTTTAATAATGAAAATTCTATTTGTAAGCCAATCACTGCAGGGGTACCCCAGGGCTCTATTCTAGGACCAATCCTTTATAATATCCTTTTGGCAGACGTTCCCAACTCTGACTCAGATATATTGACCCTTATTTATGCAGACGATATTATGCTTCTAAGTTCAAATGCTAGGCCCTCAACGGCAAATCTTAAAATGAATGACCACCTAGAGATTCTCAATAGGTTTTTTAGAAAATGGAAACTAAGGTTGAACATAGGAAAGTGTGAAAGCACAATTTTTAAAGGCCTTAAAAGGACTTGAGTGGAATCCACAAGGCAGTAGAGGACTTGGTAGACCCAAAACCAACTGGAAAAGGTCGTTGGAAAAGGAAATCCAAGAATCGGGAAAATCGTGGCAAGAGATCAAAGTCATCGCAAGGGATCGTGACAAATGGAGAGATTTCATATTGGCCCTATGCTCCTCCTAGGAGTTACAGGAGAATACATACATACATACAAAAAGGACTTATATCCTAATGCCAGGCAATTTATCCCTTATATAGAAATAAATGGAGATTCTATAAGGTGTATAGAACAAATTAAGTATTTAGGTGTTATTTTTGATAGGAAATTTACTTTTAAAACCCATATTGACTACACCTTATCGAAAGCCAAAAAAAATATTCTTCTGCTACTCTAACCTGTTTCGCAGAGCAAAACATCTCAAACATGAGATTAGGTTAAATTGCTATAAGCAAATTATTAGGCCCATTTTAGGTTATGCGTTCCCTATTTGGTTTGATATCTCGTCAGCCCAAATGGAAAGGCTAAGAATTTTCGAGAGATACACTCTCAGGGTGTGCTTGGGTATTAGAGCTAAGCGATACGTAAATGGCACCTATAGAAATACTCCTAATAAAGTAGTTTATGACCAAAGTTAATTAATAAGAATAGGCTTAGCGTTGAAATACTTAGGAAAGTTGCCTTTTGTCAATAACAATCTGCTAGATAATTATTTTAAATAAGGAAAGTGATATAGCGTACCCCATAGAAGATAAGCACATGTCACCCATATATTTAAGTGTATTAAATAATAATAATAATATATATTCAGGTAAAGAACTCTTATTTTACCATAGAAGATTTAAAACACTTGACGTCAGAAATACAGTGTATAGCACTAGTCAATTTCTACAAAATTAATGACGAGCTAAAATAAGGGTTCTCTATCTGTTGTTATATAGTTTTTAGGTAGTTTTAAGATATTGTTTAGTTTTAAGTACAAAAACAATTAATGAAATTTCCTTTTTTAAATTTTTTCGGAAAAAATTAACTCAATGTAAACAATGTATTTTATAATTAATGTTATGTGCAGGGTGGCTGATTCGAAGTGTTACCAATTCAAAGTGTTACCAATTCAAAAGACTATATTTTTAGTTTCCATGCACAGATTTTATTGATTAAACGCTATAATTGTTGGGAAATGTTCAAATTTAGGAATCTACTTGAGATTTTCGATATGGCCACCTTTGGCCTTAACTATGGCCCGTAGACGGTCGAAGGACGAGTCGCATACTGCACGAATTTGATTTCGTGGAAGTTTGCGCCATTCTCGTTGAAGGGCCACTTTTAGCGCATCAACGCTCTGTTATTTTTTAGTCAAGACCTTCCTGTCCAACATACCCCAGATTGAGAAATCCAGCGGATTCGCATCAGGCGAATTTGAGAGCCATTGTTGAGCAGAAATGAAGCTAGGAACGTTTTTTTCTAACCATTCTTGATTCACACGAGCTTTGTGTGACGGTGCCGAGTCTTGTTGGAATGTCCATGGCTTGCGACCGAAATGTTTGCGTGCCCACGGTAGTAAAGCACCCTCCGACACTGATTCACGATACACCTAGGCGTTTACATTGACGCCACCGCCATCACATGCGGTGGTGCCTGCGTCCTGGTGGCCAAACGAACATTCAAATTTTCGTAGCACCTCTCTGTCAAGTAAACCCGATCATTTTGTTTGTTTACATATTGCTGGATACAGTAATTTTTCTCATCAGAGAAGACAATTTGTGACAGATTTCCAGCGGCGTGCAAGCGCAACAACTCCTTGGCTCTATCGAGCCTAACTTTTTTTTGAGCAGGAGTGAGATCATGCGCCTTTTGGAATTTGAGGGCCTTTAGTCCGAGCTTGTTTGACAATATGTGTTGCATTCGTTCACGCGATATTTTCAGCTCGGCAGCCATTTGTCTGCCACTGCGTCTCGGATTTCGCTCAATTCTGGCCTTCACCTTTCGAACCATTTCTGGTGATGTTGCAGTTATTTTCCGACCACCACCATGTCGTTTGGCAACGCTGCCGGTACCATTGTAACGTGTTATGGTCCGATACACAAACATTTTATTCACTTTTAAATGTTTCAGCTCACGAACAATTGCTGGTTGCGATTTTCCAGCCAAATAAAGAGCTATTACGTTTGAATTCCATTTCGAAAATTTTTTATTTTCAATAAATTGACACGCAAATGCTTTTGGTTACTTGTTGACAATAGAATGAACTAACATCATGCCAATTTTTAGACAGCTGTCATGTTCCATCTGTCAGATAAGTCTATCTGAAGTTGGTAACAGTTCGAATCAGCCACCCTGTAGTAGAATAAGATATGTATTATTTTTACAAATTTATAATCCTAATTAAGAAACTCTTAGATAAATACGTGTGTATGTTAAGAAAGAATGTATGTAATGTAATGTAGTATTAAGAAAAAATGTATTTTAAAGTAATTAAATAAATGGCAATGAGTTGCAACACAGTTGATTTTAAGCAATAAAGCGAAAAGGTTGCACACACAGTGCCAGTGAAAGTAAATAAAGTGCTAATTGTAATATTAGATTTTGAATGTAATAAATAGTGAAATAAACAATTGTACCGAGCGAAAATAAACATTTGTAATTTAAATAAACAATTTTATAACTAAATAAAGTGTGTGTTTCTGATTGCTACACAATCCTGTGATCGAACTCAGAAAACTGTAAGAGACTAAAATTATCGTCATAGAGACAGGAAATTTCGTAACAATATTGATATCTGTTTATTTTTTTTTTTTTTTTGACGCGTAAAATCTGGTAATTTTTAATTTTGGTTAATTATTTCTGGTTGTGTTTTGGTTTTGTTTTATCTTTATGTTTAGTTGAACTCTCCATAAATGACTGCTGAGTTATGCATTATTACTTTTAATTTAAAGTGGATTGCTTTGTTGCAATTAGGTTTTGAAAATTCGAAAGCAAAGTGTTTACTATATTTTGACGCTCACTGTATGTGTAAAATTTCTCCGATTTCTTTTGGTAATGGTGTTTTTTCAAGTGGTTGCATTTCAGGTTTCCTATCATATTTGGCTTCCTGACATGTTATACAACGGCTTATGGTTTATTTTATAATTTGTTTCATGTCTGGAAAATAGTATTGATTTAAGATTTGAGAATATGTTCATTTAAAACTATTTCTAATTTATCATTTGGATTAAAAATGTCTTTAACCAATTTTTCTGTATAAGTTTGAGTGAAGGAAATGTTTTTAGAATTGAATCTTGAATTTTAGAAAGAATTTACAGAGAGCAATAAAGTCCATTTACTACATTTGGATTGATGGCTATTGCCAGAGTTTTTAACAAATTTTTAACATTAGTAAAGCCGATAGTGTCTTATTTTATTTTGAAAAATTATTTTTCTATGATGTTCTAAATTTCCCTCTGTAATTATCAATTGGTTTCGAAAGCAGTTAACAGGCACTTTTACACTAGGATTTGTGAATGTTAATGATTCCTCACTATGACATGTCGCAGCAGTCGTTTTTCTTACTCTATGACATTTAAAACTTGGCGAGATAAAGCATCTGCTTCAACATTATTTTTTCCGGGCTTATAGTAAAAAGATGGAGCAAATTCTTCAATTGCTGCCTTCCATCGTTTAATTTTATTATTAGGATTGCTCTCAGAAACTGCAAAAGTGAGTGGTTGATGGTCTGTAAAAATACGAATATCTCAAGCACCATAAAGATAATTCCGAAATGCTCTTAAAGCCCACGCGATTGCAAGTAATTGACGGAATTCTTCCCGTGGCCATTCACATTTTTGACTGTAATATTGGGAATTTTTGTTTCAGTTGAACAAACATGCGGTCAATTATGCATCTCTCCTTCGTATGAACTTTATTATACTGGATTTCATTTGGCGTTTGAGGATTGCGAAATGGCGTCATAAGCCAACCTATTGCGCAAGGAAACTTAAACTTTTTTTGGCAAATTTTTTTGTTATATTCCATTTCTTCCTCATTGCATGGGAATTTAATCCAATCTTTCGCCTTTTCAACTATTTTCTGACGAAACGGTTGATTGATGAATACCAAGGTCTTCACCCACACCAACCCAAACACATTTATTTTAGGCTGATCAAAACAAATCTAAATTAAGGTAACTGTTAAATGGCTTATTGTCAAATTTCAATTATTAATTGTGGTGATTCTGCTCCAAATTTATAAAAAAAAATTATTGACACTTAAAAAAATGTACCTTATCCAATCCTAATCAGACCACGCGCATTAGTATTATCTGCACCGAATTTCATGCATCTGGCTTTGGCCGTAGTCGTAATTACAACTAGAAGACGGAAACATTTACCAAAGGGGCAATCAGGGCTTAACAGTCCCAATAAGGACTCAAAATAAGAATCTGAAAAAATCTCAAAATTTTTTTCTCGAAATATGGAGCCGATTGAGAACCATCTATCATGACCTTACACATACCGGCCACCCTAATGTATACAGAAAATTCACAACGTATCACCAACGTATCGTAAAAATGATTTAATTTTATGCACATTAGAGATTGCGCCGCCACGCCGTTCCGAATATGCAGGTAAAAATAATTGCGCCAAGTACTCCACATTTGAACGCGCAAAACGGTACAAGTTTTTGAAATTTTTTTCATGACCAAGTGTTCTTGGCTTATACTGCTTTTGTTCACGATCATTTGCCACCACAATCGGCACAAGTGGTATAATATGCGAATCCATTTCAATTAATTTGAATTCGAATTTAAATAGTTTGTTTCATTAAGAAAATTTATGAGACTTTTGTCTTATGTATAAAAAAGTGCGTAACAAACTCTCGTAGTCAGCTATAGAACTGACTCAGAAAATTTAAGCAACTGCTACGATTTACGTATTTTTGTTCATACCAATTTAAGCAGAAGCTATTTTCGAACAGAGCAAATGCTAAAAATTATTTTTCACATACCAATTGAAGTAAATGCTACAAATTGAAGCAATTGCTTCAAGTTTTAGCAACGTAAGTTTTTATTAATACTACCCAACGAGTGCATTTAGTCGAAAAACACATTTCAGATAAATGACTTCTATGAATCCAGACATTTACAAAGATATACTTTATAATCGGACATCAAATGTTGGAGCTATAGGAAAAAAGCTAGTTATTTAGAGATCGAAAAAATTTTTTTTTTCTAAAAAATAAGTTCCAATAAGCTCTCAAAATGGTCGGTTTTCATCGATCTTTTTTATATGGGGATCAAATTTGCTGCAGTTTTTTGTTCATATTTTTTCCATGTTACTTTGTGTAAAAACACTCTTAAAACTCATCTTACAAGTGTGAATTTACGATTTTGAGGTCGAAATTAAGAAATTTTGCTGCCACGTTTGTGACCAAATTGCCACATTTTAGCCACAGTACGGAAAAATGATAATTTTAAAGAGTTTTGATGGGAGATATATTGCATTTAATGACAAATTTATACTTCAAGACTAATTTTCCAGCAGTGTCATGTCTCCGGTGGTCCATTTTTTTTTTATCCCCTACCGCCCTAAAGATCAACTATGGTTTTCTGTCCTCTGTTTTTATAGCCGTTTATGGTGGATTAGGATCTCCTAATTACGCATCTCATCTTGATTTTTTTCTATTACATCAGAATCCTTAGTTATCCTTGCTCAAAAGTGAAAAAATCATTGTTTTGACATCTACTTAACAAGAACAACAACAATTAAAATTATTTTTTGTCAATGGATTCAGACAGCAAAATTTATTATCAACAAGACATAATTTACCGTTTTTACATTGGATTCCCAGTTTCCGAGTCATAAGCCTTTAAAGAAAGAATACCTCTCAATAACATACAAAGGATTTTCTGAACGGAAAAATTAACAAAAATGGCAAGTTTTATTATTATTATCAAAAATATATTTTACCACGAAAATTTTAAGCTCTTGCAAACTACAATCGGGTGAAAAAATAAGGCTCTATTGAAGATTTAGTGAATGAACAGATGAAATTTTGATTCTGTTAATTTGCAAAGCAGTAGTTTAGCAGACTTACACTAAATCTAGAATAGAGCTGTCATTTTTCATGCGATTATGGTCTACAAGGTCTCGAAATTTTTGTAATGAAATATGTTATTGATAAAAATAATAAAACTCGATTTTTTGTAATTTTTCGGTCTCAAAAAATCCTTCGTATGTTATCGAAAGATATCCTTACTTTAAACGGTTTTAATTCGGAAAGTAAGGATCCTATTGTAAAACGGTTAAGGTATGACTTGTTGATAATAAATTTGACTATCCATATCCGTTTACAAAGTAGATGTCAAAACAGTGATTTTTTTACTTTTGAGCAAGGATAACTCAGGATTTTGATGGTGTGGAAAAATTATTGTATTAAAAACGTAATTAATAGCCTTCAACTACACGCCGTTATATGTATACTCAAACTTCATATCAAAATATGTTTTTTGCAAAGTGATAAAAGTGCCACGAACGGTTTTAGAGTTATGTATGCAAATCCTTCAAAAAAATTGTTTCATTCATAGAATAAAATGTACTACGTGTACATAGGAGTGCCGAGCGCCACGTTGTTGACCATCATTTTAAAAAAAAAAACTGTTTTAGTATATAAACTGCCCTATAAAATGCAAACAGATTTTTTTTTTGGACCCGTCTGGACATAATGGGGGTTATCGTGAATCAAGATTCCCAGGGAATTTTCTTAAACTGCTATAGAGAATGCACGGCACTCTAAGAAAATTCCCCGGGAAGAAAAAAAGAAAAAAATTAGAACTTTGAAATACTGTATCGGATTCTACGTATGAATGTTCTATATTCTAGTTATATAGCTTCAAAATTTAGCAAAAACGGAATTTTTTTTATGTTTAGGCTAAGATATCTTTAAAACCATATGAGATACAGCAATTCTAAGGCCGGATTCGGATTCAGCATTGCAAAATACATTTTAACTATTTTTATATTAGTTTGTTGCGTTTTTTTTAAATTTTTTTTTATTTTATATGGGATATGTATTTTTACGAAATTTCGCGGAGATGATCAGCTACGATTTCGGGGCTTGCATTTTTATGACCACTAAACTATTACAAATGAAACCCCATTCACAGATTTTCTTCACATTTTCATCAAACCTATCCACTGTTCAAAAGCACTGTGCACCCTATTAGAAAAACATAAGTCATAACTAATAGTGTCATTTTTTGTGAAAAAAGCCTACTGTCGCCAGAGGACACAAAAAGTACAGTTATCTGAGAATCACCCATACATATTCTTGATCAACGTCTCCTGGGTCGATATTGTTAAATAATGATGTGGAATAAAACAGAAATAATGTTTAATTTAATATTATAAAAGTTAAAAGAAATTTATTTGTGCTTTCTTAGCAGATCGTTATTTGAATAGAATGAAAAAATTTTGAGTACATTTTATACAGTGCTACTCAGATATAAAAAAAAACATAAAAGTTTTTTTTTGAACTAAAGTTAAAGTAACATTGCTATGAATGTTCAGTACTCTTCACTCCTCCTCATTCATACAATATTACATTTTTGTCGCAAATAGATGTGTTTGTTTGATGACAATGGCTTCGTGATTAGATCCGCTTTCATTTCTTCTGTTGGACAATATTCGATGTTGATTATCCCTTTTTCAGTCAAGTCTCGTATCATCTTGTATTTCGTGTCAATATGTTTTGTCTTGAATGAAAATTTTTGATTATGTATCAATTCAATACAGCTTTGATTGTCTTCATATATTAGTGTTGAGTCGTCAAGGAATTCATGCATTTCTTCCAGTAATTGCCGCAGCCATTTGACTTCTTTTGCTGCTTCTGATATTGAAACATATTCCGCTTCACACGATGAAGATGCAACTATACTTTGCTTGTTGCAAGACCAGCTTATTGTTCCACCGTTGAAAAACAGTATTCGACCGCTATTCGATTTTCTTCCAATTTTGTCGTCTGCCCATGAAGCATCAGCATAACCATACAGTGACAAATCATTTGTTTGTTTATTGCTCAGCATTAGCTTCATTGAATGTGTTGATTTCAAATATTTCACAACGCGCTTAAGCTCATTCCAATCCTCTAATGTTGGCTTTGAAACCTTCTGCGCCAAAATGCTAATACTTGCAGATATATCTGGTCTCGTGTTTGTAGATAAATAAAGTAACCGTCCAATCAATTGCCGATTCTGAGTATTGCTTGCTAATTCATTTGATGAATCTGATTTCCCATAGTTCAAGTCCATCGGTGTTTTAACTGGCTTTGCATTCTCTAATCTAAAATCTGATGCAATTTTCATTATATAACTTGATTGACAAATTGCGTAGTTACCATATTTATCCTTTGTTACTTCCATACCTAAATAGTGTTGGATCGGACCTAAATTATTCATTACGAACTTTGAATTTAATATGGACTCAATTTCTTTCAGCTGATGAAGCGTTTTGCAAGCTACAACTAAGTCATCAACATAAACAATGAGATAACAAAAATCTCCATTTATCTGTTTAGAATACAAGCATGGATCATTATAACTTTGATGAAAATCAGCTTGTATAAGTACCTCATGAAGTTTGCTGTTCCACAATCTCGCAGCCTGTTTTAAACCATAAATGCTTTTCTTTAATAAACACACTTTTGATGTGTTTACTCTATCATACCCTGGTGGTGGTTTCATATAAATTGTCTCAGATAGGTTGCCATTCAAAAACGCTGTTTTTGCATCTAGATGATAAACAATCATGTTGCGTTTTGCTGCTACTGAAAGCAATGTCCTGAACGTTGTATGACAAACTACTGGCGCAAAGACTTCATCGTAGTCTTCACCATATTTTTGTGAAAATCCTTGAGCCACATATCTTGCCTTAAATCTCTCAAGGTCACCATTTGCACTAGTTTTCAACTTAAAAACCCATTTTCCACAAACAGCCTTTTTTCCAACTGGCAAGTCTACAAGTTCCCAAGTACCATTCGTTTCATGAGATTCTATCTCCTCCTGCATGGCAAGAAGCCAATGTTCTCTTTCACTACTTTCGATTGCTTCAGTGTAAGTTTTTGGTTCGGTAATTCCTCTGATAACAAAAATTTCGTCAATTAAACATTTTGGTGCGACGCCTTTGGTTGATTGCTGAGAAAGACGAAGGTTTGGTTCGTTCTCTTCTTGTGTATCGTGCGATTGATTTTTCTCATGAACTAAAGGTTGCTCCTCCTGAATTAATAATTTTTGATCTGATTCATTTACTTTGTTTGGCCTATACAAATCAATGGTGAAATCATTAAACATCGCATCTAGTTTCGATGCACAAAATCTGACATCTCTACTTATGACAACTTCTTTTGTTTCTTTATTATAGCATCTATATGCTTTAGACGTTTCATCATACCCCAAAAACAACATTTCAATACCTGTTTCATCAAGTTTTTGCCTCTTCTGCTTAGGCACATGAACAAAACATTTAGAACCGAAAATTTGAAATTGATCAATACCTGGTTTGACGCCGTTCCATCGCTCATAAGGTGTTGTCTTCATATTTGTCGCTTTTGTTATAACACGGTTTTGAATAAAGTTAGCTGTTGCAACTGCTTCACCCCAAAAGCTGTAAGGAAGATCTGCATCAATCAGCATACAGCGTGCCATTTCAATTAAAGTGCGGTTCTTTCTTTCTGCCTTTCCATTTTGTTGCGGGCTATATGCAGCAGTAAGCTGAATCTGAATTCCTTCTGATTTGAGGTAATTTGTTAGACTTTTTCCAGTGTACTCACCACCACGGTCTGAACGAATAATCTTTGGCTTGCGTGAAAATTTTGTCTTACATAACTCCACAAAATCTTTTATTGTTCCTTCAACTTCTGACTTATTTCTCAATAAACGAATTGTTGTAAAATGCGAAAAATCATAAATGAGCGTTATAATAAATCGTTTACCTCTATGTGTTTGTGTCTGCATTGGACCACACACGTCCGTGTGAATTAAATCAAGTGGTTCCTTTGACTCAGACTGTGATTGTTTTGGAAATGGCAATCTAGTTAATTTGCCTTTCATGCAAACATTGCACTGCTCTTTTATACCACAATCAACAATTTGCAAACCTTCAATGGATTCATTTGCATACATTTGACGAATTGCTTCAGGATCTCGATGTCCCATTCTTCGATGCAACTGATGAATGCAATTTTTATTATGTTCAACCATTCCACAAACTTTGTCTGGTTGACGCAAAACGTACAATTCGTCTACTGGATCAGCAACACCAATCTGTCTTCCTTCGCACTTAATTTCACAGATTTTATTATCAAATTCAACTCGGTACCCACTTTTCGTTAACCGTCTGACTGAAAGTATGTTTCCAGTTAAATTCGGTGCATATAGCACTTCAGTTATCTTAACTTTGCATACACTGCCTCTTTCATTTAGAATTATCAAATTACCAGTACCAATTCCTTCAACTGCAATATTTTTGCCATCTGCTAATTCAATTGAACTTTTGTATGTCTCGTCAATCTCAGTGAAAAACTTCTTTTCATTCACTGCACTTCTAGTAGCTCCAGAATCAAGTAACCAACCAGTTTTAAGTCGATTTCCAAGCGTAAAAAGAAAATCCTTTGATTCTACACTCGATTTCGAAATACTTTCTGTGTTAGCATCTGCCATATTGACTTTATCACCTGATTTTGAACCCTTCTTTTTAAATTCATTCCTCTTAAGCCATTCCTTATATTTGTCGCAATTTATCTTTATATGATTAGGCTTTTTGCAGAAATAACAAACACTTGATTTAGCAATTGTTTTCATAATTGTATTACCTGATTTACAATCAACATTTAAATGTCGCTCATATTCAGCAATAACGCGTTGTTGTACTAAAGCAAATGAAATTTCATTTTCACTACGAGATTCAAGTGCAGTTATTAAAGTATCATAACTGTCTGGTAAACTGCTCAATAGCATCGCAGCACTCCATTTATCGGACAATGTTTCTTCACCGATGTCACTTAACTTTGTGAAAAGATCCTGCATTTGGTTAATATGTGCCTTCGCATCACCTCCTTGCTCTAATTTCAGCGAACAAATTGACCTCATTAGAAATACTTTATTAGTGAGTGTATTTCTTTCGTGATAATTCTTCAAAGCATTCCATGCTTCTATTGCTGTCTTTGATGTACGAATATGTGCAAGTTGATCGTCTTCAACAGACAATCCAATTGTTCCACGAGCTGTGTCGTCGTATTCGTCCCAATCATCCAATTCCTTTTGATTGCTAATAGCACCACCGGTACCAGTTTTAACTTTTGGCCTGTTCTCCAAAATCACCTTTTTCCACAAATTTTGCTTTCGAAGTAGCAACTCCATTTTAAACTTCCAGTTAGCATAATTGCTATTGTTCAATTTGGCAATCTTCGATTTTGATGCATCCGCCATTTTTTTTAATGCAAAATTTTGCTTCGTTTCTCCGTTGTGATTTATTTTAACAATTTAACAATTACTAGAGTTTGCCTTGTGGCCGAAATTCGACCATTTCGATTTGACCATAAAATAAAGGAAAAAGTTTTTATACACTTCCTTGGTCGATAAAACACAAAAAGTTTTAAATATTCTTCCGTAAGGTTCGGGTTATCAGCATCGGTGCAGCAGCTAAGTTGCAATATAGTACTTTCCATTTAGAAGCGTGTAGCTCCTACAAACAGTTTTTGATATCTTACTATACCAAAATTCATAAAAATCAATCATGCTAAATAGTGCTAACTCTATATCTATACCAAATTTCATAAAAATCGTATGCAGTATTTTCGCCATGAGAGCGTTTTTTTCATTTAGGGGCGTGGCACTGCCCACTGAAAACATAATGGCCATGTTATCGTTCCTTAGTGCCAATCTCCATACCGAATTTCGTTGAAACCGATGCAGCGGTTTAGCGTAAGAGCGTTTTTTCCATTTAGGGGCGTGGCACCGCCAACTGAAGAACATAATGTTCACATTATCGTTCCTTAGTGCTAACTCTATCTTCATACCAAATTTCGTTGAAATCGATGCTGCGGTTTAGCTGTGAGAGCGTTTTTTTCATTTAGGGTCGTGGCACCGCCCACTGAGGAACATAATGGTCATATTATCGTTCCTTAGTAATAACCCTATCTCCATACCAAATATCATTAAAATCGATGCAGCAGCTTAGCTGTGAGAGCGTTTTTTCCGTTTAGGGGCGTGGCACCGCCCACTAAAAAACATAATGGTCATATTATTGTTCCTTAGTGCTAACCCTATCTCCATACTAAATTTCGTTAAAATCGATGTAGCGGTTTAGCCGCGAGAGCGTTTTTTCCATTTAGGGGCGTGGCACCGCCCACTTAAAAAAAAAATATAGTCCTATGCACTGCTCCTCCTCACAACCTTTCCAACAAAAAAAAATCTAGCAATTTGGTTGAGATTTAGGTATAGAAACAGGGACCGAACCGATTTCGTTTGCCTATTTATATATAGATTTCTGTTATGTGCCACTGGGCTCATAACCTGTTAAATAATGATGTGGAATAAAACAGAAATAATGTTTAATTTAATATTATAAAAGTTAAAAGAAATTTATTTGTGCTTTCTTAGCAGATCGTTATTTGAATAGAATGAAAAAATTTTGAGTACATTTTATACAGTGCTACTCAGATATAAAAAAAAACACAAAAGTTTTTTTTTGAACTAAAGTTAAAGTAACATTGCTATGAATGTTCAGTATTCTTCAGATATGTGTGGAAATATTTTTTACGGGAAAAGTTACCAAGATAATTCAATAAAATTTGGTACATTGGCTTCGTCGTAAAAGTTTGCTCGTGGGATTGAAAATGAGCGAAATCGGTCAATGGACACGCCAACCGAACGCTACGCGAATAAAGACTAAAAGGCGTGACACCTCCCATATAAACAAAAGTTTCAAAAAGCTAAACTGAAAGCGTTTTTGAAAGCAAATTTTGTGCAGATACTTCTAATATTTATTGCAAGATCTTAGCAAAAACTACAGTCAATTAACTAACTTCATAATTTATCTAGGGAAACCTGCCTATCTATCATTAAAATTGTCGTAATTTCGAGAGCCTGCATTGTATGTGGGAATCAAATTCGCCCTTGTAGGTTTTAATTGTAGCTAGCGTAGCATGTCTCAAAACCAGAGTGTGTTACCAACTAAAAACAATTTGGCAATTTTTCACAGCAGATGGCGCTAGTGATGATCTATGCATAAGACGATCCTGTACAGAGATTTTATCCGTGTCCAATAGCGTAATGGCACCGCGTTTTCTTTGATTAGAAAACCGGAGTCACGGGTTCGAGTATGGTTTCTGACAAGATTCAACTAAAACTGATCTGATGAGGCTATATACATGTTTATTAGAGTGGTCCAAAATCCGAAAGTGTTAAAAAGTCAAGGTGCGCGCGACTTTTCTGAATCTTTGGATCCTGCTGATTACAAAAAGTGCTTTGGAACCAAAAAAAAAATTGCGTTTAGATATTCCGCAACGAGCTTGAAGGTATTTTTTTTAGGAATTTTTGAGTTTTTGAGTACTTTTCTTAATTTAAACGCTATATCTTTTTAACCAGATAAGATATTTGCAAAAATTAAATTGCATTTTTGTAAAAATATTTTGAGTCAAATTTTGCATCAATAATAATAAATCTACTCTTTCCCAATTTTTTTTAGCAGCACTTTAAACTTCAAAATTTGTTAAATTTTTGAGGTGTTTGCACATTCAAGAACCAATTTTTTTGTTATTTCGCTCTAGCAAATTTTTTTTTTAAATTTTTATATTTTTATGCATTAATTCATCTTTAAAATAATTTCAACAACTCAGCTTTTAATAACAGTTTTACTCACTAAAACAATTAAGTATAATTATATTCAATTAAAAAAAAAGTTAATTTTTATGTTTTCAAGGCATTGAAATAAGATATATTAATGGGATGACGTAAGGTACCACTTAGTTCGAAACCTTGGCACTTCATGTTATTTTTGGCAAAATAGGTTAACAGATAGTTTTCATAGATTTTCTAAGGAAACTAAAAAAATAAATAAATCAAAAAGAAACTAAAATAGCCATTTTGGATGTATTTGTTGATGCTGATTCCGAATTCGGTATTAAAATTGCTGTATCTTGTACGGTTAAGGAGATATTTTTACATAAATGTATGAGAAACAAAGTTTTTGCTCTTTTTTAAGTGATATTACAAGTCAAGGTTACTTTCAGCCACAAAAAATGGTATAGTGGTTAAAAGTGCCAGTCTGATTCTTTAAATTCAATTTTAACTATACCGATATCTTTTTTATCCTCTGAGTTATCCTAACCTAAAAAGTTGAAAAAGTGCAAAAAACACGTTTTTTTGTTATTTCTGCTTACGATATTTCGGAGGAACAAAGAAATATCGATACAATTTAAATTGGGTTTTGAAGAAAAAGGCTGTCACTTTTAACTTCCATACCAGGCTGAAAGTTACCATGTTGTGATATAACAGCTTCAAATATAGCAAAAACGGTGTTTTTTGCATTTTTAGGTTAGGATATCTCTAAAACCGTATGAGATAGAGCAATTCTGAGACCGGATTTAGAATTTTCATGAACACATACGTCGCAAATGACTATTGTTGTTTCTGTTTCACCATGAAAATTTTAAACTCAAAGTTTTTTTTTTGGCCAAATTTGATAATATTTTATGGTTTTTAGTAAGTAAAGTGAAGCTCATAGCTTAGTTGTTGAAATCAGTTGATAGATAAATTAATGCATAAAAAAATAATCATATAAAAAAAAATTTGCTAGAGCAAAATAAAAAAAAAAATCGGTTCTTGAATGTGCAAACACCTCAAAAAATTAACAAATTTTAAAGTTTATAGTGCCGCTAAAAAAAATTGGGAAAAAGTAGATTTATTATTATTGATGCAGATATTGGCTCAAAATATTCTTGCAATAATGCAATTTAATTTTTGCAAATACCTTATCTGGTTAAAATGATATAGCGTTTAAATTAAAAAAAGTACTCAAAAACTCAAAAACTCCTAAAAAAGTACCTTCAAGCTCGTTGCGGAATATCTAAACGCAATTTTTTTTTGGATCCAAAGCACTTTTTGTAATCAGCAGGATCCAAGGATTCAGAAAAGTCGCGCGCACCTTGACTTTTTAACACTTTTGGTTTTTCCATACAAAATTTGGACCACTCTAATGTTTATATAAGAAAAAAGTTTAACGAAAGCTCTGAAGTAAAATTGTTTTCTGAATGCGCAGTTATTTTTTAACTGACTGAAGATAAACTATAACATTCCGTTAAATTAGCTCACAAAATTTACCCAGAAAAAAGTTTTGTCAAATTGTCAGGTGAAATTTGTTATTTAAGAGACCTTAAATATTGTTTGCTATGAAAAATTTGATATTAAAAGACGACAAATTTGATTTGAAAAAAGACTTAATTTAATTTGCGAAAAATTCTTTTTGCAAAAATTATCAAAAATAGTATGTGTTTTTTTGTTATTTTTAAAGGTCAATATTTTTCTTTATAGTTACGAAGAAATGGAACGTTGCCGCAATAAAGTACGTATTCGAATAGCAAACATTATGATTGGATTAACTATACTTGGGTGCTGCGCTATGGTGTATAGCGGTAAACAAGCAGCAAAAAGAGGAGAAACTGTAACAAAACAAAATCTGGACTGGCATAAAAAATTTAATGAGCCGAAACCAGTAACAAATTAAGAAATTTTCTTTTTGTGTTAGTAATTTACATGTATGACAGTGTAAACAGATACTATCGATTTTTTAGATGTCCGTCTCATAGAGCCAATAAATCTCGTGTTGTTTATTTTTGGGGAACGCTTGAAACTCAAAAACTTTAAAAATAATTAAGATTTAAAAATAAATACTTTGAAACACAATTTTACCAAAACAAAACAAAAAACCAAAACACAAGCGAAGACATTTTGGAAGAGTTTTGCGATACTAATCCGAATCCGGCACAGAATCGAACTATCACAACTTTCGAGATATCCTTGCCTATACCAGAACAAAAGTTCACTTTCAACGAACACAAAATTTGCAAAATCACAAATTAAAGACAACAGCAACATACCTTACTTGAAGTTGCATATAATATGTCTTTTCCTTCAAAACACACTTTGAGCTGAATTGTGTATTTTTTCTAAGAAATATCCTAACCTAAACAGTTAAGAAAATTATAAACTAGACTTGATATTGAAGTTGAAAGTCCAAGTCTTTTCCCTTAAAACAAATTATATCGATTTCTTTGGTATTCTCTGAAATATCGTAAACTGAAATAACGAAAAACCTTGTTTTTTGAGTTTGCTTAGCTTAAGTATACTTTAGTAAATTTAGTGTATATTTTGAGAAATAAAGAAATATTGAAATAATCGAAATGAGTTTTGAGGGGAAGAATTAGTACCATATGTTTAGGTTAAAATTCTTGTGAAACAGACGTGAAAATTACTATTCTGGTTTTTTTTTTTGGTTATGGTAGAACCGTGATATGAATAAAAACTCCATAGAAACTGTTTTTACCACTATTTTCAAAAGATGCCCTATAAAAGATTTAAAAAGACGTACTCGTACTAATCTTTTCTATAAATAATATAGAAATCGAATAGCGTAAATAGATTCGAGATAATTAAATGTGCCTAAAGAATCTCAGATATGAACACCATTGTTTCAAAATATTATTTTTAAATCTTAATTTTTCACTAATAAAAAATATTTTGGTATTTTAGGTCAAGCATAAAGAGAAAATCCGGGATAACTCGTAGAAAATATGTTAATACGGAATAATATGGCTATGGCACAATGAGAACGAGCGAGGTTTTCTAATTTGTTATTAGTCTGGTATGATTGGTGGTGCACTTTTTATTTGAGGTAAATTGAAAAAAAAAACAAAAAAAAAAAAAATTGGCATTTATTGTGTCTCTTTGAGTAAATTGATAGTCGCTGGTATAAATTTATTTTATGTAAATGTTACTTATAAAATATGTATTGTAATTATTAAAATTTAATAAAACCCCTAAAGTTGGAATGTTTTCATTAACCTTTTAACTGGTAAAAGGTCCAAACAAAAAAAACGAAAAGAAGTAAAGATATAGAAGATAATTAATATTTGAGGAGTGGTCTAACAAAAGGTATTTCCAATTTTTGTCTTTTTGCTTTTTTTGAAGAATCGTATGTAAAATTCCAGTTGAATTTGGCGTATCAAGGAATAACAATTCCCAAGAAAAGTCGAGTCCAAATGTCGGTTTTCGAGCAAAAAGTAACATTTCCACTCCACTTAAAGTCGTCGTCAAACGTTGTCTGTTGCTTAAATTGCTCCTAAAAGGTAACATTTCCATTTAAAGTTAAATTTTTTGAAACGGACACAGTAAAAACTAACTTGCTTAACTTAAACTTTTTTTTTTGTGGTTCTTTGAAGAGTTTTTGGTCAGCTACATTTACGCTAGCCGCGCGTTCTAACGTGCATTCTCAATTTCTGCATAAATTATGATTATATCCAAGTCATGATTTTCGAGATATCGAGCCCTAACCGCAACAATAACGTAACGACAAGGGCGTACGCAAGGGGGGCAGCTGCCCCCACCTAGCTCTAGCTTTAGAGTTACAAATATATCATATTCATTCATTTTTACAGTAGTTTTTACAGCTTTTCATATTAAAGCCAATTAAAACACGATTTTTTGGACAATAGTTTATACAAAAACACTTTTTTATCTTAACTATACTATTTATTTATTAAATTGCAAACAATTTGAAAGTAAAATCGGATAATATTTTAAAAAGTTATAAAGGTTTCGTTTTTTTTATCGAAAAAATAAGCAGGTACAAAAAAATGTTTTTTGCTCATAACTTTGTTTTCTTCTCATAAGAGATACCCAAAGCTGCTTAAATCTAAAGATTATGTTTTTGCAAAAAATGCTGCGTTAAAAAATTCAAAATTTTTTGTGCAGGTAGTAGGTATAGATAATATCCGGTTCCAAAAGTCGATTTTTTTATGTTTTTCAATTACGTGGTCGGAAAAGCATTCGTTTACTCAAAAGGAAGGCTCTTACGAATAAAATGTATAAGGCTTTAAATGCTTAAAATCGTTCAAAATATCAAAGTATTTTATAAATTTTTTCAGAGCTTTTTTAACTTTTCAAAAATGGGTCAAAGAAAAAGAAAAACAAATTTCCAAAAACTCTAAAAAAATTCGCACGTGTACTTTGTACGATTCTATGCATTTTAAACATTATACAATTTTTTGCTTCATAAAAATAGACCCAGTTTATTGTACCTGTTTATTTTTCCGATAAAAAATCAAAATGGTCTTACTTCACTGAAACCTTAATAACTTTTTAAAATATGATCTGATTTTAGTAAATTTTGGGCTTAAAATATTTAAAATTAAATACACTTATAAATAAAAATATCAAAATATTGCAAAATTGTATAAAATTACTATGAAAATGAACTTTTCGCTCAGTTTTAACTTTAACTCAGCCAATTTGAATAGGATTTTAGTTATTGATACATTTAAAAGAAGCGTAAGAATTTTTCTTTAAAATAGTGTATAAAAAAATTCGATCAAAATTGGGTTTCTCGAAATATTTTTTTATAAAATTAGAGCTATAATCTTAAAAATCGAAAGTGTCGATTATATCTAGAACGGTTCCTCGGAAAAAATTAATGCGTTTTTTGGAGTCAGCGACCTCAAATTAGTTTAGAAATGTGATATGTATTTAAAAGATAACATACCTAAGCAAATTTTTATTTAGAAAGTTATCTTAGTACCTTCATAAGTTATTATGAACTTTTATTTAATATTTTAGTGCACAAAAATATACAGCTCTTACATTGAAATTTCTCAAAAAAAAAAAAGGTTCGCAAAATTTGAGTTTGGCCCCCCCCTAGATGAAATTCTGCGTACGCCCTTGCGTAACGAAATGTTTTTTTTTTGTTTTTTGATTTAAATATTTTCTAAAGTGTCATTCACATCTATATGTCAAATATTAAAACTGAATTATACATATATATTTACAAAGATATCGCACTTTCAATTACCGCAAAAATGTAAGCACCTCAAAAAACCAGGAGGCGTGGCAGGTATGGAAATATCTTGATCCGGGCCATACACGTGGATCCAACGTAAATTCACCAATTTGTATCCTCTTTTTCCATTGCGCCGTTTCCGCATAGTCTTCGAAATTCACGAAATTTCATCGTATCCATGGTGTACCGTAGAAAAAATTAACATGGTTTCCATAAATTAAAAAATCAACAGAACTTTGGCACATCCTCTTCCGTTTTGTCTGCTGCCGAGTGCAGACGTGTTTTTCGTCGTGTAGTCGTCGGCGTGTCTGTTCGTTAGAGCGATTTCATGTATCTTTTTTAAGGTTATGAAATGAGACTGAAAATTATAACCTAAAATAGAGAAAAATATATTTTAACCCATTAGTGCCCAGCGGGAACCACGGTAGATAGAAAGTTGAAATTTTCAGGATGGAGCCTTCAGACCTCAAACTATATTTGTAAAAAAAAAAAATTTGCTATACCTTGCTCAGGAGCGGCTCAGTGACTGGGTGCCGTATGGCACCGCTGGGCATTCATACACATTTATTTTTTTTTATGTAACAGGAAAACTTTTCTCTTTTTAATAAAAAATGTCCTTGTATGTACTTCAAACAATTAAATTATATATTGTTTATCACTAACTAGTCAAAAGAAAGCTATAAACTGAGATTATAGCATAATTAAGGAGAAAAGTAATAGTATGTT